>JAOWBB010000002.1:1974887-2088954 GCA_028565995.1 Ricinus marginatus
TTTTTTCTTTTGTGAAGAAAATAGCAAACAAATTTTAAATTATTCATTTCAGTTATAAACATCATTTAAGTATTAAACAATAACAATTCAAAAAATTACTAATTATAATGTTATTAATGTTTATATTGTTTAAAATTTCAATGAAAACAATACTTAAGTTATTTTTTTCCGAAAATGTGATTATTTTCACAATACGTATAAAATGTTGGTTATACGCGATAAAAATTCTATCAAAAATTCGTAATAATATGCGCGTAAAAAAAATTAAATGTTCAAATTTTGAAATATTAAGAAAATAATGAAAAACATTTAGGATAGGTTAAAATCATAAGATGATGAAAACACATAAGTTTCAAAAATAATATGTTTTATAAAAATAAAATGTTTTTAAATTTTCATAACATCTAGAAAAAAGCTATATGTATCAGTTGTTTGCTGAAAATTTTATTAAAAAGTTAATGTTAATCATTGCTATATTTTGACATTGAACGCGAAAGTTTTCGCTTTCGCAAAAGTGTAATACTGAAATACCAGTTGTAGAGATTTTGAGATTCTTCCTGTCGTTGCTTAAAGCACTATCGGTTGACTAGTCGTGAACCTGTAATAATGATTATATTCTGATCTTCAGATAAATCGCCATATAATTCTCTGTATAAGCTCTCTTCCGTCAGCAATAGATTATTTTACTCCGAACATTAAGAACTTCCGTAATTGGAAAAAGAATGCGGTATTGCTGTTATCTTTGAAATTTCTTGAGTCTTCATGTTTTTCTTACTTAGATTTTAGATTAGTCACATCAAAAGAAATAAGTGTCGTAAAAAGAGTTAACATGTATTGCTTACATGATACCACGATATTAATTTTTTTTGTTTAAAAAACACAAAACGCCCTGGTTCACAATAGAAAATCATTTGAAATTTCATAGTTTACTCGAGAAAAATGGTGCTTTAAATTATTTATAAATCTAAAATTAAATATTTTCCATCTTTTTATCGAATAAAAATATTGCTGAAAATTCTCTTCAAGATAATAGTAAAATAATTTAATTTACAGTATCATTTATGTTCTCCGATGACCCGAGCTTTATTATTGTCTACATACATAAAATTTGTCAACTTATTTCCTGAAATAAGAGATCAAATTCAAGCCGTGTATCGTCAACATAGTAACCTTCGATCAGCTGATGCAGAATTACAACAAAGAGCTTCTGAATATCTCCAGCTCAGTATTATAGCCTCACCCGATGTTTTGGTAATTTTTATTTGTTTTTATTACTTCTTATCTTTTTTAATAATTAAAATTTTTTTAATTTTAAAATAATATAAACATAATCTTATCTACAATTTTTATTGTGAAGGCCACCGTATTGGAAGAAATGCCAGCATTTCCCGAAAGAGAGTCTTCAATATTAGCTGTTTTGAAAAAAAAGAAACCAGGAAGAGTCCCTGAAAATGAAATTAGAGAAAGTAAAAGTCCAGTTCCACTTCCAACAAATCATGCTTTAGAAAATAATATAACGCAGGTACGTAAAATATATCATTATTCAATTCTCAATCTTTTAAAATTTTAATCACACTATAGCTTCACAACTTTTAAATAATTTTCAATTTTGGAATAAGTTTGTTTATATACCATATTTGCGTTAAATATTAGTAGATAAGAAACTTAAATTTAATTTATATTAGTCTTAATGTGAAGGAACTAATTAATAAATACATTAATATCCCTAACCTTCTATAAATATAATTTTAAATCTTGTAAATACAGTAATATGGGAAACCATTTATATTATAATTACTATGGATTCAAAATTAATAGGATAATAACATTTTTCATTATTAAAAAAAATATCTTTTATTTCAGTCTATGCCAAGCAGTAATCAGGCTGATCTTTTGGGGTTGTCTACTCCGCCAGCATCTACTAGCAATACTGGTACTTTGATTGATGTATTGAGTGATTTATATTCTGGTTCTCAATCACAAGTAAACAATACATCTATTACAATAAATGGATTTAATCCAAAAAAGTGTGTTCAACAATTTTATTATGTTTAGATCTGATTGAATTTTATAATATTAATTCAACCTAAGAGTTTTTTCCGCTTTTAGATTCGTCTGCAAGAATAATGGGGTTTTATTTGAAAATGATGTCATTCAGATAGGTGTTAAATCAGAATTCAGACAGAATCTAGGACGACTCGGATTATTTTACGGCAATAAAACATCTTTTCCGTTGCAAGTAAGTTGCTTACATTTATTATTTTTTAATTTGTTAATTTATTTCTGCGCTATTTTTTAAGAAAATAACTGAATGTTTATTAGTAAATATTGAGTTTGTTAAAACATAAAAAACGAATTATGCTCTTTGATTTTGTATCAAAATAAATCAGAACATTAGATTGAATTTTTTTATTTTGAGATTAAAATATAACATATATCAGAAAGTTTTGATATTTTATAATAAAACAAATTAATAAATTTTTCATGTGTTAAAAAAATTTATTAAATAATCATAATCTATGATATGACCTCTTGCCATCCTGATTTGTATACTGAATTTTTAAACAAATGCCTCCTTTCTAGAGGCGAGAAACTAAACCAGAGCAGTTTACCAATTTTTTTACCCCGCAAAAAAATTTTAGTGAGAACAGAATCAAGTGACAATCGGAGGGTGCTAGATCAGAATAATATGGCGGATGCGGCAGAATTTCCAGCTTAGCTCTCTGAGTTTCTGACGGGTGTCTGACGCAGTATGTGGACCGGCATTATTATGAAGCAGTACCATGTGCTTTGTGTTGAACATCGGCGCCCTCTTTTATTAAACTCTGTTTTTTATATCATCCAGTTGCGAATTTGGCTTTTCGTTCGGTTTCAGCAGCTCAAAATATATTGGTCCTCGAAAGTCTCATCACTACACATATTCTCTTATCCAGATTTAACTTTCGCTTAAAATAAAAAGGGGATAGGATTTCCGGATTCACAGAATGCCCTTTTCCTTAGAATGGTTTAGTAAGTAATTCGCTTTTCATTCTTGGTTATTATCCGCCAATATTTCGATTTTATTCCGTATAAGCAAAAATGTGCATGTGACTCGATCACCCAAATTCTTTTTACTTAACTCAAGTATCATCTATTTCGAATATTTCCGCACCAATTCTAGTTTCAGAATATGGTCCAAAATGGTTCGTTGAACTGAATCAAGCCTTTCCTCAATCTGTGATGATATCAAAAAAGAATTTTGCTGTAATGTGATCTTGACTGTACCGTTAACAATCAGAGCTGATAGCCCCGAGCTAATCTATCAGAAAAGTGAAATTTTTCGAACCGTCTTCTGCATGTCATATCAGAAACTTTACCTTCTCTTAATAAATTTTTATTGGCTTTCGTCAGATTTTTTCCTAGTTGGAATTCGTAAAAATACCTTGATGCAAATAAACTGTATAAGTAAACGTGGGAAACGATATCATGCATTACGTTCATAAGTAGGTCAATATATATGCATTCAGTGATAAAAAAAGAAATCCAAATATAAATCAAATCGATATGCGCAAACTCGTCGAAACTTCTTGTAACTGGTATGGATAGAACTATCCCGGTAGACTTAATACTAACACTAGAACTACTGACTGAAACATAACCACATAAAAGAAATTAATTAAACATTCTATAAAACTGCTAATTATTTATTGATTAATACATTAAATAATTATTAATGTATCATTATCAAATAATTCATGATTCATACAATAAATATATATTTTCAACACAATTTGATAAAATATATTTTGTCTACAACAATAAAAGTTTAATTTCTTATTTGAGGTAAAATAACTAGTCCATAAAAAAGTCATATTTCATAACAGGTTTTAAAGTTTTCTTATTTTTTGTGTACATTTACTCATTTATTATTTTATAAATTTTATAAACAGTGATAATATTATTAAAATTTTGTAGCATTTGCAGATATTAAATACATTAATATGTTTTATTTTTATTAATGTTTTTTATAGTTAGTTTCGATTCGCAATCTTTTCTAAGCACCTTTTTGTAATATTAAATATCTTAAAATACTTTTCAGTTGCAATTTTTAAAAATTAAATAAAATAATTTTATTTTTGATGGATGTCTATAGTTTTAATGTTTAAGCTGACGGAAATGATATGTAATCATGAAAATTTTATTTAAATAAAATTGAATATGAGCAGAAGAAATAAAATTTTCTTCGGTTCTTTATAGTTTTTTAATTTTTTAACTTTGTTTTATTTATTCTCTGCAAAGTTTTTAACCAAAATCATTTTTTGATAAATTTATTGAAAAATAATATGGTAATGAATTTATTTTTATCAGAATTTCTCTGCAGTACTAAATTGCTCGACCGAACTTGGTTCTAAACTGAATATTCAAGTAAAACCAGTTGAACCAATATTAGAGGGAGGTGCTCAAATTCAACAGATGGTGAATGCAGAATGCATAGACGATTATACAGACTCTCCAAGCATGCATGTTTCATTTACTTTTAATAATGTTCCACAAAGGCATACTATTAAATTACCGTTAACTATTAATAAATTCTTTGAACCTACTGAAATGAATGGGGAATCATTTTTTGCCAGATGGAAAAATCTTGGAAAGTAAGTAAGCTTTATTTCTTTTAAATAAAAATTTAAAATTCTCAATAACATAATTAGCGATCATTTTGATTTCCCTAATTTAAATATTTTTAAAATATGGCAAATTTTCACGCTTATTTTTTATTTCAGTCAACAAAGAGCACAAAAGATATTTAAAGCTTCGGCACCAATGGATCTCTCTGTGGTTCGCTCGAAGTTAGTAGGCTTTGGAATGCAAGTATTGGACGGAATTGATCCAAATCCTGATAATTTCGTTTTAGCTGGTATTATTCATACTCGCTTGACACAAATCGGGTGCTTGTTGCGCCTAGAGCCTAATAAAGCTGCTCAGGTAATTAAAATGATTTTGATTTCGCTATGATCATAATTTATCCATATTAATTAATACTGTGAAAATTTATATTATTGTATTTATTAATAAAGTAATTGAACTTGTCAAAATCATATTAAAAAATGGCCGTTATTTTAACATTTATTGATTTTTGGCTTTTAAAAGTATTCAAGTGCTATTTTGAAATTCACATTGTTACATTCCAAAATGATCTGGCAACTTAGCAGAAAATTTAAAAAAAAATATTACTTATATTTTATTATTCATTAATGTTAATTTTGTTCTTTACATTACATTTCAAAGTTAGATCTTAAAATAATTTGTTATAAAATCTTAAAAAGATGTAGTTTCTCAGTTATTTAAAATTAATGAGTTTGACCTTTGGTCAATTCCCCTTCAAACAATGACAACTAATATCAATATTTCAAAGTTAAACTTGCGAGATTATTGTTTTCTGGCCTTATCAACTGCCTGAAATAAATAAATGAGAAGAAAGTTTTTATAAAAGCTCGAAATTTTGTATATTTGTTTTAACAATTTTCACAAAATTAATATAATTCTGTATTTTTATTATTTTCCAAGTTTTAATTTTTTCCGTTTAGATTATTGAGATTATATTTTATAAAATAGGTTATTTCTGTTATAGAATATATATATATATATAGAAATCTATTTTTTACAATGAATTATTATTAAATTTTTATCAGTGTAAAAGTGAGACAATTGAATCTTTATTATGTTATTAAGCACTTCAAATTCTAAACTTAACTCTTATAAATGATTTTAGAATATTTGAGCTTTATTCTTTTAAAGATTGATATAAACTTATTATAATGGCTAGCAATTTCTTAAAAAATTCTGAATGAATAAATTTGGTTTGCTCTGTATATTTTATAAAGAATGATAATTTACTGTTATCTTAAATTTGTATTACGCATTATTTAATTTAACAATTACACTCGGAAGATAATTCTCAGTCACCATTAGAGACAATGTTGTAATTCGAGAGTGACAATGTTTTCAAACATTTTCAATAATTTGTAATAAATTTTATTTTCCGTAATAGAGGTACATAATAACATTAAGATATAGCAGTTTAATACATTAATTGATATATAAATTCATTTTATGTTGGCTGAAAGAAATTCACAAAGATATATAAAATTTTAGGTATAAGGTTATATTATAGTCAGAAGAAATAGATTGATAATGAAACATATAAGAAATTAGTATAAAAAGTAACATACATTCAAAGAGATATTATTTTGATTATATATTTCTTGTGAATGAATTTATTTGAATTCTCTAATCAAAAACATTTTTAACCATAGCTAAAAAATAATTTTTTTATTTTTATTTGCAGATGTTTCGCCTGACTGTCAGATCCAGCAAAGAACCCGTATCTGTGGAAATATGTGAGCTACTCTCAGACCAATTTTAAAGTCATGATTTATGAATTGTTAAAATTCAATCTAGAAAGAGAATTTTATTTTTAATTTCAGAAACTTATATTGTTTTCTAAATTCATACGAATTTTTTTCAATCTGATAAAATTAAGATTTCTTGATTGATATTAAGGAGCTGAATGACTAAAGAAAACACATTCCTTGTGTCTTGCAATTGTTTTAAACAAAGCGGAATGGCACTTTGTTGAAATGTTAGCAAGTGTGATGAATATTCACTTTTTTTTTTAAATCCGACATCCTCATTCAATATTATAATCCCTATGTTCAAATAGTTCAATTTTATTCCTCTAAAACATCTGTTAAAATTGTATACTTATTCTCATCAAATTGTTTGTCGCTGAAAAATTGGAATTGGAATGCTTAGATAAGAACGGTAGAATTATTATTCTTTATAGTTCTTAAGTGAAATATTTATAAGAAAGCATTTCTTGATTGTGAAAATAATTAACGATATATAAATTTCGTTAATAAATGTTTTATGTATATAGATAATAGGTTTCAATTGTGATCGAGTTATTTGCGAATTTTATAGGTCTCGCGAATAATTCTTAAGGGTCCATCAGATTTTTTTCATAGTCCCTTGCAGTTAGCATAAATATATGGTCCCAGTAAATATTTAATTACGATAAGTTTGCTCATTCATTGTAATAAAAATAATTTATATTCATAACTTGTGCCAGAAATTCAAATATTTATGTATCAACCTTTTCCAATTTTACTTTACGCCTGGAAAAATTGTTTTATGCACAATTATCATCTCTCTAGGGAATTTTAAAAATTTTTTTCTAAATTTTTTCTCTTAAAATTAATCTTTTATGAAAGAAGTAATTAAAACCTTAACCTTAAAAACTTAATTTCTGTTTTTTTTCTTATTAAAAGGCTGAAAATCTTATATTTTCAGATTTTTTTTAATTATTGAATATTTTATTGTAATATAAAATAATCTAGTGTGAAATATTCCGGCTAAAAAATTAATATCGCGCTCATATTTCAATTTTTAAATTTATTTTTAATCAAGAAAAATATTCTTTACTAAAAGATCATAAGTATAATATTTATGTTTACCCATGTTATTGAGTTCTTTTTAGTTTTAAAATTTTATTACTTTTAAAATTACAACTGTTTTGTTTAGACATAACACATCAAAATTCTACATAAGTCAACTTACTTTTGTTAAGTATGACTTAATATTTAATTATTGTAGCTATTCAATTCTGACTAAATGTGAGTTTTTTTCCTAATATTCGAAATTGTTGCCAGAAGTCTAATATTTAAATGTGGTCTTAAAATTATCGTTGAAGAATAAAGTTTTTAATATAACTTATAAATTCCATCAAAAAATTTACAAAAATCTTTCTAAAAAGAACTCAAGAATGGATTTAAGTAAAATTATATATTAATATTGTCTTCGTTTATGTCTCACTTTAGAATTTTTCTATTTAAAGCAAATATTTTTTACGGCCTCGACATTGTAAAATGTTCCGGCCGTAATTTGATTTTTGTAGAATTTTCTTCTAAATTTGCTTATTCTTTAAAGCATTTTTGAAGCAGCATTAGATTGTTTGTTTTATAAAGGATGCTTTTTCCTGAAAACTCCTGAAATTTTTTTTTTTTTTTTTAAATAAACTAAATCCATTTGCAACAGATTCTGGAATCAAAGGTATCTCCAGTCATCGTTTGTTAATACTAAGTTCCTAATTATTGTATTTTGTAATGTTTACCTGTTTTCATGCTATCTATTTAATGATATGAATAACTGTATTCCAATGATACGTGGTTAGTCTTTCTTTTATCTATTGTATACATTTATTTTATAATTCAGTTAATTTTTTTGTACATTTAATGTATATATTATTATTATTATTACTATTATTATTTCAATATAATTTTATAATCTTATCATATTATTTTGTGCGCAATACTGACATTAATTTCCTTTTCAGAATACAGTTCACCGTTTTACTTTTTAAAAATAATTGTATCATCCATTGTGAATGTCTCCCAACTGGAACTCTATTTTAAATTTTTCGAACCTTGGGTTCAGTGTAGACAAAAATTTCTTACATCAAAAATCTAATGCTGACCTCAATTTGAATGATGGATACGGATTTATTGGTGTAATATTATTGTTCTGAAGAAACTTATTATTAAATCCTGGAATAAAAGTAAATTCATCAAAATTGTGGATATTATTTATTAGCCATAACTAGTTGCACTTATATGTAAGAACCCACGTAACTGTAAAAATAACTACAAATCAGCACCAAATGGTAATTTTAATTATATTTTTCAATGTCGCAAAAAATATTTTAAAAACAAAATTGTAGATTAAGGAGAATATAACGTAAAAGCGAGTTCATCACGAGTAAAATTGTAACAATTCAACGTCGGAAGTGCTGAGCATGCACTGGTTTGTGGCGTCCTTTGCAGGTCAAAATTTACCATGTTTATATTTTACTAAATTTTCTCTCTAACAGCGCTTCCGAGTAATTTTTGGATCTTTCACTCTTACTAGTGGACATTCCTCAGAAAATAATTTAAACTTAGTTGTTATCAACATTGTAAATCGTTCAGCACGATTCCAAAATGATGATGCCGCGCACAAATCGCTGCATATCTCGTTTACTTAAGTAAATGCTCGTGCACAAAACTCCTTCATTTGTGAATTCGGTACCGAAATATAAATTTCTCAGCGTCATCGCCACACGCGGTGTACTCTCTCGTCGCTCGAAATAAAATCATGCACGAATATCGAATTTTAACTGAAGTAATCTGTGCTCCGTAGCCAAGTTCAAGTGATAAAATTCGGTGAAGCTTCTGGAAGACAAACTGCAGGATGTTCCTCTGGTGACGGCAGGTCCGAGGCCCGTCCCTTGCTCTGCTCCGAGGCCTGGAATCAATTATTTCTGACGGCCAGCTCTTCGAAGCAACCATGGATTCGACCTCACAAACGGAATTTGGAAACAGGAAAATCTTTCGCGGCTCGAACGTCGAGCGGAGAAAAATTTATTGCGGTTGTTACGGATGAACTTTAAAAGATTTAGCAGTTTTCATACTGGATGGAAGCTGTCGGCGGTCAGGCAGATAAATGAGAAATCGCTGTAAACTCGATAAGGACAATTCGCATCTGCAAGGGGCTCAACGGAATCTCAAACAAGAAATTATATATTTACCTTGAAACCCGCTGGAAGAAGGAAGAGAAAGAACCTTTCTTCCCTCGCAAGTTTTCATCCCAGAAGCCCATTTGTCTCGCAATAAATCCGGGCATTAAGTGTGTGCAAAATCCCAAATACCGACCTTAAACCGGACAACTGCTGGAAAACCAAATTCCGTTATTAAAATTTGCTTTGCAGGCCGAGTTTATCGTAGGCAAAAAAGCTGCATGAGGACACAAGGAATTCGATATCACCTGATTCGTATTTCAAAACTACAATGCACGCACCACACAACAAATACGCTTTCAGTTTTTAAACCAAATAAAACGCTCTTATTGTTTCCGATAATATTTAGTCTTCTAGATTTCGAGCTTCCGGGCGAACAAATCAAAACGGATGGTTCGTTTTGTTAACAATGCTCAACATTTGAAACGAAGACTTTTGCACTTGCAGTTGCTCTTCAAATGCAAACCGAAACTGTTTCTGATTGTTGATACATCTTATCACCATTACAAATAACGCTAAAATACATTTAATTTATTTATAAAATAGTTGCAACAAATATAGTAATTAAAAAAGGTAGATCCAATATAAAATTCAAACTGATTCAATCGTCCTCTCTCATTTATCAAATTACATCGTAAATGTTAACGCTTAAAACTAAAAACTTGCTTTGCTTTTGAGTCTCTGGTTACTGGAAAAGAAATATCGAACAGATGCAATATTTTCGCCAGTTTAGAAAATTATTTTGTAAAAGTCCAGAATGGAGCGAATGTTTTTTTGAGTTCACTTTTATAGGCGAAAACGCCTTCAAGTTGCGAATTGGAAGGTTGCATTTTATTCAGCTTGGATTCGATCTCTTTAGTAGCACCTTCAAATACTTCCCCCGCGTCATTTCTTTGGATTCTTCGCACCCCAACTGGTAAGCAGTGTCGTATAATTTTTTAACTTCGGCTACAAGACCGGACGGCGTCAGCTTGCTCAGATCTAAAATAAAGACGGGACTGTTTCACATTAAATACACAATCCGGTGCACGGGTTTGCCAATCCCACATGCTGAGAATGAAACAAGTCCTCCTTGATTACAGCAGAGGCCACAAAAACATCAGATAAAAATATCAAAATTGCACAAATAACACCACAAAAACAGAATACTAAATGTGAAAGTAAAAGCATTTGCTGCTATTTCAAGGATTAATTCAATCTTTGCTGATAAATCCAAAGTTGAAATCTAAAAAACTTGCATTCCATGTTAAAAATAAAGATTTTACTTTTATTTATTATTTAATTTATTCCACCACAAAAACTGATCATTTCAGATAACAAGACAGTTTTGATTCTGAAGTGAGCACAATTCCATATAAATGATTTGTCAATTTTGAAGCAATATAATTGCCACAGGTTCATATATGACATTACTTAAACAAAAAATTTTTTTTTGTCTATTCCAAAAATTTTAACAATCTGTGGCACCCCAAAATGAAAATAATTTGGAAATTCTTGAAAATGCAATTCATCGGCATCATTGTGTAATAATGATAATAAAAAATTCTACATGGTATTTTACACTTGACATACTTACACAGTAAAAAAGCTTTATCTTCGTTATCTAAACCCTTCATCCAGTTTTGCATTTTTCCATAAGAACTAGTTTGTGGCATATAATCAGACACCCCTGGAACTAAAAGGTTAAGTGCTGTAGCATGGAAATACAGGAAAATAAATATACATGTAAATAATTGGAAACAAAACTGTCATTTTTAAATAAAAACTATCTGCTTTTTTATTGTTATTCAAATTTAAAAATTAAAGCTTACTCTGTTCTGGCCACAGCTCAGGGGAGGTACGATCAAGTTCCTCCATGCTAAGTAAACTTTCTTCTATAATTGGAGATCCCACTGCAAAATAGAAAATTTATACATTAAAAAAGAAAGGTTTCTGATAAATTAATTTTAATTTTACAGTAAATGTTCAGCTGTGACTCCCATTTATAAAGAATAAAGATCACTTTAAGGAGACTGTTAATATCTTACATAGCCAATCTTCTCTACTCTTTAATGGTCGCTTTAAGGACGAAAGAATTTTACAGGTTACCTGAATTTTCCTTGATTGTGACAGGGGATTCTGTTTCGACAAATTGAATTTGACATTAGGATAATTAAAATCCAACCTCTGGGTCTACGATAAAAATTGCTTAATATAATTTTATTTTCGTCCCCGGTTAAAAAATGTACACTTACTTTAATAGTTTGCGAGGGAATTCGTGGAGTGTGTGGAACGTCAACCGTTTCCCATGCAGATGAAAAATGCAGAAACATAAATTTCTAGTAGGCGTCTACTCGAACGTGTCACCATACAATGCCGTTTGCGAGTCCAAATTCACAATCGATTGCTGCATTTCCGTCATAACGATTTCAGTTGTTTTTCAGCTCTCCGCGGTTGCCGTTCGAAATTTGAACAACGATCGAACTGCCCGAATGAAGTTGACCATGCGTTGTCAAAATGAGATGTTTCTTAAATTTCGCTTTTAAACCTTTTCTCAAACCGATTCGACAAACTAAGCGTTCGTATTCCTAACTGAGTAAGAGAACGAAAGGCAATAATTTGTCTGGTATCTCACTCTTTCAAGACACGCGAAGAGACAACAGTTACCACGTAAAAGACAACAGGTCTTTAAGGCAAGGACCTTTTGATAGTGAAGAATTAATGTAGATTAAAGTTAATACAATTAGACTTTATGTAAATTATTCTAAACGTTATAAACATGCATCATAAATTCATTGTGAGTAATTTTCCCGGAATATTTGAACGTTGTATTGAAAAAAACCCTCTCATTTTGGAATTTACAATTTTTTTAAAAAATATTCAACTTCGTGATGATGTTTTGTAATATTTGTAATATTAATTCCTATGATGCAGAAAATTTTTGTTTTTCTTTCAGTTTCATTGAAGACTTCTCTTCAAACATTTATTATACTAAAATTATTTATGCAGAAATATGATTTGGAAAAGAACGAGAATCTGTAATGGTTTTTTTTTTAAACTATTATATCTACTTTTTGACTGTTTTGCATAACAAGATTTTACTTGACTTTGCAGAGCTCATAGACAAATTTAAATCACATACGTTTTCACATTTGGAGCAACTTGCCCTGTCACAGGGCGCTAAGGAAAATGTGAAGGACCTCCAAATAGAATTTATGTAAGTAAAGGAGAATGGATGTAAGCAAACTGATGAAAATCCAACATTTCTCAAGTTATTAGTCTGAAAAAAGGTGGAAATCAATTTCATTTGTAAATGAATAAAATCGTAAGCAATGTAAATAATAAATCGTTCTGCGATACACAAGACATACGCAATGCTTTTTGATAAATTTCGTTAACGTCAAAGGCACATGCAGATTCTCACTACCCCACAATACGTGTTTGACATGGAATGAATAAAAAAATTAAGGGATAATTGAAAATTTTTTTGCATTGTAATAAGTTGCTAACCAATTTAAAAAAAAAAGAGAATGAAATGGAATTAGAAAAATCAATTCTTCTTTTATAAGGCATATGGGTGCGATAGCATTAAAAAAAATTTTAACAAAGGATGCACCACTTACATTCTGGTTACTCGACAAATGTTAATAAATTGGACAGTAATTGAAAAAAGCGATATTTTGCTTCACAGCTAAAGCTGAAAAATTAATGTATTCAATACCACATTTAATGTTAACAACTTCTTACAATTCTCCAATGATGTGATATTTCAAAAAAACTCGTCATGCTGAGAGAAAAATCTTTATTCTCAATTTTAAGTATCTTTTTTTCAACCATAATTAATTTCCATCGAACAAAATGTAACACACTTAATTTAATTTCAATCAATTAAATTTTTTCCAAAATATGGCAAATATAAAAATTTTTCCAATTTTTTTTTTCAATTATTACAAAATCTAAAATATTAAAAATGATTTTTTTAAAAAATTTTTTTTTGTTTTATATCATAAATCCAACTGAAAAACATTTAAAAAAAATAATAAAATAAAATAAGAAACTACTATAAAACTAACTCAATACTTTCAAAACTAACGCTATCATAGAGAGAATCCTCTTTCTTAATTCATTTTCGAGGCCTCTCCATTGACCGGGAATTATCCATTTATATAAAAATATCTCTACTTAATGAGATCATATTTCAAAAAGTTACCTACAAAATTATGTACACCGAGAAAGACATTTACATAACACGCCTTTTTCTATTTATAAACAGTACACTTCGATCATAACTGAAGGTTTATTACGTTAACATGTTTTTAACAGCTAAGATATACAATAATAATTCTTTTTAATTTTTAGATTCCCTTGCTTTGGCAGAGCACTGCTCAAGACGGACAGGTAGGATGCTCTGTCGTCTCGAATGGAATTCGGACCCTTGTTAAATTAATATTAACGCCGGACTTCGAACCCTACCCTTGCCGACTTGACAATGTTTTTTAAGTGCTGACAATATAATATTTTATACCCAAACTATTACATATCTTCAACTCCATGATTTTCTTTCACTCTTCAACAAATTTCGGAAGTTAACAGAAAACATTTAAAGTATATAAATTCGCGATCCCCAACCCAAAACACTGGGTTAGCACCGCTGGAAATTTAAAAATTGTATCTGGTTTAACTTAATAATCAAATTTTAAGAAAATAGAAGAATTCCGGTTTTATCACCTCCAAATAAAAATAACTGCAAATGTTTTCAATTAAAAAGAAAAAAAAAATTATTACTTGATAACATTTAAATATTGAACTCAACGTGAGGTTTCCAAAATATTATATACAAAATTTAATTATTGTACTTCATCTTTAAGGCACAAAAATTTAGTCAATAACAGTTTTGATTTTGAGGAATATTTTTATCCATCACAAAAATGTTATTTGTATCCTTTTTTGTGATGTATACCAAAGTGACTTACTTAATACGCTACATATAAAATATGAATAGTTGTATACATAAAAGATAAAACAAACTTTAAAACTTGGTGCTCGACGGTAAATATTTAAAATATTTTTTTTCTTCTCATCTTCGAGAATTATTTGAGAACAGTAGTTAAAGTTTATTACGATTACAGAAAAAAGTTAACATTAACAATAATAATAGAGATAATACATAATATTTGGGCAAACAGTATGTGTAAATTCCTGTAGTTCGAGAATCAATTAGCCAAATCGAAGTTACATCATGTTAATAGATATACCTATACCGTACATGTGCATACATTCAACATACAACTAGGCCTTTTGATAAAAGGAAAGCATCTTCAAAAATAATTTCAATAATAAGGATTCCGTCAATTATGCTTTAAATAAATATAAAATGCGCTTCAAATCTTCCAGGAGCTTCTCGCGAGAGCTCCAATTTCCGCCACTCCGCATTCGATTCCAAATTTATTTTAATATGTACATACATTTATTCCTTCCGCAATGAGGAAATCGGGTTAAATCGGCATCTAAACCGAAATTTACCATGTTTATTAAGATTTTGGAGAATATACCAAATCTTAATAACATTTATTTAATTCTTTAATAATATGAAGTCAAATTTGAATCTTCACCTCCTTTAATCGTAACAAACTCGTAACTTAAATTTTTTTTCCTCATCGCCCATAATTTTACGTTGTAGGTGGCAGGGAGCACAATAAATTGTGTTAATTCTAAAAATAAATATCCTGTACATCAGTTGGCGTTTCGGGATGACCATCGACGGTATCCTGCTTATTCGCTGCAGGGACGGGCGAAATGCCGTAGTTTCCAGATTTGCTGGAAATCGAGGACTGCTCTTGGATGGCCGACGCTTCCGCCTGCAGGGCTGCTTCGATCCTCGTTATCACCGGCTCGATGCTTTCGGGATTGTGGAAATTCAAAATCCGGCAGATCGACGGCAAAGCGGCGTCGCAAGAAGGAATTTTCAGTCCGCGCACTGCCGAGCACAGGCTCGCCGTTGCGATCACCGAGGGAGGCACGTGGATAAAATCGGGTTCTGCAAAAGAAAAACCAATTAAAGGCTTCCGGGATCACTTCTCGCGAGGTCTCTCCCGGTGCCAACCCGCCGAAGGTAAAAATGCTCCAATAAACCTTTCGTCTCTCGGCGATCCCGCAACCGAACGAATCGCGATCGCGGCTTACGGTCGGAACGTTGCCCGAGCAAGAAAGGCCGCCGCGATCGCGAGCGAGCGATGAAACCGCAAAATTAAACGGCAACGTCCGATTGGCCTTCTTCGTTCGAATGCGCCACACCCGAGCCGTTAGAACTGGGTCACCGCCTTCTCCTAACGATCCCCCGAACTTTCCGTCTCCCCGGGGTCGGCGGAGCTCGAACACAAAGGCTTCGAACCTTATTTTCGGGGCATACAAATTCAATAGAACAATAACGAAATTCGGCGGCAAACGAAGGACTTATTTTACCTGGTCACCGAATTATGCTGCTCAACACCTGCGCAGTTCAAGGTAGACGAACTCCGAGTTCCGCGATAAGAAGAACGACTCCGCGGCGCGATTCCCCTTGGGATGCGCTTCTTTTCCCGCAACGAACCCCGAGCCCCTTCTGCAACGGTGGAGAATGAACTATTCTTTAAAAAAGGAAGCGCCAGCTGCCGTTCCATTTAAAAATGGCGGCTGTTTACTACGACGGCCCCTCTGGGCCCTCTTTTTACTACCGGTTCCTACTACACTCCACGTGTTCCAGTTTAAAAACCTTCACGAAGTCCGAGGCGCCCTCGCGGTCGGCTCCTTGCGTCTCGCCCCGCAATCTCCGCGGACTCCGCCCCCTCGCGGCGCTCGCTTCACGCGTCAACTGCTTACGGCCGCCGGTCAAAATGCTCGAGCGCAAGTTGGGAATTTCCCGCGCGCAGCTTTAAGCGTTGGTTCCTCTCGGTGGACCGGAACTGCAATAATTTACCCGGCGATGAGCACTTAACCTGCGGTCAAGTTCTCGAGCGAAACGGCACAAATCAGCGAAACCCGGCAGACCGCATTTCATGTGCATTTACTTGAATTGCTTTTGCATAAGAAGCCAGATTTCCGCTTCGAAATTCGGTATGAATGCAGCGGATGGGGAGGCAGCTGAATTTATAATAATGGTTGGTGCGATATTATTTGATTTCTACATTATGTGATCCAGGCAAATAAATACGTAAACCATTTACTGTATATGTGGATTGTGAGGAATCACACCTGGACCGCTTATGTGAAATTTACATACAGGTGACAATTTTATCAATGTTTCTCTTTCTGCATTTGCACCGCCCCTGTTTTGAACCCCTAAAGGGATGGCAAGCGGCTTTCGTTCGGGGGCAGAATCGAACTCCGCTCGGCTTGTGCGCCGATGCCTTTCGCCGGTTCCGCAGCGCCTTGCACAAGGGCTTTCGAACGGGAAAAGATGATCCGCGAAGAAAATTACTTGCATTTGCACCGATTTATAACCGTCGGGCAAAGATCGGTGCTCCAAGAATTCAACTTCGAAGCGGAGAAACTAAACCCCGTCGGTTGCACGACAGCAGCGTGCGAATTGTGCAACAGAAGTGCGCCAGAGCTTAGTCACTTCACGTGCCGTCGATCGCGTCGAAAGAATTTTTCCATTTTCGCACAACGATGCCGTCAAATTGCAAAATTCGATTTTTGATCGCAAAATTGAAAAATAATTTTGCGACTTCGTCGCGAACTGCGTCCATTAAAAGTGCGTTCATTTCTCTCTATTATTATCGGTGATCACATTCAGGTCCTCTTGCAAAGCGTGAAATGTACTGGCTTTGCATCAGGTTTACACATGCATAGGAGCTAAGTCGGTTGTGCTGTTATCCTCTTAAAAGTTGTCGTTTCCTAGTCAACGTCGTTTATGTAATCGACAGTATTCTCCTCAATCACACGGAAACCTTTCCCGAGGGACCTCAGGCCGATAAAACCGCAAATCGTTTTAAAATATAATTATATTTATGTATTTTCACGCGGAATATACGCCTCTATAAAATCGTAGAGAATTCGAATCTCTTTCTCTTAAAACTTTGGCGTTGCGGAAACTCGTTTGAAATTAATAACTACTATTTTCATTCAAGTAGAGTTCCTTATTTTGTTGTCGAATTAAATCGTTTTGAAATTAATCGACGATTAAATGCAAACTGACTGGGTCTACGGGTACAAAGAGAGAAAGGAAAGATTTGTTGTGCCAAAGGAATACGTAAATGGTTGAACATATTTTCTCTTTATGCGTCAAACTTTATATTTCATTTTTTTTTTTTCTAAATTAAAAATTGACCGAATGAAATTAAACATCATCAATACAATGAAGAAGAACAAAAACAAGGAAATTCATTAATAACTATCAATTGATCGACCTAAGAAATTCGACTATAAAAACGTCAAAGAATATGACATTTCCAATAAAATAATAAAAATAGTATATTAATAACCATCTTTAAATTAGGACATTTAGGAAACGTTTTTTGTACTAATCGAAAAGATCCAGTCCCTTTAGAGCTTAAACCGGGGAAGTGAAGAAATTCATTAGAAAAGACTTTTCTCCGATTTTTGGATTATCAGCTATAAAGGGCAGGTGAATAAAATGGTACAACCCATAACAAGCTTTGTTCACGAAGGCTTCTAAAACCATGAATTTAATGCAAGTAAATGCATGTGAGAATAAATGTGGCAATTATGATTGGTGATAGATACCGATGTTTCTTCCCCAACTGTCCAATAAATATCGGAATTCCGGCCACTGGGCTCAATGCATTTTCTGCCTGAAGACAAATTCGTCCGTTTCAGCTCCCCAACGCACCCCACCGGCAAACCGAAAGCGGTTTCCGCGTCACGTAGGTCGATGCTGGCGGAATTCGCGGCCGAACCACGCGGAGACAACGTCCAGATGCCGCCCCGGTCCGTCGTCGTCCGAGAGCTTTCGGCTTCGAACGCGGAGGCTTTGGAACCCTCTCCACGAGGGCTCCGGAGCACGGCCCCAAACTTCGACGACTGCCGACCTCGCCTTGCAACACATCATAACCATGAAATCGATTGAAATAACCGAAAAAAATGAGTGTACTTGAGGAAAACGCGTCCATATGTTATTTCCTTTCTGAAAAGCCATTTCACCTGTCGTAATTCCGATCCGTCCACGCACGTAAGCCCAACATGGGTTTCATAAGATACTGCGTTTCACTCCCGAGGAACGTCATGTGGCAGAACGTGCCGTGAGGAACCTAAGTAATAACGGTCTGTGCGTAGGTTAAGCACTACGTCAAACGCGATGTTCTAATTGCCAATTTATTTATTATCGGAGGTCGGACCAAAACTCCGTGCACCGCCAAGCGCCTTATTTGAATTCCTCATCCAAGAGCCCCGAACTGGAGCGGGAGGGCACCGTCAGAGCGACAAGTTTCATAAGCGGCGCCGTCTCGTTCCGACGAATTCGCATTTCTCGTTCGGCCACCGTTGACCCGTTCGAGTTCGAGGGCGAGAAAAATCCGGCGCCGAAATTTCCAACGAGAAGTACGGTAACTGCACCCCAGAGAACCGAATAATCAAGACAAACCAGTTAAAAAAGTTCTATTAAGGGAAATACAGAAAAAAAGATTAATTGAACTACAAATAAAGTTAATTGATTGCCCCCATGATTGAACTTATTCCAGCCAAGCGGAGAGAAAAATAGCAAATTCCGGAGAACTTGAACCTTCGGCTACCTCTCGCGCGGAAGGAAATGATTTGTTTTTCCTTTGCCAACCTTTGCGTCGGACGGAGCGGGATTTTTGGTTGCGCCACCGGAAGCCGTGGAATCATCGACGATTTCTCGATTGCTCCGCGACGGCCAATTCGGCTGCGGTCAGCTTACAAGCTGCTGTTCGGTTCCGACGCCTCGAGCTTTCAAATGAGAATGCACCGCGGCACTTGGTGTCCCCGGCGGAAGGGAGACGATTCTTCGAAACTTGAAACGTCCCGGTTACCCATTTTTTGTCACGCCGGAAAAAAAAAGCGAAAATCGTCCCACCGCTAAAAAAGCGGCTAAAATTCTCAAGCGCCAATGCCTTTAAATACAATCAATCGGAAATATTGCCGTTCATTGCGCCGAGCCACTACAAAAGCAGTGCCACACACGCACGCATCTCGCGTGCGAGCGGCGCACAGCTGCCTAATGGCGTTGTAACAAGCAAAATCAATTTGCCAAAATTTGTCCTGAAATCTTGGGTCCTTCCCGACGCATCCCACTAGACCGCCTCCTGAAGTCTTCTTTGCATGCAAGGCAAAAAGGTGGCGCACACAGAAAAATGTTGCATATTTAATTTCGGCTAGACAGATTGCTATCGGTATGGGTGGCTTTGGCTTGCCCTCCGTGCAGGAGATAAAACACCCTTTTCGACCCTCCGAGTCTCCTTTAGCAAAACAACTTCCGAAAACCTCCCCAGCGTTAATCGAGTAAGTTAAAGCATTTTGTCTGCAGAGTTTCAGGGTTAAACCGGCCTATTTGGCGTCCAATTTCTTCGCATAAGAACCCCTTTCTCGATGCCAGATCCAACTTACAGTCTAATGCCTCGACTGTTATCGAAGTCTAGCCTTTTTTTAATGCTGCATTCAAACGAGTCGCAGAGGCAAACAGGTTTGTGTTTTTTTTTTTGTCACGTTTCACAAAGAGCCATTTTTTTTGGCGCTTCCAGTCCCGTTGGCTGAAAAATTTTCGACCAAGCGCACCGAAGACGCAACGGACTTTCAGACCCCCCCCCACCCCGGGGAAATGGTTTTCCGCGAGGACCCCCTCGCGACGCGGCTCCCTTCGACCGCCTTAAACGCCGCGGCCGCTGCTGGATTCCCAACCGACTCGTTCGCTGTCCTCGCCGCGGTACGCAAGAAGGCCAAAAACCGCTCCGCTCCTGCAGTTTTTAAAGGCAGAAAACCCGCCGTCGAAAGTGCAAGGACGCGGATCCTCAGACGGTTCGAGAGGTTTTCAAGTTCTCCGTGTGACCGAGGTCACGACATGCATGAAAAACGAGATCTTGAAATGTCTGCACAACCCCTCGACCCCCTTTTAACACGGCTGCCTTTTCGCACAGCCTTCATCCAACCCCTCTTTCAATTCACCCGTTCCGGGGGAACGCGAGCAAGACCCGGCAGACCATTCGAAATTGCTGCCGGGTGCCATCTTGTAACGCTGCGAAGGGCCGCACATACGAGGCTATTGTGTTCGGGAATATTTCGTTGGAACATAATAAATGCACTGCGGCAAAAACGGGACGTGGAACAATTTTTAAGAACCGAATTGAAAAGATGTGTCTTTCATGCTTGAAAAATTAGCGGCGCACCTGGAAGATTTGACTGAAAGGGGATTTCCAGTGGGGAAGACATTTTCACGTAAGAAAACGACATCGAACTTCGTCGCATCGAATTTACGAAGGACAAAGCGCTGTTTCGGGGACGTCCTCAAGCTCCGCTCCTGCCGATGGCGGTAGGCCCGATGCAAATTAATCGTAAATTTACGGGGACAAGGAGATTTACCTGCCGGTGCCTTGCGACAGCAGTCCCCGACGGCATTCGAAAGAACCTTCCCTCGCGTTTCTCCTGACGCTTAAACCGACCCGTGCATTGCGCCGTCGGAGATCTGCCGGGAAGTGTTTCGCCCGAACGGACGAAGACGAGGGACGGGAAAGTAACTTCCGCCGGGTGGCAGCGGCAGCAGGACGACCGGTGACTCCTCTCGAGCAGAAGGCGTGCCGCAGCCGACATTTTTTTGCGACTCCGCGGCCCGATTATTTTGGAGAAAGATAAAACTGCGATTTTGCCAAAGGCCCCCTGATATTTCGCTAAACGAACTGAAATCGGAAGTGTTCGACGGCGGGGAAAAGCGTTGAATCGCCTTTACCCGGCAGGAGTTGAAGAAATTGCATCTTTCTAACAAATAATATTTAAATTTAAAACGAGCGCGGCGACAGCGTAATTTTCCGATGCTTTACAAAACCTAATATGCTGATTAAGGCTCGACGCGGACGGATATAATTAGCTTTTGTAAAGGCGCTGGTAACACCCGCATTTTATTTTAAATAAAATTACGAGGAGTAATGCGATTGACATCCGTCTGAATTCGCGCGAGGAAAGAGTCGAAAATATAAAGAAATCGATTAATTTCGGTTAATAATTAACTGAGAAACAAATTATCGCAATAGAGCGACATATTTATGTGCCTGCTTCATGACCATACGTGTCGATACAGCTTCAGTTTTTTGATTTATGATGCCACACGAGTCGCAATGGCAAACCGACTGCGCATTCGACCGCGGACGAGCAGGGGATCTCGGGCTCGAAAAAGGAGCTTTCGAAAGCAATCCGGAAGCGCGTTGCCAACCTCGCAGCGGCAAATTAAATGTGATTGAGAAAATGGCGGAGTTTTCGATGAAAATTCCACGCATCCGACCGGCAGGGCTCCCGCCCTTCCAGCAACCCGCGGTGAAAGCGTCAGCATTCGCTTATTCGCTTGCGGAAGTTAAAATTTGACATTTGGATGCGAGTTCCACCTTTAATTTTCCACTGTTTAATGCGCCGCGACTAAATGGCGCAGAAAGCAATTAAGGTTCCGATCCGACACCTGAACCAGTTCGAACAAATTCTTTCGTAAAGAGCCGCATAAGAATTCAATTAAATATCTTTTCCCCCGATTCCTTTCCTCCGCGTGAAAAACTTAAAATTCAGGTTCCCGAACCTGAATCGCGGAGGTCGAAAGTGAAAATTCACGGGCTCGGCTCGACTCGAGCAAGGGAAACGAAGGCATGGAAGTGGCGAGGTAGCACAAGGTGCAAATGGATATTTGGGGAGCGAAGAGGAAATAAGTCAGAAGTCAGCCGAAGCAAAAGGTTACGTGCCCGTATCCCTCATTTCCTCCATCCTGCCCGTCCAGCGTGGCCCGCCCGACTTTTTATGCGTTTTCATATTCACATGTCATTCTTGAACGTTAAGGTGCGACGGGATTCCCACGCGAACGGCGGCGGACCCGTCTGTCGCTCGACGCGATACCGGAACGGGGCATTTCCCGAAAGACGGCGACGAAACGAGGATTTTCTCGCGCGACAGCAGCGACCGCGACGCGAATCAAGCGCTCTCCGACGCGGCCCGATAACCTGGGAATTGCTCTCGGAGTAACATTTTTAAGAATACGTGCGATAAACGGCGAAAAATTCCACTGCCGCTTAATAATAAACATTGAAAGCGACAACCTCAATCGATCGCCACAATCCGGAAACCGCTTCGAAACCGAGCGATCGCGGAGGCAGCAGGTAAATCGCCGAGGAACGTTCTTCTTCCTTGCAGTTTCGGCTCGGGTTGGTCGCGCAGCGTCGCGGCGCGGGCGGGTAAAATGCTGACTTTTCCCAACGGAAAAACCTCCCCCTCGATTTCGAGCTGAACCCGAACGTCTGCACCGTTAGCTCGGAATCCCGGCATGCGACGAATGTATTTTAAATCGTTCGATAAGCGACGACGCGCTTGGGTTTTCCGACGGTGCCGTCAGGGATCCGACGCACAGGGAGAATTCCTCAGGAAAAAGGCAAATATATTTAGGAAATTCCGAAATAAAGATCCCTCGGAATAAATTAACAGTTGCAAAAGAGAGAAAACCAAGGGCTGAAAGGCAAACCCTGCATTTATCCCATTCAAATGCACATTATAATTTTCTCTCTTTTTACGTCCCCGTCTGATATTTGGCAGCTGAGAAGGTTCAACGAACAATGCCTTTATTTCCTTTTTAACAATGCACAACGATCGCTTTTTATGTGCAGCATTCAATGGCCCAATCTTTAATTTCCTCTGCCTATTTTACTTCCAAATTAAAAAGGCCTCATATTTTGATTTGATTCGAATTTTTTCTTTAATCGGTTACTGAAATATCTCGGAACGTTTTTGTTTTCGCTTCGTTTACGAGCCCAAATCTGGTTTCCGTTTCAAGCGCATTTGCTCCGTCGGCCCGGCGAACGGAAACGCGTCCTCACGGGCCACCGGGGGCACGGGAACGCCCGCGCCCCGTCTGAAGGCGAGAGCTTCGTTTTCCCGAGACTTTTCCTTCCTTCGAAACGTTTCCCTTCCGAGCCTCGGCGGTCCTTCCGTCGATTTTCGTCGCTCCAAACGTGCCGACGTCCACCCCGTTCGACTTCCGGCAGACATTCGGGAAAATAAATTCCCCGAGTCGCAAACTTCCGATTTGCGGCTCGGTCCACGCAGTGAAATAATTAAATGAAAAAAAAAAGAAATCGTCGCAAATGGGGTAATAATTGCGCCATCGGTGCAAGGTATCGCCGGATTGAAACGAATATAATAGATTTGTTGGGATATAATTCCCCCTCGTGCCTCTTCGGCTGTTACTATTTGTACAGCAGGACAGCTGTATGTAATGCAATGTGCGGAGAATCGGCTTCGAGAGGGTGACGTTAGGCACCCTTCGATACTGTTTCTGGTGCTGACTCGTGCCGCCATACTGCATTACCTTTACGGTTTCAATTTTCGGTTTTTGCATGGTTGCCTCCGCTCCTTTTCGTTCTCTCCCATTTATTCAAAATAGTTTCGAATTTAACTTTTTTTTTTCTCTCTCTCGCCGGGTTAGTATAATTTTTCTTCAAAACTCCGCTCTTCTGCGATTAGTGAAAATTACACTTGATACATTCCGCATTTTAAAATGAGGGAACAGAAAAGGAAACCGAGAGCAACCCACAATATTTCTCGGTAAAAATGCGCAAAACTATTTGCCTACGTTGGCTAAATGAGAATCATTTGATAAGGAAAGCGACTTCCTATCATTTTTGGCTGAATCAACCGAAAGCGCACGAACAATTTTTATTGTAAAACTCTTTAAATTCAAAGCCTTTTCCCGTCCAGCGGTAACGAATCCGAAACCCGTCGAAAGGCAAAGCGCGGGCGGTGGCAGGCGCGCGCCGACGAACGCGACGTGAGGTGCGGTTCCCGCCACCGAAGCGGCGCCTTCCGGAAAGCTTCGCGCACGTTCCCGGCGCGCGAGCAGCAATTTGAGACGCGGAAAGCTCGATTCGAGTGCGCTCATCCCGCAGCAGTGCTCGAAACGGAAGAGATACCTGACCGACCGCCCGAAATCCCTCGAAAGGATCGCTGCTTTCGATGCACCCCAATCTCGCATGCTAAAATCGAGCGTATTCTGTATGGCGATATTCTCCGATTTCGATTAGTTCAGCATTTTAATGATGACAATGGCATTATTTGGAACTGCATCGCAGAAATGTTGGTTTAAGCAAAGTGCAAAAACGTAAGCGATGCTCTTACATTTGTCAAAATGGAAAATAAAAAAAAAAAAAAAAAAAAATACAATAATCGGTCGGGAGAATCGGCTCTTGACGCGGGCGAACCGCACGGGGAGCGATCGAAGTTTCCGCGCTTTCGGAGGGCGGCCTCCGGGATGCGCGGCGGAAAACGCCGCAGGAAGTGCTCGGCGAAGCAATCCAATGAAATTGAGCGGGGAAGCCTCGAGTAATTTCCACGGTGCGGACCATTAGGAAAACACGACTTTGGTTTTACCCACGAACACCTTTCGTCGACGACCGCGGACTCGCGTTCAACCATCCCCGCAACGAAAAGCCGTTTGTCACGTGGGAAGCAATCAAAGCCGTGGACTCCGAAAAACGATAAATGCGCGCGATAGCGTCCGCGGTCGACGCCGCCGGGGAGAGGAAGCGCCTTGCGGACGGGGCCGCCATTGCGCGAACCCAACTTTTCCGCATTTCCGCCGGGCGTTGTGGAAAGGCACCGGGAGCGAAGTGCCGCGGCGGCAGCTGCCATCCCGGCGTAAAATTCGGACCAATCGGGAGACGGAATTTTGTAACTGCAGCTGCCGCGAGCAACCCTCCGTTTCTACCGGCACAGAAATCTCTCCTTTTGTGTTCGATTTTGGCCCGCGGCAGCGTTGCGACAACCTGTCCACAAATTAATCGCTGGCCTCTCCGGACGCTGTCGGGCAGGAAAACCGAACCGTCCGGCGCGTGCCCCGTCGGGACTCTTCCGTCACTTCTCGTCGTCCTCCGATCCCCCGCAGAAGCGCCGACGGGCCCCCCGTCAAGAGATTGCTGCGAACGGCAAAAGGCACTTACCCGTGTAGCAGATTCCGACGAGCGTCGTGGCGTGCCTTCTGATCAGGGGATTCTCCAAGCCCCAGGAAACCCTGTCGATCAGGTGATCGATGTAGTCGAATCCCGTGACGGCCGCTATGTTCCACTGCAGCTTGGAGAGCACGAGGACTTCCCAGTTCTGCAAGCACAAAAAGAGACGTGACGAGGAAGGCTGCCGGAGTGGCGGAAATTTCGATGCTTCGTCACGGGAAGTGACCCCTTCGGAAGTGAATTCGGAGTCATCTTGAGGAAGGAAGGACCCGGGACTGCTCGGGGCCCGAAGAATGCGCGGAGTCCATTGGAGCGCACCGACGGAACATGAAGAAATGAGAAGGCAAAATTAACATTTATTTGAATTTTGGTCACGGGAATTGAACATCCTCGGAAGCGGATACCGAGAGTCATCTTGAGGAAGAGAATTTGGACGACAGTTTGCGGCTAAAATGCTACTATTATAATTATACTCTTCGTTAACCTACGTAAAAATAATTACGAGTCATAAAAGGGCCCCCGCTGGGTATTCAAAAAGCCGATTCCAATAATTTTCAGATTATCGCGTGACTTCCTCCTTTGGAAATTACGCAATTGGAACATCGAAGCATCGGAAGCGGTCCGCGAGCTAATTACGTGCGCGGTCGCAAAAAGGAAATTCGTGAAAATTGTACGAAAAATCGAATTTTTTGGGCCGCAAAGTTTCCGCAACTTCGATTTTTTGAGTTTGAACCGGCTGCGGTCGTGCGGACGACGACGGCCGGGAGCGCGAACGCAAACGCCTCGGGCACCTTTTGTTCCGGCCGAACGAGAGGGAAAGCGGAGAGGCCTGCCGGAAGCGGAAAGTTCCCGAAAAAAACTCGACCGGTCGACGAACCATTTGCTCGTTTGCCGCCTCGCGCAGTCGGTCGAATGATCCGGATCGGGAACAGAAGTTTTTTGAAAGTTCGGTTTTCGGGGCGGAACCGAAAAGGCCGCCCAAAGCCGGGCCCCTCGCTCCTCTTCGGAGTTGCCCGACGACCGAGACGCGAGGCTCCCGGAACGGGTTCCAAAAGGCGGTGGATTTTCGGCGGAAAACGCTGCTTCCCTTTGCGTGAACGTCTCCACCCTACCGGAAACGAGAGGAAAAATTACTCTGCAACGCGTTTTTAATAAACCGCAAGGCATGTGATGAGGAGATAAACGAAACGTAACTCGGCGACAAATATCTCTTTCCCAGATTAGTCCTGCGAGCGCAACGCACAACATCGAAGCATCTGTTGCGGGACATTCAGGTGCGGCAAAAGTCCGGCTTCCATGTTAATATGGGCATAAAGCGATGCGGCGCAAATGCGAGTTCCGAAACGTTTTTCCGTTTTTAAAAAAACTAAAAAATGTTCGGCCATCCGCACCGCGCGTTGGTCGGAGAGCGCCCGATAAGCGAGACGCTGGCGCTTTGGCGAAGCCTCAATTTGTCGCGGCTTTTCGGTTTCCGCGGCAGACTGCAGCCACGTGGGCGTCCCTCCGCGGTCAAAGCTGCAGAATCTTTCCGGAGGACGAAAGGCGATCGGACCGCGAAACAGGCAGCAGCAACGCCTGTTTCGATGCCTTGACGGAATGTCAACGTCGCTTGAACGACGTCGAGCAGAAATGCGGAGTTTCCGCAAATTTCCGTCGAAATTCATTTTCCGGATGCTCCCCGGCGGAAGGAAACCCGGCACCGTCGGTGCAGGCCCGATCCGGCCGACCGACTTCCGTCGTGGAACGGGGAAACATCCAAATTTTTGACCCCGAATAAAGCCGTCATTCGAGCTAATCAGTGTTGATTCTTGATGAGCACATCGTATGAAAATGAAAAGGAAAATAATTTTTTCGAATCAGCATCCCTTATTTCGAGTTCATTTCTCTTAATAATAACATCGATTCATTTAACGTTCTGTATTTTTCCCCTCTTACAGTAACGGTAGCTAACAACTGCACTTCCTTGCTTCGTCCTGCGGCCTCGTTCTCGAAGCTTAAATCTCGGCAGCATGTTTCCCGTTGGATTCTCGCGGATTCGGCCCCGTCGAGGTGCCGGACACGTTCCGCCGTTCGTTCCTTCGCTCCGAGCCGGCGACGAAAGAAGCGGGGGCGTTCGGAACGGTTCCGGTTTCTTCGCGGGACCGACCGGGGTCGGTCACTTTTGAATGACGTGGCAGGAACAGGTGCGGAGCGAAACTTTTTACGGGTCTTCGGCGGGCGACAGACGGGACGGACGGCAAAGCTTCCCGCTCGGGCAAGGCACATCCGGAAAACCGAGATCTCGCTTCGCCGCCGGCGGCGTTCCGAAGCCGTCGGGATCCCCGTTCGACGGTGCTCCGTAAAAAGGAAATTCGTCCAAATCCGAATAATGAACGGGCCGTCATCGGAATGAATAAAGTGAAAAGTTGAAACAATGTTCAAATAAGACAATTTAATAATTATCTGCCTTCGATAACTATGAATGACACCATGAACTGGAAACGGAAATTGAAAATTCTCAAAAAGCGACGACAGCCTTTTGCTCCCGGCAGCATTTCTCCCATGCTTCGCTTACGAGGGCCACGGTTGCATGCGCCGCGCGACCCGAGACCCCGCCGCTCGTAAAAGGCAAATTGCTTCAGGAATCAGGGTAGCTGCCTTCTTTAATTTGTTCTACACGGAGAGGAATTCGTCCTTTTCCTACCAGTTCTGACCCGCCGGGGACACGCACTCGAAATTACTCGTTTGCTCCCTTCGGAGGCCTCCGTGGGACGGTCGGGGCAGTCGAACGTTCCGCGTCGGAGCCGGCGCGAATCAACCCCCGGGAGGATTGCCGCGGACCGAGATTTTCGCCGCCTCCCCCGCGGAAAAAGCGGCGCTGACGTCGAAAACCCCCTCGCCGCCGCTCCCGCCCGGTCCGGAAGCCCCCTCTCGAATCCGAACGGTCCGCGCCGAGCTTCCGCGTCGTCGAATCTCGATCGCGTCATCGAAGAGGTTCGCCGCTTGCCTTCCGGTTGCTCGTGAATGAACCGCGCGGAAGTCGCGACGAAGCCGCGGGCAGAGGGCTCCGTGCAGCCTCGTGCGTCACGCTGCTGCTGACGTCGCACCGCCGTCGCCGTTTCGTTTCAAAACGAGTTTTTATTTTTCTTATTCATTCAAAAAAATTTATTTCATTTTTTATAAAGAGCACACCATGGTTTTTTGTTCGCGTCCCTTGGAAATAAAAAGAGCAGAATATTCCACTTGCCGTGTCACAACCAAGTTCACATTTAAAAGGATATCTCTCTCTCTCTCTCTCTCTTCGAGACCGGTCTGAGACTGACAAAAGATTTCACGTCCTGATTAATTGTTTCGCGAAACGAAGTTTCATTCGCTGTCTTATTGGTAACGATGGAAATTTTTCAGAGGGAGGCTTCGACGGCGGCCGTTTCCGGAAAAGCCGCGAGGTGACGAGTTCTTGAGAGGAAGTCGCTTCGCTCTGCCCCCACTTCCTCGTCCGTCTCGTGTCTTCACGCACACCTAACTTTCTTCCTCCTCCGTCTCAACATCCTCGAATATGAATGAGAACCAGTTCTTCGAGGGGCCACCGAACAACGGTCCATGATTCCGCCGGTAATTAGAGCCGCAATTCGACAGAATTGTCCCCGAAGGGCCCGCGTCTCTTTCCCATCTCGCCCCGAAACGAACGTCTCAAAAACTTACCTTTATTTCCTGCGCGGTTATGCTGTGGTCGGAGTAAAAGCACAAGGTGTCTATGTTAACGTACTGGCACTGGCGAATTTTCGACGCTAGCATGATGCAAACCGACGCCGCCAACTGCAGATGCCGCTTATTTATGCTGCAGTTACACAAAAATCGATCCAGGTAATTCACCGCTAACGGAAACACTTGATCTTCCAGTCCGAGTTCCTCGCACAGCTGTAAAACAAGCAAACGGAGAAATCTTAATTTTCGCTCTTTTCCGCGCGAACCTGGGGAAAGGAACGGAAAGGGTTCGATCGTTCCGGCATAATATTACAAACGACGTCAATTAAAACGTATATCAACCTCACTTTCCAGATATTTCTTTAATTTTTTGTATTTAACCACGCTTTTGTGTGGAACTAAACGAGCGTTAAAATGCGGGACAAAAAAGGGTGCACTGCAGCTTACGCTGCGAACGTCGAAGCGATTTTTCCGATCGCGAAAGTCGCGGAGCTCGAGGCGACCGCACCGCCCTTGCGAAAAGGGGAACGGGCGCTTCCGGGCTCGCACGGCACGGAAAGCCTCCGTTTGACGGGACGACCGGAAGGTGGCTTCGAGAATCTCCGCGGCAGCGGATTAGTCATCGGCAAAGGGACCGCAAGTTCCACCTCGACTGGGAAGCGACCTCCGGACGGGCCTTTGAGCACCGCGGGAAGCCGCCCGCCCCGCCGTTCCCGGGATCGCCCGGCCCGAGCGGAGTTCGCACTCGCTGCCTTCCGGGCGGCACCGCGGATTTCTCCCGAGTCTTTCCCACGGGCCGCTTGTCGTTTCCACAGATTCGGAAGACCGGAACCCGGAGGCGAAGGGCGAGCACTGCGGGCACGAGAGGCGACCGGGGCCGCAATGCGGGCGGGCACAGAAGGTTGCCGGAGCAAAATTAAGATTTTCCTTCCCTTTTTTTCTGATTGTCGAGGGAACCGAATTAACCGTTTAAATGCAATAACCGGAGACTCGATCCGAATGCGTTCGGGGTAAAAATGAATTTTCGAATGAGTCCAAGCTTCCGCTTCGAAACCGGTGCTTCGGGAGCGAAGCGTTTTCGCAATTATTTCGCGTCGCTGCGGCCTGGCGTCGATTTGCATGCGACGTCGGACGAAGAATTCCCCCGAATGCCTGGGGCGAATTTTCCCCCGATGGAATGAGAATGACCCGCACCGCCCCGGAGTCGGCCGGGAAGCGTTGCGAAAACCGGAAACGACGAGTCCGGCGCATTCGTTCTGGAGTCGAAGTCAAAATCGAGAAGCGGTTCCCGACGACTGCCCGACCGCGGGTGATGGAAGTCGCCGTGCAAACTGAGAGTGCTGCCGAACGCATCTTTCTCCCTCGGGCATTTGACGATCGCGAAGTCGTCAACCTCGCGCGCACGTCACCGCCGAACGTTCCAAGAGCAGAACGCTAACGGAAATCTCCGTCCGATCCTAACGCAGGCAGCGGGCCCGCGGATCGTCAAATTTCTTTTGGAGCAAGAAGGAAGCGCGCGTTCGAGTTCTCGCTTTCGGGCTCGAAATCGCCGAGCGGAAGGAAAACGCGGAAACGGAGGATTCCGGCTCGTCTGCGTTGTGAAATGGAGCCGAGCGTTCGGGAAACTCTTGCGGACGTGCAGGCTCGCGCCTGATCGAACGCACGGGAAAGACGGACGCAAAGGAAGCGGATCTCCAAAAACCACGTCGAAAGGAAAAGCGATAAACTCGACTTCCAATGACAAACGAGAATCGTGGAACAAACGAAACTGGCGACTAACCTCGAGCATCCAGGTGGCCACGACCTTCCTCATGAACGGCTTGATGTCGTACTGCACTTCCGCGAAGTAATTGCAGCGAGGAACGAACTTCTTTTCCAAATTCAACAGGTTCGAAATCACTCTGGAGTCCAAGAACAGCACCGGATCCTTCTCGGCCCTCCGGAAGTCCGGCTGGAGGCGCTCGCAGCAAAACAGTTCCGAAGCCATCTCCGAACGAGCGGGGAAGAATTTCGAACGGGCTCCGGGACGGCTACGGCTCCATCGGACGAAAACGACGCGCGACGAACGACGACGAACGAGACACAGCGAAATCTCACGCGGCAACCTCCGACGCTCCCGCCTCGACTGTTCGCTGCGGAGTGCTCGCCGTGCGCGCTCAGCTGTTTGCGTGCTCCGGGCTCGGGACCGGAACGAGATAAGTCCATCTCCTCCGCTTTCCGCGCTCATTCGTTCGCGCTCGACAAATGCAAGTTCGAGGAGGTTCCGCGTCGTTCGGGAACGGTCGCCGTCGCCGTTGCGCGGCCCGCCGGCGAAGTGCGTCGAAGGCTCGACCGCGGGACGGCCCCCCCGTTCGGATTGCCGTCGCGGACGCCCGCGGCGGCCGTCTTCTCCCGGGGGTCCCGAAGGCGTTTCAAGAAGCTCGGTTTCTGCTCCCGTTCCCCACCTCCTTCGGCCCGGGCGCAAGAACGCACCAGTGCGACGCGCAAACCGGCCGCCACCGCCATCTGCAGGCCGCGGCCGGCCGATGTCGGCTCGGAAGGAAATGCGGACGGCGCCGTGCAAGGGGCCAAAGGCACACTCGGCTCCCGCCAAAACGCGCAAGCGGTGACCGTCGACCACTGCTCGGGTTTGCATCGAGTTACCTCGCGGCATTCGTCGAAGTCCGAACTGCAAACGTTTACTTTTCTGCGGGGAACCGCGTCGACTTCACGCATGCTGTACGTCGCACACTTTAAGGTTAAACATTGCAACTTATTACAGTTCTTTAGGATCATATACATATATTTCTTCATCATCATTGTACATTATTGCAAAAGATATTTGGAGCTTTTAAAATAAGAGCAATTTGATAACATTAAAAAGTTTATGAAATCTCTGTTTAAGTAAAAATATACAATAACGCTTCATCACCAAGTTTTCTACTACTATCAAAAACTATTTAACAAGTAGATCATTTATTTCAATGTTAAACTCTAAAATCATAACGTTAAATCATTTTTAACACCACGTGTTTGTATGGAATTATAAAATCAAAAAACAATTATATTTATCATTATAAAACCTTACCCAGATTCTCTAAAAAATTATTTTCGTAATTTCAGTTAAACTTAAATACCCAACGTAAATCAATATTTACAACATGGTATAAATATAAGAGCCTAACAGACTTGTTAATAGCAGATCGTTAAATAACCGAATTCTTCTGGACAAATCACAAGCATGCAGAAAGAAAAACATCAGCGAATATCCCTCTGAGAAAATCAACACGTCCGAGAGTATATAAAACTTTTGGCATTGCAAAAAACACTTCAGATTTTAAAAAGCTTTGGATATAAAATACATTTTGCTTTGCATCTAATGTGTCACCAAGATAAATAAATGATTTTACATTATTAATCATGAGTGTTTAACTTTATTAATATTCTAAAGTAAAGCTTCGAGTTATCTAAAAAATCAATCAGCTTGTGTCCAACGTTAAGTCTTAATTTTTTTTTTATCGTCCACACAAGATGATCAAAACGCTAAAATAAATCGAATAGACGTCCGGAAAGGAATTAGATAAATCAGTTACCAGAAACTGTAGTTAGCTTCTAATATAACGAATATCATATTTGCATGTTTGAAGTATGAACACTTATAAAATAAATTTTTACACGAATATAATAAAATGCTCCGTTAACATCACAAACTTTCCGATCGCGATGATCAGTCGAGATCCATAAGGGAAGTTTAGCAGATGAATTGAGAACAGAGATCGAGCACTGTTCGAGTTATACAATTACGCATTTCGAGAACTCTGCCAGTTCTCTCTCTTACAACAGAAAGTTTCGATTGACCCCTGGGGCCGGTACTTTTTTAATTACGAAATATCTACGTTAAACTCTCTTCCATAGGCATCATTTTCAGAAATCAATTTTTTTACTATTTCTAATACTAATAAAAAATTCAAGCACCTTCAGCCTTTAAATGTTCGATAAGTCTTTTAACTGGTTTATATGAAATCGATACACCGCACATTTATGGCACATTTTCCAAAGGAAAAATTGAAAACTTTTCTTTTAACATTCCGAAATTTTTCAACAGACAGAACATGGAATCGTGCATCAGAGAATAAATGATTAGATTTGCAAGTGCATCAAAGATCTCTACTGTAAAACCAAGCGCTACAGAAAATCATTAATTTGATTTCGCTTTCTGATTTACTGATTTTAAACCATTTCATGGCCAGTATTATAATATGATATTTCTTGCAATTTTAAATAAGTCGCTCAATTATTTAAAATATCATTCATTTTTTATCTTCACTAATATCCGTCAACTTTCTATCATTCTTTAGGGTCATATAGTCAGACTTATTACCATAAAAAATATATATTTCTTTTCTCGTTCATAATTTTCTTTCATTACTCTTTTTGACCTTCAAGTAATATGCAAACGCATAATATATTAGAAAACAATATATAAATTTGAGTAAAACGTTAAATGACCCGTGTCAAATCGCTTGTCTAAAATAGAAAAATTAATCTTTTTATTTTGAGACAAGCAAAAGATCTGACACTGATCTTTTTAATATCTACATTTTTCTCTTCATTTTACATTTCAAAAACAATATATACTTTCTATATTGTTCTTTAATTAAGCTAGTATTATTAGGGCACAATCAAGTCCTTCCCTATCTCTTCCGAGATAAAGGAGAGCAAAGAAAATTAAAATTCCTTAGGTCGTACAATTGATTAGACTACTTCGGCATCTGTCATTCTGCGGGCAATTTATTTCGTTCTTCCTCTACTTCTTGCCTCGTCCTGTTAAATGCTTCCGTTTTCAAAAAATCAACTGTTTTGTACACAGTTGTTGTTGGTAATGCCGGCTGGGTCGAACTGCTGTTTAAGCTGCCAATGTCCGATTCCAAATCTAAATCTAAATATTGTATTTCCGGAAATTTCGTGACTGTAAATTTGTTGTTCTTACTATCAAAGTAATGCATCTGAAATATTTAAAGTTTCACAATTAATTTCGAAACGCATAAGGTAAGTTATATAACCTTTATATATAAGCATCGGCCAAAAACATTTATATCTATAACTATTTCACAGTGCTTTCATTATATGTCACACGAGCTCAAGACTAATTTCAGTTTTAGTTCATTTTAAACCTTTATTTTTAATCTTAATTATTTAATTAATTAAACAATATCAATTACATCTTAAACAATTGAATGCATAATCATTGTTAATCTAACCATAGAAATTTTTTACGATTGAGTCTGATGTTATTCGTGTCGGGCATGTATTCGTTTTCAGCACCGTGTGTGCAGAGTGAAGACGTATCTTTTCCTTCATGAGAAAGCTGTAGTTCAAAAATCATTTAACCCAATTTAACCCACAATAATATTTATCAATCGCAAAAGCCATAGTTTAACAGTAACATTTTAATTATTATGTTAGAGTAATTAGTAGTATTATGCGTCATTTGTTTAATCAATATATGACGCCAAGGGCACATTTTAAATTTGTTGTTCTTTAAAACTGAAATCACCCGCTTTGGATTATGAATATTACAGATCCGGCTCAAACTAACAGTGGGTTCATCATTTTCATTTGGCACTTACAATTTTGCTTTCCGGCGATTTTCTTGAATCTTCTTCGGAGCTTGAATATTCAGACGAAGTTTTCCCGTTATGAATGTTGCTGGACAGCGTAGAGCAATCCTGTGGAGTTGGACCTGCTCGAACCCGCCTTGAGCTTAAACTACCGTCATGAGGTTTGCTCAGTCTAAATGCTGCTAAAGAAAAATATTAGTTTATTGTTAATAATTAAAAAATTGAAAAATTTTGTATTATTGTACAAATTTAATTTATTACATTCACATGAGAACTACACGGGCTTCTTGATCTATTTATTAACGTGCACCGAAGATATTGGCATTGCTTCACTGTTAATAATTAATGTTTGTTAAATAGAAAATTGTAACTTAGTCTACATCGTAATACCGCAAGAAATCGTCAATATTCACTTTCTTTTACAAAAAAAAATTTGCTCAAAACATTTGTCTCACAATACTGAAAATGTCGAATCTTGCACCGCACGAAATAGCATTCTACATGTGGTACTGCACTAATTTTTTTATGAAAAATTGCAGAATTTATCGATTTACTTGTGCAAATATTTCAACTCGTAAAGTATCACTGCGAATAAATTTGAAAATTTATTAACAAATTATTATTTATTTATAAATATTAATAAATTCCCTTTCAGTAAAACAAAAAATTTCAAGTTAAATAAATACGCATAAATATAAATTCATAACCATAGAGAAGGGATTTAAAAATTATATTTTGCAATTTCAATAACAATTTGGAAAGAAATATCAGAATAAATAAAAAATAAAAGAATCATTATCTTTTTCTTAAGAGCATAATAAAATGTAAATTATTCATTCTTAAATAATCTTAATAATTTCTTTTCGAATTCAAACATCTTTAAGTGATTCACAGAAATGTTTTAATTCCAAGTTATAAGCAAAAAACAAGTTTTATGTCTCGTTGTAGCTTCAAATTTTAATCCTTCAATGTATGAAAAAAATTTACCTTCTGTGAGAATTTTCTTCGGCTTTAAAGTTCTGTCAATATTAGGAGGACTATCAACTGCTGGCTCGACGGTAACCAAATTGAACGGACTACTTGGAGGGGCTTCTTTATTCAACGGAAGTGCAAAAGGACCACCTGGTGAAGGTTCGTTTGAAACACCGGATTCGGAAATTTTTCTTGAAGGCTTCAATTCCCGATTCACAGCAGGAGGTGTGAGCGCATCTAAAATGAAAGAGTAAATTTGAATATTTCAATTTTTATGTAAAACAGATTTGCAAATGGTTTCATTTTAGATTACATTGCAAATGGTATGTTGAAAGCTTGCTAAGGGTTATTAAAAAATAATAAAATGAATAACTTTCAAAAAGAGCACCAAACAGATAAGAGGACATTTTTATGGAAAATAGCACACTGACATTTACAATATTGCTGTGAGATACCTTGAACGAGAAATTAAAATTTTATTTGAAAAAAAATATTTTAAATTAAATTAAAAATTAATTATGCAACGACTTCCGTATTTTGTGTTTTCCAAAAAACCAAAATTAAAAAGGAAACATCTTGTAAGGCCGACTGAAGCAATGATCAAATTAAATATTGTAGAAAATAATTTCTAAGAAAATTTATAGTTCACGATGGTAATTTTTAATAACTAATCAAGTCAGTAACGTTCACATAAGTTTTAAGGATGTTTTTCAAATTGGAATTAATTAACTCTTTTAACTTAAAATTAATTTTCTTTAATATTATATAATGCTACTTTATTTAAAACAGTAATTCTTACGAAAATATGAATCAATTTTTATTTTTATTCAATTTTGTTAATTACTTCATAAATTTTTTAAGTAATGATTAATTAAAATAAAATGTTTTAAACATAGATTGATTTAATTAAATTATTTAATTATTTAAATTAATACTCACATTAATGTTGAACTTCAAAAATATTAAAAATTTAAAAGTAGATATTTCTGATTAATTTTGATCTTTCAAGAAGAATTCAAAAATTGGGTATAAAAAGCCATTTTATTTTGATTACAAAAAAGCTAAAATTTCTAATTGTGATTATTGCAATTTCTGATTGAGACTTTCAAAGCTGAAACCCTTTCAGACAAATTGTTTTCGTCTGTATTAAAAATCCAAAAATTTTACAAAACTCTATTTTTACATAACTAGTATAAATGCCAGTATCTTTACATTCAAAATCTTTTTAAAAAAATAAATATTTTGGAGAAATTTCTTCAGAACTAATTTAGCGAATGAACTTGATGTTTAAGAAGCACACAATATAATGCTTCGTATTTACTTTATGTACATTTAACTTCATACAATTAAATACATACCTGGACAATTAATTAAAGGACTAGGTAAATTCGAATATAAGACTCCAGATCCGGAACCTTCAGATCTTGGTGTAACTGGCTCTCCAGAATTTCCGGTATTGCCATTCACATTATCTGAATCCGTAAAATCGTATCTGAATATATCAGCATTTCCTTGCGCTGGTGCTGCATTCGAATAAGTATTATTTCGGGTGATACCATCTTCGTTTCGAGGCTGATGTGATCTCGGAATATCATACATTTCATCATTAACTGGAATATTTGCTGACTGACTCCTAAGAACTGGAGAGGATGAATCTTCAGCTTCGGAGCTTTCTGTATTTGTTTTTTTTTCGATTAATTTATCTTCGAGATTTAGATAATTATGGCAACAGTCTTGAACAATTAAATGAGAAGGTTTTGGTGGCCTAGGAGGGGCTATTGGTCTTCTTAAACTCAAAGTCTCTGGTTGAATTTTTTGTTTCATGTTTCTATTCAGACTATTGGTTACGTTGGGTAATTTAGAATCAACCACTCTCAATCTTCCAAATTGCTCGACTATACCCCAGTATCCTATATCACCCGGTGAAAAACCGGTTTCTTCTGTCTTATCTGAACATGGAAACGTTTCCCAATTAGGAATAGGTTGTCTTTCTGTCGGAGAAGTATCAACAACTATTTTCCTAGGTCTATCATAAAAATCATCGGAAACTGATTCTTTTAATTTTAAAGCAGGAGATGGTATTTTGTGATTCTTTAATTCTGCCATTTTTTTCGCAGATTCTATATTTGTTATTTTCGTTGAATTGAAAAATTCCTCATGTTTCCTTTTAACACTTGCTAATAAGTTTTTATCTTTATATAAAGAATTTGGTCGATTGACTGATGCACTTTGTAAGGACATTACTAATGTAACGGATTGATCACTTTTTGAAATATCATCAGCGCAGACTGTTTGTTTTACATTATTTAATTGTTTTTGTCTAATTGACTGCGAATGATAGGAATCCTTCGAGTTGAGTAAATTTGAATTTCCCGATCCTTGTCTTGAAATTATATTATTGAAATCTGATATTCCTGAAAATATATATTCATAATAAGTATACTGTATTTGGATATGTCTGCAATAATTTGATCTACATTGCATTAATTACATTTTACTTATAAAAAAATTATGTTCAAATTATATAACATTTTACATGTCGGCAATAGTCTAATGTATAGGGTGACATTCCTTTTTAGATTTTATTTAGTAAAGTTATCTTTAAAACTCAAACCTTTGAAAATTTTTTACTTTTCTTAAAAAAGTACGATTATTCCATAAATTAGTGATTTCCAAAATTTCTATCACATATATGTTCGGTTTGCTATTTTCATTTTTAGCTTATATAATTTATTTCTTTTTTTACACAAATATCCATATTTTTAAAGAGAATTAATTCATAAATATCTGAATTTTTAACATATAAAGTGATAAATCTGAATAAAGTATTTCTTTTCTTCATACATTTATTTTAATTTGAAAACCACTGCTTCAAAAATTAATTTTTAAATTAAAAAAAATCTTGCACACGAAACTTGAAATATAAATAATAATCGTAAGGATAATTTTTATTACCTATAGGGGTATTTAACGGCTTTCCTGTTATACACTCGCTAATGGGTATGTACGGTCCAGAGACAGTGCTTGCTGGTGAGATAGGTGGTGACTCCATCTCTGAGGGATCACCATGTGCTACTAAAGCATCGTTATTTTCTTCTGTGAACTCCACGGCTAAATTAAAAAATTTGAATGGAAAATATTTATTGGTTTAATAAAATATAAAAAAAATTTTAAATATTTCGGACAGTAAAAACATTTTTATTAATTAGTATTAATTAGTTAGAATTACATTAACTGAATAGTCTCGTGCTGCATGACAAGCCGGGTCATCCATTCCTATATAGGCTTCAACTTCAGTTATTATTCCGCTAAAATTGGAAAATTTAAGGACTTTTCCCAATAACTCTCCAGCTACCAGTGAATGAATTGAATTTGCAAAGTGAAACATATTTTTCACGAAATGGTATATTTGAATAGTATATCAGTCACTTCCAAATAATTTAATTCAGACCTTTACACTTTTTAATTCGAGAATATTTGATTCACAATTTGAATCAAGAAATAACATGGATGCAGCAATGTAATAAAGAATACATTCACTCATTCCAAGAATAAAATAATAACACTTAAGAAAATCACTTATCAAGTACAATAATCAAACTACATTCAAGAGTAGTTTGCCAAAAGAAAATTAATGAATTTTAAGACATATATAACTCTTCATGCTTCTCTTTAATTGTGAAAGGAATTCGTGTATATACCTTTCAATATTTTGATTACCTGTTACTCCTTATTATTCACTCCGGAATCTCTTACACAGTAAATTCAAACATAAATAATGTTTATAAGCATTATATTACAAAAAATATTTGAATTCTTTCTGAAAAAGATCCAATTCTCAAAGATTATTATTCAACACTGCTAAAAAAAACTTTAAATTGAACAGTTGTCAACGTTAATGAAAAAATTCACCCTTCTTCGCCTCTTTCCAATTTAAAATATTTCAAAAGCTATGATGAAAACATGATAAAACACAATTATGTTTTTATTGGTTATTAACAGTAAAGTTTTGATATAAAATTTGATTTAATTCTGAACTCTCCTCCTCTTTCTGAAATATAATCTAATGTAATCGCAATGGATTATTGTCGCCCATTCAAAAAAGGGCAGGAAATATTAATTTTTTTTGATCTATTGGATTTTATCACACTTACACGAGTATTCAGTAGCTGCTTTCAAGCCGCAAACCTGGCAAACGCAATCAACCCATTTGTTCATGTCGGATTCAGATTCAGCTGCCAAATAATATGTTCTTTTAGGAGTTTTGATGTCAAACATATGAGCATAATTTTGTTTACTATTCTCGAATCTAAGACCGGCATCAACCTAAAACATAATAAATTTTTCTACAGCATATAAGAGATATGATGATGCAAGCTAAGATTTTTAAGAGTTAATACTTTAATTTTTGTAAAGTTAAAGCAGTTAAAAAAAAGTTTTATTACAAAATTTTTGCTTCATTAAATAAATTAAGAATATTATATTTTTTTAAATATATTCTGGCATTATACATTAATTTCATAAATTTATTTTTATATTAATTTTCATATATTTTATAAATTAAATTTTCCACATATAAATTAAAAATTAATATTTTCGGAAATTACCAGAGCTTTCTTTCAATTACCTACTTTTAAAAATTTGTATTAAAATTCTTCCTCGTGGATTGTGCAGGTTGCTAAATTGTGAATTCTTCTATAATCAGCAACTTTAATTTCAGGTACATAAAACATTTTAACAGTTAATCAACTTAAAATTCGAATATTTAATAGAAACACTATGATCAAACATAAAACTCAAAATAAGTGATTTATAGCCCTCTCCATTGTTTCTGAAAGTGATGTCTCAAAACATTGGCTTATTTCTTAAATTTCATATGAATTTTAGAATTAGATATTCTAATTGTAGAATTAAAAGGATATTTGCTTAATTTTAAAATATTCACATATTAAAAATTAAAAAATGAAAAACATTTATGTTCATTTAATTTTAAATCAATGACTTTTTGGTTTAGATTTATGGGAAAGCATTTATACTGGCTGATGGCCTAAATGATAATAATTGCTAGAATCTTTTGGAATATTTATGTTTTATTCTTTTATGTAATATTCATAGCCCTAAGTAAATAATTTAAAAAAATGATTCCAATACATTTTTAAAAATTCATTAAATTAGCCTAATAGAAGTATTTTAATTACAGGTTTTACAGTTTTTCAATTTTAAAAGGATGAAATATACCAAAAAATTTTGGCTAGTTGCTTAATGTTGTTCAATGCTTGAATGTTATATTACATAACCTAGTGAATTAGAAATAAGAAATAATTTAAATTACAAAAAAATTTTTTTTAGACTACATATTAAATAAAGAGTTTATTTAAACTGACAAATTTTATTATTCAAGAATATTGAAAATTCCTCAATTATTAACAATTTTGATTCTAATACTCCATTTTAAAGTTATCAGAATATTAAAATAGAACTTAAAAATACAAAATATTTAGTAACAAAATTATATAAATTCACAGCTTCTGTACTTTTAAAAATATTTCAAAAATACTAAATAAAAATTTACTTATGTAATAAAATTCTGCTTGAGAGGAAAATACAAAAATACCAAAAATATTATTTAAAATACATTTTATTAGCAAGAATTAAAATAATTGTTGAAAATTCCATCATGCAAACTTCATTATTTTTAAAATCAATATAAATAATATTGTAAGAAAATTTGATAGTGAATAAAAAAAGAAGTATTTTCATTAACAAAAACAAAATTTTTTATTAATATTTTAAATGTCTGTAAAAGTAATAAAAATTATTGCATGTTTTAAATAAATTGCAAGAAAAATATTAAAAAACAGGGTTTTCTTTTGGATGCATTTCTTTCATTTATTCTTTCTTTATTTTGGATAGCTAGATGATGAAATTCTTAAAACAAAATAACATGAATTGTTTAAAAAATTAAATTTGAATTTACATAACTTTATTACATTAATATTTATTTTATAGTAGTTAGAAATTTAACTTTTCTGTCAAATAATTTCAAAACAAATAATATAAAATTTGTTAATAGAATTAAAAAAGTTTAATGAATTTACCTGTTCACACTGATCTAAATCAATTGTGCCTTTTAATTTTCTACAATTTCTATCTGTATAATACTGCAAAAAAAATTGTCCAGGAAGTTCTCCAGAATGCCTCAGAACAAACCATCTTCTTCTCCATCTCTGTAATTAAGGACATGACAAATTTAATTGAAAGTCAAAAACAGAAAATTATCAAGTGAATCAAAAAAATTTGTCTGAAAAAGTGAATTATATTTTTTATTTGCAAAGAATTTCTTATAATTTGGAAATTGAAAATAACAAGAAACTATCACATGAATAAGACTTTTTTACAGATACAACAAATAACCATATGATATTTTTGGGACAATATGTGGCCAGGAAAACATACGGAACCCTGCATAAATTTTTACCTCCTGAAAAGTCATTAGAATTCCAAATTAGGCCTATGACTAATTTAGAATAAGATACAAATTAGGCCTTAAAATATTAAGTAAAAATTAAATTTACCGCTTTCCATATCCTTTTAGACGGAGGCGACTTGATTAGCCAACCTTCGTACACAATCTCACGATTATTACTTGACATTTTTCACTTTAAGTAATTAATTTATATTTTATTTATAAAATTTATCCATTCATCGGCATTTGGGCATCGCCATGTTTGAAGACCTCTTCGAATGCTCGAAAAATCATCTTGATAAATATAATAAATGTGGCAACTGAGGATAACGTTGACGGTTGCCTTAAAATATGGTTTTTCGAATGCGAAATGTTTTCTGATTTTATTGACCTTTTTTTTAAATAGAATTTAAATCAAATATGTATCCTGTAAGTTCGCAAAAAAGGAATTGGACGTTTTCCAGTGATGAGGAAATTGAAACACTGAGAAGAACTGCTAATAAGAGGTTTTTAGAAAAATTTGGCGCTGACAAAACTGTAAGTTATATTAATTCCACAATAACTGTTTTAGTTGTGAATTGTAATACAAATTATATTTAGGATCAGGTTAACCCTAGGACCTAACCCTAATCATAAAAAAATTATGAAAAATTCTTTGACTAATTTCATTTTCTAGTTTTAAGCTCTGTTTTGACTTTACAAAGTTCTTAGTCCTTTTGTTGATATTCAAATTTTTTCACAAAACATTTGAATAAATCTTTATGAAGTATAATGAATTTTTCAGTGAATGCCGTTAATTCACGTACTATTTAACAAACTCAATTATCTGTATTAAAAATGTATTTGGCCTTGAAATCATTTACTTGGATGTTTTTTCTAACTCGTGAGCGAAATAAAAATTTTCAGATTTCCAGAAAGTTGCAACAAACATTTAAAAAATATTTGATTAAAAAAAAAAATTTATTTATATTATATATTATCAGTATTAAACCAATCAAGGTTTTGTGTTGAACATTCAAACTCTTGTCTGGTTTATTAAAGATCAAAGAAGTGTGAAATGAGGGAAAGAACCCAAAGATTTTTAAAAATATTTATAAAAAAAACTATTGCTTGTTAATATGGGTTGAAAACTTTGTTATTAATATCTTTTTTAAATGTTAATGTAACATCTTGTTATATCTAACATTTAGCAATTTACTTTATATTTCACTTATTTCAGGAAGAAGAGAGAAAATCATTTTTTTTGACTGCAGAAGAAGAAAGTATAATATTAAAGGGATCAGAATTAATATTAAGAGAATTCTGCAGAAAGTTTTCTCCTCCAATGCCCAAGAGTGTCATTGGGACTGCATATCATTATTTTAAAAGATTTTATATTAATAACTCTGTCATGGATTATCATCCTAAGGAAATATTGTAAATTTTTGTTATGGTGCTAACAGTTAATTTTGACAAAAACTTTTAAATTAATTGTAAGAATTACATTTTTAATGAATTGTCTGCTTTTTTTAGAGTGACTTGTGTGTATTTATCATGTAAGGTTGAAGAATTTAATGTTTCCATACTACAGTTTGTTTCTAATATTAAAGGAGATAGAGAAAAGGCTGCTGAAATCATTTTGAATAATGAATTACTCTTAATGCAACAATTAAATTTTTATCTTACTATACACAATCCTTTTAGACCAATTGAAGGACTTATAATTGACATAAAGGTAAATATATTTTTTTATAAATATATACATGTAAGCTCAATAAATTGTTTAAAACTTTATCTTGCCTAATTAAATAACATATTTATAATTATGCATAGTATATTTTTAATGCATTTATATAAAAGGCATCTTCAAATAATTTAAGTGTAAGATAAAAAGATAAATTAAGATAATGAAATTATTATTATTATTATTATTATTAATATTATTAATGTTATTACTATTATAGTTTATATTTCTTACTTTGGCAGATTTTCATAAAAGCTTTTTTTTATTTAAAGCTGAAATGTTTTTGTGAAAAAATTTCTATGAATTTCAACATTTTTGATTTTTTAAACATAATGTAGTAACTAATAGAATAAAAAAACTATATTTTTGCCATTTTTTTTATTGATTTTTATTTTATTTAATACAAATTAGATTTTCAATCCCATAACTATAGAAAAAATTTGTTATTGGAGTTTCTGAATTCATGTTAAATATTTGTCTATTAATTAATTGCATATAATAAATTGTAAAATATTTTATTGATATTGTAATTTTAGACAAGATATCCACAGTTGCGAGATCCTGAAAGATTGAGGAGTGGCATTGATGAGTTTATTGATAAAGTTTATCAAACTGATGTGATACTTCTTTATTCTCCCAGTCAAATAGCATTGGCTGCCATTCTATATGCAGCAAGTAATGCTCAGGAGAATTTGGATCTTTATGTCACTGATACACTGTTTGGTCATGATAAACAATATTTAACTCTTATAATTGAAGTAGTCAGGAGTAAGTGAATAATGATTAATACTGATACATTTAGTGTTCTTATAATTTACTAAAATTAAAAGTAAATAATTATTACATACAGTATTAATAAGGTATATGTTATATTAAGTACATAATATTATTTTGCAAAATATAAATATATTTTCAGATATAAGACTAAAAGTCAAAATGATAGAAATGCCATCAAGAGATATGGTAAAACCTTTAGAAGAAAAACTTTCACAGTGTAGAAATCAAGATAATAATCCAGATAGCGAGGTGTAAGTTTTAAATTGTATTTTCATTTCTAGAAATTGGTCTATTTGTTGGCACAGATGTTAGACGGGATGTTAAATAAAATATTTCTGAATGGGTTTTGTAGGAATTGTTCCAATACTGCAATTTATTCGTTAAGATCTTAATATTTTGGTTGTCCCTCATTTGGCTATTTGTTTTATATTGTTGTCCATATTGGTTGTCCATTCAGATATTCCCCGCTATCTCAAAGTCGATAACACTTTTAAAAAGAAAAAGTTTTATGTAACTGTTATTGTTGATAAAAAGTTCTTAGCATATATTTTCCCTATTTTTAAAAGATATTCAACGTTCAGATATTCTGTTCTTCCAAAATATTTTAAAATCTTCTCTTGTTATTAATGGAGCAGAAATTTATTATGCAATATCACGTTTTACTTAAATGAAATACAATTTTTATTGAATTATATTGAAGTATGAGGTTAAATTTTTGGTAAATTACATTGATGTTCGATTATGCGTATATTGTTCCTATTTATGTAGATGAATAGTATGCAATAAATATTGAGCTTATAACTTCATGCAAGAATACTTGAGGAATAAATGAACTTACGTCATCAGTAAAAACAATGAAATTTAAATTTTCTTTTTCTACTTTCAAAATGGATATTAAAATGACTTTTAAATCAGGTCGGAGAAGGTGTATTACTAAATTTGAGTTTATACTCTATGCCGTTGTTGCCTTTAGGATGCAGTAATAAAGATGATTGAGTAGAATAATTTAATAAGATTTTTAATTCTGGCACTTATGTTTTATGAGACAAATGATTTGTCTATGCATTTTTATTTAAAGAGGAAATCCTTAACTAAAGTATATTTACATACATATATATATAAAATATATATACTTATACAACTATATATACAAAAATTATATCCTCTTATACCCTGTTTAACAGTGATCCACAAAAATTTCCCTGTATTGTTTATTTGTTTATATTGTAAAATAAAGTCTTAAGATGTTCATTAAAAAATTATGTCAATTTTTTTTTCTTTTAAGGTACAAAAGAAAAAGATTAGACATGTTAAATGAAGAAGATGAAAGGCAAGTCAGAAAATATGCAAAAATTTCTGAGAGAATGAGAAATGTAGAGAACAAATGTCTTGGCGTTAATAAAATTAATTCTCCATAAATAATTTGTTTTCATGATTTCTTTTATTAAAATGTTTAATGTCTGATTTTTATTTAAATCAATTTTTATGTTTTTAATTTTAATAATTATTTTCTATATCAGAGTTGTAAAAATAATTTTATAATTGGAAGACATTCTGCAAAATTTTGATTTAAATTGAATATCAAGATATTTTAATTCAAGATCTTAATTTAACAAATCAAATAAAAATTTATCAAAAACTATTTTTACCGGTAAAAAAGAGTTAACATTGGGTGATAACAGTTATTTTTTGAAGCACGTTGATATCAGAAATATAAATTTTAATAAGTTTTGTTATTAAAAGAGCAAAATGATTGTGAGAATCGCTGTGCTCTTTTACTCTTTCCGAATATAAATGACGTTTTTCATTATCAGACTCCTGTTCGTGACTTAGTTTATAATAAGAATTTTATTATAAGGTTCCAATAAGAATTTGGAATATATTTTAGATAAGAGATAATTCTTAATTTTAAAATCCTAATCACAATTTAAGAAAAACTTGGCGATAATATAAGTAATGGCGGTCGGGTCTTTTATTCGTATATTATGAATCTTTAATTTACAGCATAAAACTTTAACGTTTTATATGAAGGTTTTTTTCTTGTTGAACTTAATGGTAAGAAGAAAATATTTCTAGTCTTCAAATTGGTAAAAATGATATTTTTAAATTATTTTAAAGTACAATCCCATTGTTTCTTCATTGTTTTAGGTTTATTAGTAAATGGTGTAAATAAGAGAATTTGCTTTAATTTTAAATTTTTAACCTCGATCTATAAATTAAGCTTTATGTTAACTGACTTCAACTTTAACGTCTTAATTTCCTCTTTCATATCATTAACAACTTTTGAATTATTATGTAATTTTCTTTGTTTTTTAAATCGTTTGCGACTATGTGCCGTAATTCTAGTTACATAATGATTTTATGATCTGATTTATAGCAAATCAGAAAATGCTAAAAATTATAAGTTGACGGAGAAATTACCTTTTAAGGATTGACAGTTGAACAGTTATAAAAAAATCACTAAACAATTAGTACACGTTAACTGAAAACAAAATGATGATGAAAATATACTGAGAAAATAAACTTTATGATAAATTGACTTTTAACTGGATAAATGATCGAAAGAGAAAATAAAAAATTGAAGTTAAATCATTTTTATTCAGTTTCTGACAGTATGAGTTTTAAACTTTTTAATCTCAGTGAGCAATTTCAAAATATTCTAAAGCCACGACGTATCAAGTTGCTACTGCAATTATTTTGACAGTAATTAATCAAGGCACCAGCTGGATTGGCAGGCTACGCAGGATTTAAGAATTACATTGAATTGCTAAATGCTAAGAATTTAACTTAATACAATTTTAAAATCTAATATAAAGAATTGTGACGAATAGCCGGGGTCTTCAATTACTGTTGAAAGGTAAATTCAAGGCTTTAATTGCTGTTGTTCACGTTTGTATTATTATTTAATGCTATTTATATTATTTAAATAACTCTAGATTTTTTTCTATCAGCTTTACTGATTGTTATTTACAATATTTTATAAAGTTCCAGTTTCCATTTAATTTTGTTAATTAAAATGTGTATTATTTCCTTTGAATATTTAACATTTGAATTGAATTTAGTTATATGGAGTAAGTGATCCAAATCTTTGCAATTAATATAAAATCCTCTCCATAATTTTTTTTCTTTTTTAATAATCTATATTGTATTTTTTTCAATATCCATTGTTATTTATTATTATTCTGTAATGAACTATTAATACCTTTTAAAATATTGCTTTAAATACTTTGTGGTTTTCTCCTTCCTTTAAAAAATTATTTTAAGTTCAAATTACATTGACTGATTATGCTTGATGTATAATTTTTGAAATTAGTATAAATTCTTTTACATTTAAATATCATTAATTCTTTTGCTTTTTTAAGCAAAAAAAGAAAAAAATTCTTTTGCTTTCCTTTAATAAGAATAAAAGGATATTAGATGTTTTGAATTTATTTTTTATTTTGGTAGTTATTGGTTTAAAATTTTAAACAGTTTTTTTGACTGTTACAATTACATTAAAAATGGATGAAAAAGGTGACTTATTATGATATAATTTTAATAAATTATGAACAATTTGTGTATAAATTACATGTATTATAAATATGTTGTTAATTAAAATTATAAGTTTATGATAATATAAATATTAAAAGAAATTTAGGTCAAATGTTAAAGCAAATTACTTTTTTGAAAATGAAATTTTTGTAAACATATTTATTTTTCTTTAAATAGTTTAAAGGAAGCTAATCACATTGCTTGTTGCTCCAGATTCCTTCTTTAATGAGAAAAGCAGAAAACAAATAAGGAACTTTACAAAATAAGATATAATCAATGCAATACAATTATTAGTATTGTTGTTGAAAGTGAAAGACAACTTTGATTTGATTTGCTCTTAAAATTTATAAAATTATTTAGATAAAAGATTATTGAAAGGAATGAAATATTCCATTTTATCTTATTAAAGTATTTTGTTTTAAGAACTAAAAAATGTTTTGAACCTATTTACTCAGAATTAATTTATGAAAATTTATTTTTAGATGTCACTGACAGTGCAACAATTGATAATTGATGCAAAAAAATTAGCTAATAGACTTAAAGATGATGAATCAAAGGCTGATACATTGATAATACAGGCAAAAAGTACTCATAATCATATTGAAGCTATGAAACAGGTATGTTTTAAAGTTTCTTTTGAATTAATAAAATTAATAATTTATATAAAAAAATAAAAATTAAAACTTTTAAAACTTTTAAGTTTCAATTGAAGAAATTACAAATATTAAGTATAAGCTATTAAAGTTATTGATATATTACTTTTATTTGCTTAGGAGTTGTTTATAGGAAAGCTGTTACTCTGTGTGATTTAAAGATTGAATATTGAACTGTATTGAATGTTACTGAATATCAAATTACATTTTCTTGATTTTCATAAAGTTTGGAAAAAAAAGGTGTACAATTTTGTTTCAGTTTACTTTAATAACACAAAAATCCTAATTTATGTATTGTCAGTAGGCAATTTAAACTTAATTAACCAAAGACATCAATATAGTTTTTGATTCATTGTATCTAGGTGGACATAAATTTATTAGAATAAATTTTATATTTTGCCAATTTATTCTTCAAAAATATTATATCTTTAAATCCACAAAGTGGATTTTTAAAGAATAAAGCTTAAATTGGCTTATAGTTCTAGTTATAATTGTTGTGAATGTTATGAATGTTGAAGCATGAATGTAGATGGAGATTGGAAGAAATTCTTTATTCAGATTCTTTAGGATTGAATATAATATAAATCTCAAATAATACTATAAAAATTTTGGAATTAGACTTACAATCTCTTTCTTTTTGCTTCTTAAAATAGTTTATGAGGTAAAATTTTAACAAAAATAATTTCAATGTTATTTTATTATGTTTTGGTTTTTAGTATTCTGAAGATGGAGAAAAATTAAATGAAGCTGCTTCTCAAAGACCACAAACAGAATTGGTAGCAAGACTTAAGAAAGAAAGTCAGCATATGCGAGAACTAAGGGCAGAAAATAGAGAATTACGAATAGCACTTGCAGAATATCAGAATTCTGTTAAATTGATAATGTCAAAATATAGGCAACAAATTTCTCAATTAGTTAAAGGAAGCAAAATTGATATTTCATCTTTACACAATTCTCACTGCTCACGTTATAGCCAGGTAAAAATTTAAAATAATTCAAACACTAATGTAATAACAGCATCAAATAAATATATGAAAGAAAGTTAGGAAATTCCTTGTCAGCAGTTCTAAGCTTTAATTAAGATGAAATAAAAAGTAAATGTAGTTTTAATCTTTAAGATTATAAAAGTAGAAATTGTATATTTGATTACAAAATTTGTTTTAGGTGATTTTGGAACAATATTCTAAAATTGACAAAATGAGGAGAGCTATGAAAGAAGCTATTCAAGAAGTTGAAGAAAATTCAGTGGAAAAAGAGCTAAAAGTTGAAGAGCTTATTAGCAGGCTTATGACTGAAAATAAGGTTAGCAATTTTTTCCACAGAAAATTGATGCCTCTCCAGGGAAAAGTTTAGAAAATTATGAAGAAATATTTCTTTACATATAATACTACTACTTAACAGAGAAATAAAAAGCTAATTTTACACATTAAGTTTGTAATTTCATGTGATTGCATCAAGCTTTTTTTTAAAATGTTTATATATTTTTCATAGATGCTTCGAATATCCCATATTATGAGGTCTGATGATGTATAATTTAACATCATACATAAAAATTTCAAAATATGTATGTGCGCTTTTTTTTCTCTTTATTAGTTTATTCTTTTTTCTTCCTCTCCATTTATATATACAGTTAATATTTATGCATGTAGTTTAAATAAACATAAGTTGTAAAAAAATATATATATTTGTAAAAAAAATTATTTATTTTAAATTCTTTTTGATAAAATTTGGAATTCGGCTTCCCTTAAAGGAAATCCCTATATTAAGCAAAAAATCCTTTTACCTGGTTAACACATTTCAGTAAAAGACCAAAAACGATGCAAACCATGATAAAAAGTAAACCTTATGTTGAAAAGAATTTTTTGGTGTAATTTAATTGGTATTGTTCTTTATTTCAGGGGTTACGAGAGATTATTAATATTTATGCAAAGTATGGCTGCCAACAGCCCACTTTAGAGTCTAAAGAGGAAGAAAATGAAGGCGTGACGAAACAGGAAAAAGAAGTAAAAGAACAAAAATCTAATTCCGATAATCCATAATGGTCTCCAGCCACTAACTTTAAGGAATGTATTTTGTATAAATATTAAATGTTAACTAGTCATCCTGCTGCGGAATGGGGCACCTAATTAAAAGAAGTTTGAACTTAAATGAAATCATTAATCAAGTGTATTTTTACTCTTACTATTTCCACAAGGTATTAACTTTTTTTTAAAAAAATTTACATCGTTAACATATCTTTTAATAAATAAAATGTGACTTAAGAAAACTTCGAAATAAAAAAATTTGGATCGTCTCATTAAAGATGTTTACTAAAATTTTATTAATCACAAGGTACAGAAAATACTAATTATTTTTTCCACTACTTAAAAAGTTTTTAGATTTCTACAGAAAATCGTATTAACTAGCATTTATTTTCTCATTCTAACATTGAAATGGAAATGAAAGACGCTAAATTTTTAGTATAAAGAAAACTTTACAATTTCAATAATTCCTCTTAAAACTTAAAGTAAAAAATAAAGTTTAATTATCATTCTTTTTTCTTCAGTCTTAAATATTTTACTCAAAAGATAAAGTACTGTTCTGTTACGGTCCAAAGGAAAATAAACTTTAAATTGGAAATCTTAATAGAGAAATAAAGGAAATAGCATCGCTTGTGGAAGACATTTAATTTAAATAAAACAGCTTTTATATGAATATAAAAGACAAATGATAAACATAAGTATATTTTTTTAGGTCAAAAAGATTTTATACCATTTTCAAGAAATACTTTTAATAAGGAACATTTTTTAGGATAATATGAAAGTAACCGACGTTTGATTGACGAATCGGTTAAAAAGAGCTGGGATTACGAATTTTTTTATATTCCTTTTTGAATCAATTCTTGCTGAAAAAAAAAATGAATTCTGAAGTCATTATTTAGGTGCTGATCTTCGAATTTTAAATAAATGTAATTCTTGTCATGTAGAAATTTCGTGTCATTTTAGAATCCATTCCACTTAATGCTTTACAGCGTTTTTGAATTGAATTAATAAATATCAAGAAAGGCATCTAAAGTTTCTCGACCCACAAAAACGATATTAATTATAATTGAATAATCTCTATAATTTACTTAAAAATCTATTGTAAACAAAAAAAATATTCAAATTTAAGATTATTTTGAATCGTAATTGCAAAAGAGGAAAAGAAAAAATACGAAATAACTGGAATATCAATTTTTATACGGATTTTTAAAATTAGCTAATTGATATCATACAGAAAATCATATAAACGGTTTTCTCCTTACTAATAATACAAATTTATGTAAAAATAATTAACTTTCAATAATTATAATCTAAATGTAAATATTGATACTTTTTTAAAATATATCAAATTTTTGAAGTCCATACAAGAGTCATTCTTCTATCCTTGATATTTCACAGTGATTAATGTTCAAATCAGAATTTCTCAGAAAAGTTTTCAATTCTGATATTGCGTAATGCGTAACGTATTTATGTGAAACTGTTATTTTAACAAAATCTTAAATTGATTTAAAAGTCAAAAAAAAATTTTGCCAGAGCGATGATTTTAACAATTTCAAAGCTCGATACACAAATGCAGTAAAGAATTTATAACGAAGCACATTTATTTTTTAATTTTCAGAAAAAGTAACAAATTTTTATGCTCTTGTTGCTGTATAATCTGAGGGAAACTTGAAGGAATGCTGTCCCAGAGCTAATATATTTGGTAGCAATCCAGCGTTTGGAATTATATTCCATGAAAGCGTTAACGTAATGTTTTTATTACCTCTGCAAAAAAATTTATAAGTTGAAATTAAAATAACTAAAAATAAGGAGCCTCACAGACATGTTGAAAGATGAAATAGTTTTACATGGTAAAAAGGACTGTGGTTTTAGCCTGACATTTACTGATATTTATAATCCATCAAATTTCTCAATGATCTCAAAAGCATATAGAAAATTTGCTATGCCTAAGATTAGGACTGATTTTTAGTTTTTTTGACAGTTTGAATTATGGTTATCATTTTGATATTTAGAAAAGTATTATTAACAGAAATTTTGACCTTGTTGAAAGAATTAAAAATATTTCTAAGACTTATATGATATCATATGATATTTGTATAACCTCACTAAAGATTTTAAATAATGAAAGATTTAAAAAATCATTTAAAAATTAAAACATCATGCTAAAGTACATAATTAGGTTTTACAACAATTTATATCTAATGATAAGGCAGTACATGCTATTTAGCCTTTCACAAAATAAGAATATTTGTAATTTGATGCAATCAACAATGCATGTGGAACCTAAAAATTATGAATAGTAAATAAAATAATGTCTAGAATTTATACATATTTATAACGTTGTTGTTATTAAAGAAATTGTTTTCACAAGCTACATAATGATGCATTTTAAATATAAAGAATCAATTTTCAGACATGTTAAGTTTATAAGTTAAGAAACAATAAAGATACATGAGAAGTATCACTTACTTCAATCCATTTCCATCATCCCAAAAATAGTATTTTGTATTTAAGTTCTTGAAATCTAAGAGTGCATTTTCTCCTCTTAGAATAATTTTATCCCAGAGAACAACCTGATTTAATTTATTATTTGAGGTTTCATATTCTGCAGTCAGAAATAAAAATAATTGTTTCACATTCCAGTTAAACAAATTAGAAAGATCTGTTTTTAAATCAAATGTGATATAGCCTAGATCATTTCTCTCCCTTGATGCACCATAGTCAGGAACTTGCTTTCTGTAAAAAAGGATATCATGTTTAATTCAATAATGTAAAGCTCTTATTATTTACTGTGCACAATGCTCCTAAACTGCAACCTTTTATACTACATAAACTATTTGCTGAAAAGGAATAGAATATGAATGAGATGCAAAGTATTGAAATTTAATTGGTCCTCAATAAAAGTGAATTTCTTTCTTCAAATACCAAAAGGATCTTTGATCAATATTTATTTGATCTTTATATAAGAATTAGCAATTTCTATATTGTTTCACTCAGCAAATCATTAGATAAACGATAATGAAGTTTAATTTTTTCTCCAAGAAAATATGAGTTACCAAAAGCTAATGAAACAGTTCAAAATAACTTATTTTACATTATATTATTACTTATAAAATTTTTAAAAATAATCTATAAATGGAAAGAAATTTCCGGATAGCACTCAACATCTGATAAGAGCAAGTGTCTAATAACTTGAATTAAAATACTTGTTAAGTCATCTCCATTTGAATTAATAAAAGACTGATTTTATTTCGTTATGTCATTTCAAAATAAAATTAAGATTGTTAATTCCCACGTACACTATTACTTTTACAGCGTTCATGGTAGCTGGAACACGATAGTCAATAAATACAGTGGATATAAAACAACAAAACGTTAAAGCTGCTAAAACACTAAGAGTATAAGCAACAATAGCATTTCCTCGTGTTAATATTGAATGCATAATGATTACTATTGCTCATGTATTGTTTATAATAAGAACTATTTAAAAATTAAAAAAACACATTGGAAAATAAATCCACGCGAACACGTCAAATGCTTAGACAACATTGTACGCCATATTGCTCGTGACGCATGTCGCCGATATGAGAATTTGCAAATCGTCACTTGCTTCATTTACTGCGAAAATTTTCTTTCATTCTTTTTTCGAAAAGACTTAACCGTCAAATCGACCACCTTACTGAAACTTTATTAGTAACTAATTGAGACTATCATGTGTGCAGTACGTTTACAAAACGAGTAAAATATTCGTCAATTTTGGTGACAAAACGAATAAGTTTAGACCCACGTAATGAGACGTGGCAAGAGAAAAAATAACGATCCTTCTGATTGCGAAATGGGATTCGTCATTTTAGGAACCGAAAGTTCACCCATAAGGGAAGCACGATGTTGAAAATGAATGAATTCGAGGCAGCAACAGAATCACAATCCCGGATTAAATGATGGATATTCGATTCAAAGTGGCTTCATTCAGGTGAAAATTTAATTTGCAAATTTTATAATCGTGAAATTCAAAAAATTTCACTGTAAAGGCATCGAGCGCTTCGTCGATTCTCCCTCATCCAGGCAATTTCGCAGAAAAATTCGAAGAGCAATCGATCGACAATCCAGTGGCAGATCGCGAAGATATCACTTCAAAATTTCCCACAAATCGTTCGACGAACGGATAGTTTAAATTTCAAATTTCGTTAGTTCTTTAATTCGCCCACAGCGTTTAACTTCAAGAAAAAATTTTTGATGATGTAAACAACAACGCATTGATTCGTTCAGATAAGAGAAAGCGATCATTTCGCTTATGAAAAATCGTTAAACGTTACATTCATTTACTTTTCTTTAAGCTTTTTGTCTTCGTTTCTTCAAAAAGCCTGCGATTACTTTCCGAAACAAATAAAAGAACCATTTTAGAAGAAAACAAAAATTTTAACATCTGCAACGGTAGTTTTAACTGAAAAGACGCGAATGTCCTAAGCCACGACAAACGTCGATCTTTTATCTTATTATCACGCGATTATCGATTATGACACCTTAGGAAGAAATCAGTTAGCGATAACATTTCAGTCAGGTTCCTCCGCAGCAAATGCCTCAGCTCTTGGCCTTGTTCCTTCTGCCGTTTTTCTTCCTGCCGAGCCATGTTTCCGGTGAGTCAAACTGAAGAAGAGAAAGAATTTCGTAACCTGAGAGTCGTAAAATTACTATGGCAGCTCACTTGTACGTCGCACACTTCGAGTCTTCGAGATTTGCATCGATAAATGTTTCACGTATTTTAATTTCCGGAAAAATTCGAACACTCGAGGAAAATTCCTTTCGATCTATCGATTCGAGGGAGTTTCCGCAGGCCCCTGAGCACTTTTCGGAAATGCGAGAGCGCACCGTTCGCATTCAAAAAATGCGACAGCAAAGTGCAGCAGGAAAATTTCGAATCCGAGGAGAGGACCAGCCCTGCAAAATTGTAAAATTCTGCACGTTTTCGTTCCGTCCGAGAACCTCTTCGATCATGCTAAAGATCGCAAAGAACGAATTAAGTTCCCGACGGAAACGCAATGCTTAATTTATTGTAATTCATGCAATGCATTTGCATAAAAATATTCTGAGTAATAAAACAATAATAAACGCCGAATTAAGCATTTCGAGTCAAGTAGCGTGATAAGTGACATTGTGGTCGAAAGCAACGCCGTAGATTGCACCATCGAGCTGTTTGGCTGGTGTCTGAGTGCGATGCATGCGCGCTTGGCCTCGGCCATTGGTTGCGCCACAGCGGAACAGGACCTGCGCCTCCGGTTGGCATCGGACGCTTTTCTAGTATGCGGTCTGCTCCCTTTAACGCCGAGACCCGAAAAAATCGCAATTTAAAATTTTTGCCTGGCAGATCTGCGAAATGTCTGTGAAATTTTCTTCTCTGCTATTTTTTCAACGGGCCTCGCTGCAGGAACGAAATGGAGCCTCTTTTAGACAGACGATGCGCATCGGCGTCGTTTTTTTCCTAATTTTTTCACTACCCTTATTTGCAAAAGAGAAGGTGAATACTTGAAACTTCGATTTTTTACTTAATTTTATTGTCCAAGAAACTGCAAACGGCAAAATAGAAAAACATCGCATTTCATTTTCCTGTACATGGTACCTTGTTTTAAATGTGTCGGGAGAAAATGTAATTTAGGCATAATCATTTTTTCGTTCGCTTGCGGCCACGAGAACATTACGTTAATGTCTTTATGTAATTTATGCTGGGAATATATAGAAATTTATAATATTTGTAGATGTAAAATAATGTAAACGCAATCGTTGATTGGTTCGTAACGGAAAAATGTTTTCGATTAAAATTTCAGTTACTTTAACACGTAAATAGCATTTTTGTCAACAGATCCGTCGAAAAAGAAATTAAAGTTGTTATGGACGAGAAATAATCGTTCATGTCGAAGGGAAGATTCTTCTGAAATAACTCTTTATAAAAGATTTATTGTACGTGCAATAAAATACATATTGTATTTTTTATCAATATCTGAAACGGTTTCCTACAGTAATCGATGAAAAAACAAAAATGCATTTTATATTTACGTTTTCGGTGCAGATTAGATTTATATTCCGAATGCGACAGGTAATTCCTTTTTCCATGCACATAATATTTCAGGTGGATTTGCTGATGAAGAAAAGCGACTTATCTACCTGCCTAGGCTCGTGTCAGCAATGAAAAATGAAATCCCCGGACTGGATACGAATAATTCTTACTGCTTTCATTTTACTTGGCTAGGAATGAATTATGATAATCACACTTTCCACCTTGTCGCCAACAAAACCTGCTCAGAATTCTTCAACTCCAAAGCAAAGCCTCTCTGCATTGATCCGATGGCAGTTACTTGTAAGTCATATTTGAAGAATTCACCATAGCTGTGGCGTGTTGTTTTGAGTTATTTTTACATTTGACGTGGGAAAAAACCGTTCCAATAGTTACAGGTAAAAAGCCGAATGTAAGCTACATTTTACAGTATCACACAAAAGATGCAACTTGCAAGCTATCGGAAGATCAGGTCTGCGCCAAATACACCATTTATTACAACGGAATCGGTATGTAAAAACCACCAGGAAAACTTAAGTTTGCGATGTCGCAAAATCTGCATTCTATTTTGAACATTCCGCCAGGAAAACCGATCCTTTGTTCAGCAAAGTTAGAAAATATTTTTTTAAAATCTGGTTAAGAATCGACTCACAACTGATAAAATTATAAAATTTTTGCGTGGTAGTTAAAAAACGAATCTAAGCTCGAGAAGTAAGATTAATTAATGTTATAAATGATTTCATTGTAAATGAAAATTAAATTTATTGCCTTAGGAAGCCCGGCTATGGCATCGAAGGGATTTTCATTCTGATAAGGTTTTAGGATTTTTTCTTAAAGAAAGCTTTTTAAGATAGAGCTAATGAGAATATTTCTGTTTTGATGCAAATCTTTTAAATCCGTTTCGCGCAATAAAATAAGTTATTTGGATTAAAATAATTAAATGCAAGTCAGCGAAAATATTTTTTAGACGTGGCTTCGGCATTCGATACGAAGACCGAAAGTACAGACGGTGAATTTCTTCTCGTTTTGATGCAGCTTTTCAGTTCGAGAGTAGCGAACAGGGACGGACAGGGCAGAAAGAACAATCGGATAGAAAAACATTAGATGCACAGATACATTGCTTAACGAATGATCGCATGCACGGTATCATATGAGGAGACGTTAGTCGAAAGATACATCAGATAATTTTATCTGTTTATATTGTTTTATTATTGTATAATCGTTCCTTACTTATGTAGTAATTAATTTTTCGATGTGATTTCATTCTATGTGGAGTCCTCAAAATTTGGATGGCTAAAAGTAGGAGTTAATTCAATTAAATAATTCTGCTAAAAAGAATTATAAGTACAATTACAACAAAAAAATTAATCAGTCGATAAAGTAAATAAAAATGCATTATAAACAGAAATCGAAAGAAAACTTTCGGTTTTATTGCTTTACAAGGCCTGATCTTAGCGTTCGCGTTTTTTAAGTCTGTGCATTAATTTTTTATGTTGTTCTAATATGTGGACCACTGAAAAAAGTGCACTTTTTAATTCTTGCAGCGTTGAATGTGGATGAAGAGAGAAGAATATAAATGAGCTTGAAGTAGTCTAATTTGCTGAATATGAACGAGTGCTAATTTGCCTCGTCGTACTGATAGAGAGTAATCGAAGGCGACAAATATTTCTTATACTTTTAGAAACGCCAAATAAAAGATGTTGAATAAGCAAAAGTCAAAATTCCAAATAAAGTCTTTCTGATTTAAAAAAAAAAACTAAAATATGAAAAATCGTAATTATTTTGGTTTTAACGACAAATTCATTATACATCAAAAGAGCACTTATTCTTTTAATGATTATTTTATTGTTCAACCGAAGTAAAAATTTTGCATTTAATTCTAATTTTTATATCAACATCCTGGTCTTGGCTTTTTCCGGCCGCATAATTTTTTTTCATATAATGGAAAAATTTTTATTTTACTACCGGTATTAATTAATAAGTTATTATTATTATTATTATTATTATTATTTTCATCAAGCTTTTACAACGTGACAGATAAACAAAACAGAACAATTCGTTGACTACGGTTCATGCCAATTACCCCAATGTCGCGGATTCTGTTCCCCGATGTGTTCTACATCCCAAATCTGGTGCCGTTCCCTCCCCAAGCACCGATCATGTTGGAGTTTCCTATCGTTCCCTCGATTTTCCCATCAAAAGAGATATCTTAAGACTCGCAATCTCCTTCCGTGACAGCAAAAATCGCAGGCCAAAGCTTCGTAAATTTTAACTTTTCAGATGAAGAAGGTTGAAATAACGAGATCCTTGAATTGCGGGAACTAAAACAATTATTATACTTGATCTATAAAGTGCTATATTTTAACTGAAAGAAGTTTTCTTTGTTTTTAGTGCGTTTTAATGCGTCTTTTACAGAGGTAACTGTAATTCTGAGGCGAAAGGTAATAAGTTAATACACATATGGAACAGACTGCCGAAAGGTACCTGGCGAGCACGGCGGATTTTGACTTTTAAATAACGTGGAAATCCTTTTTAGCTTCCCACGAGGCCAGGTACTGCACGCGAATCTACGTGGACTCCGAGGGCCCCATGAGGTCGGGATGCGTCAGGGAAACCAAAGGAGCTTATTCCTACGAAGTTTGTGCTTGCAGGAGCGAACCGGGAAGAGTCGGGATCTGCAACCTTTCGGCGCCGATCCGCTCGAGTTCCTTCGCCCTCTTCGCCACCTTTCTCGCTCTCCACATTCATTTTCTTCGCCGATAATTAATTTCATATACATTTATTAAATCGCGAATAATAATGGATAATTATTAGAGAAGTAACGTTTTAATAATGCGACTGTATTAAACGAATTACATTTAAAATCTTTACTGGGATATCAAAGGTTTGCGAATGTTTTTCCCTAAGAACTTCGACGATTCCTTTTTTGAATTGCGGATCATGAAATTCCAATTGTTACTTGTATTGGACCGAATATCCAAACTGATTCTTCGACCGCCGGTAAAAGTTATGGTTCCAAAAAAGTTTTTCCGTTCCTTCCACAACTTTTTCCGGAGTTCTTTCCATTTATCATGCGTGCATGTTTTTTCTGATTGGTTCCCGATGCAAACGTTGATTCTCTTCCACTCAGCAAAAGTCGAGCTTTTCGACTTAACGACGTTTCGAATTCGACCGAAGCTCTCGGCAATTTGCTGTTTCACATAGCGTTACTTACTTCCTTCATTTCTTTCGAATTGTGCGGACCCGGAAAAACCGCGCGGCACGGTCGTCTCGGCCATCTCAGTGGGAACCGAAATCGCCGATGGAAAACTTCGGCCGTTCGGGCGGTCGAAGCGCTGTCGGCACCGAAATGCTTCGTCGTTTCCGTCAAGAGCCTGGAGACGGGAGTCCAAAAATTGCCTCCTAGACGATGAAGCCCGATACCCTCGCCGCGTTCGGAGTCCCTTGGGAGGTTGCCGTTCGCCCGCAGTGCGTTCGCTGCAGCTGCAACAGGGTGGGAAAGGTTCATTTAAACCGATCTCATGTTAAAAGGGTGCCTCCTCTTCCGCCCCTTTCTTCAATAAACAATATCTGCGGCGGGTTGTTGAATTCGAGTGCACTTGTGCACTTGCTTTGTTGTTTTAAATTTGATGCTCTCTACGGAAGCATTTTTCTTTGGTCACAGAGGTCTGGTATGAATGTCGCCCGTGCATCTCGGCGTCGTCCTCGCACGCTTCCACACTGGCCTCTTGGGTGATGGAAAATGGAAAAGATGGCCCCGACGGAGGGGCTCATCCTTCGGCCGCAGGCTTTGAATCCGCCCCCCGCTCTTCGCCCGGAAGATCGCTGTCCGGAACGTTCCGGCGTTAAACTGACCGAAAAAATCTAATTCTTGACTTTACCGTGAGTGAATTATAATCGAATTGTTTCAAACGTTGCGTCGCCCGGTAAAAGATCATTTTCGATTTTTTCACCCTTACGGCAAGAAACCTCGAATAAATTTCGACGTCAGACGTGACATTTTTGGACGATCACCGAGCAAAAGAAACTGGAAGCAGAGAATCCATCAAAAAAGAATTGGGTGGTACCTTCCGTCTTACTCGTCGTAACCAAACCTGGTCTGAAGAACTCGAGGGTGGGTTTCTGTACTTCATAAGCTGCGGAAACCGAACAAACAAAAACAGAGAAGATTAAAAAAAGTCAACGGACATTTTTCGACGAGCAACGACATGGCCACGCGGCTTGGGACCGACCAAATCATTGCCGACGACGCGACAGAAATTTTCTAATTGGGCATGGACAAGTGGATCATTGTGGGGCACGCGACTTTCACGCTCTCGGAGCCCTTTCGGTGCTTGCGGGCCACGTGCCCGTCTACATCTATCACTCGTTAATTTTTCTAATTCACCGATTTTATCTTTGTAACGTGCCGTTGGGCTCTCCGCATTCTTCTCCTAATCCCTGGACGATTTCGCGTGCTCTCCGCGACAGGAATCGAATGTTGCAACGAACAAGTTCCGGGCTGCGGGAGGGCAGCAGAGGCTTGGGAAAGTTTTGCCCCCGTTTCTCCGGTCTTTTACCCCTTTTCGCTCGTTCTCCCTGATTTGTGTGTGACGTCACATTCCAGACTGCCACTCCTTAAAACGCTGATGTTTTCGCGCATTAATTGACGTTAATCGAAATATAATCGTTTAATTTAGCTTTTGCTTTTTTTGTCTCCGTGGATGCCACACGCTGTACATTAGTTACCAACGACTGTATTTTGAATTCGATTATTTCTCGTGCTGAGAGACAGATTTTGGCTGGAGAAAGTCAAAAGGTTAGACAGCGGTACATTTAGGTTTTTCTTTGTCACTTCGTTATGATGTACATTTCAAGAAAACAGCTTTTCGGTCAATGAACATGATTCCCTCTCAGGTATTTTACCGTAGAAACACATTTTCATTTAACCGACTGAAAATTTACGTTTGGGTACTTCATTTTATATAGCGGCGCTTTCAATTATTTCATGATATGTAACATTGGATTATTTAAGGAATTCTTATCATAATAATGAAATATTTATTTTAAGTCTAAAAGAGCATTTAAAATATTTTTTATTTTGTCCGATTTCTCACTTTCAATGTTGGGAAACAATTAATGTGATTTATTAACGTGAAAAATTGAGAGCGTTTCTTTTTAACTCTGCAACCATGTCTCATAAGTCCAAAATAGAGTGTCTCGTTAGTATGTTCGACTTAAGACGGTATCCCATCTGTATAATACATGCCGAAAAGCGAAAAAGAACAAGTAATGTACGCCCTTTCTTCGGCCCATTTCTTTTAAAAACAAATTATTACTGCAGCATTTATCGGGGAACGCACACTTTTCCAAAGTGTAAAACTACCGAAGGCGCTGAGGAAAAGCTGTCAAACGAGAATAAAAGAGATTCCAATCGTATTTTGGCGGAAAACGCGAGTCGGGATCTCAGGTGGTAAAAAGGAAACAAGGTTTGAAAATTGTTTGAGGCCGGTTTTCTTCCAGCAAATTCTTGAACTGGAGATCATTCGACGTTTGTTGTCCCGGAGACAACGATGTACTTATTTCTGAATAAAAAATATGCATCTCCATTTCTTCCAGAGCCTTTCTATACTATCCTCAGAGTCAAGAGACGTTACACAACCATTTTCAGGCGAGGGTTTATGTCCCGAAGTTTTCCGAGTGCACCCTGGTACATGTTCTCGGTCCAAGCCAGGTCGTCAAGCACGGCGCAGGAAATCTTTACCCAACGCGTTCGACTTCGACGCCAGCAGAAAGTAAAACGGAAGAAGCGGAAATACTTCAATTAATTTCACTGACATCAAATGGAGTCCGGCGAATGTTCAGCGGGCAAAATTCAATCCCAGCCGTGCGAGCAAGAGGGTGAACCGCAGCAATCTCGTGCCTTGTTTCCCGCTGCAAAGGAAAACCTAAACGAAGGAGAAAAAGAGAGGCTACTTCACAGTTTCGATGTCTCGAAAGTTTCACAATCAAATATTTAACGCAAAAAGATAGCAACTCTTTTCATTTGCCATGTGCTGCCGAACGTTTTCCAGAATATTGAAGCAGATTTCATTCGGCAGCAGTTTCGCAAAAGTAGAAACTTCATGTAATGACTATGACGTGTCAATTTTATTGCATGCGAGTTGGAGCTACGTTTTCGGCTTTTGCAATTTTCGCAATTATTCTCCTGCACAAAGAGTAAAGGCAAATTGTTAGGTTTTCAATCGAATTAGCCGTTGATTCCAGCTTTGAAATGACAGACTAAAAGACAGATGTCATGGCATCGCGCTGCAAATTTTTTTCCAGCGACTCTCCGACGCATCCCGAAAACTCCAACCTGGAAAAAATCTTTTCACTCCTAACGCTCGGCGGAAATCATCGTTAACACCTCCCTTTCTGCCCCTTTAACTCGCCCCCGGTCCGATGCCTGCTGCCCGATCTGCGTTTTCGGATGTGATCCTGCCGGTGAAACCGATCGCCGCAGCCTTAAACGCTTCCTGCTGCATCGGATGAACGGAAGGGGAAGCGCGGAAAAACAATCATTCCCAGCGCAAAATGCAGGTATTGCAGTGCTTCTTACCCGATGACGAGTAAACTGCAGTGGCTCCTGTCGGTGGACAACTCAAAAACGGGTTCGTCGTCGCAGCCCCTTCATTTCCCTTATAAAAATTTAAGAAGAATCTTCGGGTGTCTCGGGACCGGAACGTCGGCATCGGTTTCGGGGCATGTCCGGGGTCTGGTCGGACGACGCCGCCAAACTGGAGAGACCTCACTCGGGGATGTCTTCTGCGGGAATTCCATCTCCCACAGTCGCCGTTGAGCCGAAGGGGATCCGGGATACTTTGAGCTCCGATTTTTGATCTTGTTTAATTTTGGTGAAGCTGAATTTGTAAATATGCTTTAGAATTCACCCCAAGCAATGATTACAGCGACTATCGCCCTTGTCAAGCTCCCGAAGATCCCAATGTTTGAAGAGCTAATGAGCAACCCCTTTTCTCTCTTTCCTCCCTCTCTTAACTACCCTCGGCCTTTCTCTCCTCGCTCTCTCTCTCTCTCTCTCTCCGCTTTCCATTTTTCCTTTATCAAATATCTTATTCCATTCTTTTGCCTTCTTACCTTTAAATGTTAAATTTCTTTAAAGTTTCTTAAATTCGTTCTTGGGGTTTGTTTGTCTGTGAATCCTCATCCGGCCACGTTTTTCATTCGAGCACGCCTCGATTCTCGTTCGCCGTTCGAGATTCCTTCGGCTCGAATCCTCCGCTCTCTCATTTCATCTCGGCCAGCGTTAATAACCGTTATAAAAGCGTGGCCAAGCATAAGCGGTTTCGAGCACAACCTTGTTAAATACATGAAATTTCACTTAGGAAATTAAAATGTTCACCTCCGGTGGAAAAAGGAAGAGAACGAGAACATAAAAGATAAACGAAGTGTGTCTCTCGGTCTCCAGGGATTTTGCTCCAGTAACGTCCAAACTCGGGTTTGCGTTCTGTTTTCTCTCCTTCCGAATTATTTCAAATCAAATTATGAGCGAAATCGAAGGGTCTTTTCCCGGCGCCCCCCGTCGCCTTCGCCTTCGGGTTCCATCGCCGCCGATTCTCCGAGGACGGAAGGCTGCCTCATTATTATTGTATTCTGGTGTGCAAGACTTCCGGTCGAAGCAATTTCCGCTACGGACGGGATCCGTTCAATTTTTAATACTGCAAATTTCGCTTGCAATATGCATCTTCGCCGGTCGCAGTGCAAGCAACTTCCACGCCACGTTGGGGTCTCTCGCGACATCCGGGAAAACTCGAATCCTCTTTCCGTTTTCCGCTTCTGGTGGCTCTTCTCCCGCTGACGTCCCCGATGGTCGAGAATGTGATTTCTTCCTCGCGGGTCCTGTTAATTTTTCCTTTCCTGCGCCGTTTGCTTTGGCCGTCGTTGTTCATCCCAGAGTCGTCTCAGTTTAAATTTCATCTTCCGTAATTTTATTTTGCTTATTAGCGATCGCGCGTTTTGGCCCGTTTTCGGCTGTCTTTGGGTTTTTACGTCTTCACGGTATGCTTTGGCATATTGCTGCGCGAAGGCTCGAGTGCAAGCTCTTGCATTTCGGTCTACATCGCGGGTGGCCCGGACACCGGCGAGAACCATCCATTCCTCTTCTTTCTTTCATTTTCTTAAAATCTAATAGATTTCGGTTCAGATCGGGAGCAGAGCCCTTTCGGTTCTTCCTCGAGCTTATCGAAGATGCGATTTAAAAGCATAATTTTATCACCGAAACAGACCGCTCGGCCACTCGAAATGTAAGTCAGAATTGCTTTTCAAACAGACAGGGGCAAGATTTCGAAGCCGGGGCCAAAAACCCCCGGAATCGGCTTCAGTGACGTTTGGAGAAATCGAATTTTTGAGGATTTTAACCGAGCAAGCAAAACTTTGACTTTCCCGCAGCGGACCCGGGTAAAAATGGCCGATCTCGGATTACTTTTTGTCGAGATTTCGCATGCGATGCGACCGACAGCAAACTTTTCCGAGCTTCACCGGAGTTTTCTTTAACTGAAAAATTTCGGACCGCAATACGCCGAACGTCAAATATTACTTAATCAGCGCCACTGCTGTGCCTCGCGGAAAAGCCGTCAGCGCCTCTTTCACACTTTCGGCTCCTCCACAAAGGATGGAGGAAACACGAAAACGTTTGCTTTGGAAAATCGAAATCGTTAGGCAAATGAGACATCATTGATCGAGCTTTCCCAGCCGAATGATTTTTCCTGGGCTCGCAACCGAAAGCCAATGCAGTTCGGCCCTCGCAACGCGTTTCCACCACAGCGAGGGTGTCACCCTCCGCTCTCGGCAAAGCCAAGGAAACGTTCTGTCGAGGACTGCAATCAACCGAAATCCTCTTCATTCTTTCACTGTCTTTTCAAAAAATTTCATTTAAAATTTATTCGCATTCTCCTTCCCGTGTCTATTACGGAACCCATTTGGATTTGTCCCGGTGGGAACTTCGCGTCACCATATTCCGAGAGAAACGTTTCGGAAGAGCTAAAAGCGGTTACCCACCAATGAAACTCAAATTCCTGTCGGTGCTTCGAGTGTCTGTCTTCTTCCATCCAAATCGGTCGGGGCCGGATTTCGGGCCTTCGCTCGGTCCGCATGAGACAGACCATCCCCATGCCATTTTGGTTTATTCACCGGAATCGAATAAAAGGCGTCCTGGAACCGGGGCGCACTTCCCAAGCGCAGATTTCGAGGCAAGCAATCGGAAAGACCGGCAATTCCCTGGCGGCGAACGTGAATATTCAAATTAGGGCTTTAACTTTTGATGCGGCGCTTCCAAAATATTTCGCTTCACTCGCATTTGCCCAAACGGATGCATCCCCGTGAATTGAAAATGGCACCGGAACCGGATTCCACGCAGAAAGTGTCTTCTCTCCGGATTCGGCTCCCCCGGGTCCAAGTAATAAATAATAATAAATTTTTGAAATTACAGAAGTAATATCATAACATTAAAATATTCCTTTTCCTGCCTTTTTTGAATAAATTAACGAGCGATTAAAATCGCGTTCGTGTAAAGTTGCTAAGAAATAATCTGAGAAGCAGTCATAAAAAATTAAGTTTTTCTTCCGCTCCTAACATTGTGCACCCCGGTAAGAGGATGATTAAAAAGTTGTTTTACTTTTCTCATCTAATTATTAATATAAACTCCCCGCGAGCGTTCGCAGGATACTTCCGTGCCGAGTCAGCTACCCGGACGGAGATTTCCTGCCGGGAGTCCGAGGATGCGACGAGCTTCCGGCGACGCCTCGTGCAAGGGTTGGCACGCTCGGAATCCGTTCGAGATTTGGCCCTCGAACGCCCAATTTCCATTCCTGCGGTTTCGGGTGTCTCTGCAGCGGTGACGTGTCCCGTTGCGGGCGCGGGATTCAGAACGGATTCCGGGGTCAAAAAACGTCTTCCGAAATTGAAGGCAGAGCGACAGCGGTCTCCTGCGTTGCAGCGATCTATGAATTCAAATCAATTTGGCCGTTCGAATTCTCGAGGTGAACGAAATAATAAATTGAGGATGAAAATCGCAGCTCCCGGACTCCGGGGGAATAATCATCGTTTCATATCCCTCCCGAGTTGACCGCTGTCGGTTATATTAACATTAAAAAAAATTTATCTTCCATTAGCGTGATTCCTGCCGGCGTTCGAAGATGAATATTCCCGGAGTAACGGCAGAGTGGCGTTTCCCCGAGTTATTCCGGTTCGCGCGGGAAATCCGCCTTCGGGTGAGCTTCCGGACGCGGAGGTCTTCGGCACGGGCGTGCGAACGCCTGGAAAAGGCGCAGGAACAAAAGTTTGGTTTTGTTCGTCTCCGCCGTGGAAATTGCTGAGGAGTCTGAAAAAATATTTTGCCGGGTCGAAGTTTCCCGCTCGAAATCAAGCAAATGATGGATATGCCGAGGGCGAAGGGAGACGTCATGACAAACGGTACATAATTTTTGCTCGCAGTTAGAATTCTGCCTTAATTATAATTTAAAGCCTTTCGGAAGAAGAAAACTTGGGAAAAGGCTAAGAAAGGGTTCACTCGCTGCAATTAAGTAATTATCCAAAAGCTCAGTTTTCGATAGAGTGATTTAGTTTGTCAGAACTCGCTTCCCGATACTCGTTCTCGCTGAGTTCCACTTTTCATTTGCTTCCGTTCATTTATTATAAGGGAAATTGTCGCGAACGGGTGGTTTGCAAGAAGCAGACGATCGGGTTGCGGAATGCATTTCCCGATGTGACGTTACTCGGGCAACCCCTGCAACTGGGGAGGGGTAGCTGCTTCCACCCCGGCACCGAGTGCCGATCGGGACTCGTGCGCTCGCAACGAGGCTGACGGGGCAAGTCGCTGAAAAGGCGAGGAAATCGACGTCCCGGCACCTTTCGCCGGGAGCTTCCGCCGACCAGGCTTGAGCGATCCGCTCGCGCTTAGCAAAACGTGCGTCGTCTTAAAATTTATTTTTTCCACCTTCGGCCATGATGTGAACGGCTCTGCCGAACCGAAGCGGGCGCCGATCCTTTTCAGCGCAGACGGTGGAGAACCGAGGCCGAGATTTGTTCTCTGGCACCGGGGAACGAGGCAAAGTTTCGAGGACCGCACCTTCCGAGTGCGATTTCGCATCGGCAAACCAAACTTGGGCTTCGGAACGGTAAATTCAAATTTCTCTTGCCCCGCGCGAGCACTTGCTGACGGTGATCCTGAGGCAAAAACGCCCGGGACGAGAGGTCGGGAAAAAAAAGTCGAAATTGCGGAAATAGTCAGAAGAGGGCAAGAAAAGCCGAATTAAATATCGCGCTCACTACTTCCTTAATTCGATTATGTTGTATGGTCCTGCTAAAGCGAAATAAATGAAATAAATTTAAACTTCATTAAAAGACAACCTTTTATTTCACGGCCCGAAAATGGAAAAGGCTTCACCTTCATTAACCTAAGATTTTGTCAACCTTCGTTTAAGCGAGCATCAACAACTTGTGACACGTTCATTCATTCCGCAGACAGCGTCGCACTTCTCAAAAGTTGGAAACTCCGCGTTACATTTATTATTAAGCTTTTTCCGTGCTCGCTTTTACGGAAAAGCGTAATAAATGAAATTGGTCCTGGCTACAAAGAAGGCTCGTGGAGCGGGATTTGCGATTGATCCAATCCAGTCCGTGGTTCGAATGCAATTTCCATCGTTTTAGTAAACAAAATGCTCAAATTTTCTGTCGGTTCAGCAGGGAAAATTTCGAAAATCATCGGGACCGGTTAGCTTTTTGCCCACAGCAGAGCGCCTGCACGAAGATGGTGGATCTCGGGATCGGTCATTTTCCTTTCCGTTCGATGCCGTGCAACGGAGCTGGTTTCCGACCATCTCTGCTGCACTCTGCTGCTGGTTTCGATGGGCCGCTCCGACGATCGAAGCTCCCGTGTCGTGCGTCGCGATGTACCTCGTCCGAATTCGAGCGCTCCTCGGGAGCTTTGCAGATAAAGTAAGCAGCGAACGTGAATCGATTCCTCCATTTCGCTCCCGGCATTCGCGACGCAAAAATTCACGGCAGAACACTGGAATAATCCTGCAAATTTGATTTTGAAAAGCATAAATATGTGACGGATTTGAACATTTGAATGACATTACAAAACTGGTAATTAATTCTCACTTTAAACGATTTGTAAAACTGTATCGGGAAAACAAATAGGATTAGGGATTTTCCATCGCAGTGACGGAATTATAATTTCGCGTCTTTCATAAACTGTGAAAACAACGCGCAGACCGAAAGCCGTGGAAGATGCCCTTCTGGCGAGGAAACGGCGCCCCCAGGGAAGAGCATCGTGGGCCCCGCGGGGCACCGGTGGAGAGCACGTCGCCCGAAGAGTTGGTGTGGAGATCACCGCCGCGGCGTCAGCACTCTGTTCCGGCTCGAAGGGTGGTTCCTGACGTGATCGGGTCTCAGGTTTAAGATCCTCGGACAGTATTTGCCCTTGCTTTACCGCGACGGCACCATCTTCACAGTCAGAATGCTTGAGTGCGAACCGAGGAAAAACGAACGTTTTTTTTACGATTTTCCGCCCGAATCGAAGGATTTTGCGGATTCGCCTTCCGCAACCGAGAAACGCGCCCCCTTTTTGCGCCCCGAAGTCCTTTCGTCCGATGCGCTGTCGCGAAAATCTCTGCCGGAGAGTTATCCGCTTTTTCCGCTTTTGCCGCCGGCGAAATTTTTTACATTCCGCAAAGCAGACTTTCCAAATTGCTTTCACTGTAAACAGCTAATGACGCATCGAGTTTCTTCTGGGATCGAATATTGAAATTCCCGAGGCAAAGACAAATCTGAAATTCAAATGCTCCCGATGCAAATGGAGAAAGAAGCACCCGGAACGGGCCCGGTTTTTGTCAAATTCCTTTTTCAGAATTTTTCCATCCAATTTCCGAAATTACATCAGGATCCCGCACGCAGTATCCCGAACGCTTTTTGGCGCTTTCCGCCGCGACGTGAAGATATCCGAACCCGATTTCGTCTTCCTTGGGACGAATCTCTGCGGATGCAAAGCCGATTTTTTTTTTCAAAAAGGTTAGTAATGGTGCCTTCCACTCGCGTTATGTATGAATAACTGGAATAAGATAATTTGAGACGTTGTCAGCGAAGCATCCTCGAGACGGAAGACCGGATAAACGGCTTAAATTCCGGGTTCGGATCCTTTTCCGATATTTTTCCGCCCTCGCGGTCCTACCTTGGAAGAATCGGACCGTGCGCACTTAGACCATCAGGACCTTTGAGACCCGCTGGTGCAGTGGTGAAATCGCAATTATACAAACGTTTAAAGGAAAGCAAACGGGTATCATAATTAAAATCTCGGAGGATTTAAGAGGTGGAAAGTGGCGAGGAACCTTTCCTGTCGCTAAAGCTGCTTGAAAACTCGGTGAAATGAATAGAGTTCTGCGCTCTATGCTGCCGCTCGTTTGAAATTTCTGATAATAAATAAATTTTGAAAATAAAATCCCCGAGGAAAGCTCGGGTTGAGCTTATTTTGTCAACAGTATTTTATTTTCATGCCAATTATAATTCAGTTTTAATAATTCTAATCTGAACTGATACGAAAACGTTTGCTGTTAACAGTAAAAATAAGCTGGTTTCCTTTATTTGATTATAACTTGTTTCAAAAATATATTCCATATGCAACGGATAAATTATCTGTCGCCTAATACGGATTACCGACAGGATTTAATGGACCGTTGCTTATTAAAACCGTAGGCACGAAGTATTAATTAAAAAAATTTGCAATTTTATTTCTCGCGTTCGTCGTTTCGACACGTTCGGTGCCGTCTTAGATTGTGCGGGCGAACGCCCGTCGAACGCCTCTTTTGATCCGCCTCGCCGGGCCTGCCCTCGTTTGGAAAACGTTCCCCGACCGAAAGCTGCCTCCGAGACGGCGGATGAAGAATGGAGGAATCCGCGGGGGTAAGGGCGGGTCGAAAAACCAAATTCAATTACCATTATTATTAAGGCCGACAATTTAATTAGAAATTTTCGTAAAATTGCCGTAAAACTCAAACAAGTCGTAGGTAAAAACAGATAATGATCGCCATTAGAGAGAAAATGAGGGAGTCCAACCTTGTTGTGCCCGGCCTCATGAGAAATGCGAGACCGACGGGCAAAATGCTCAACTTGGGTCGTAAAACCGAGCCAAGAATCGCGGGGTAGGTCGAGGCACGCCGGGGAACGCGTGTTCGGGGTTGCACTCCGCCGGGGGGCGGACGAGGAGTCTTCTGCCGCGGTCCTTCCGGGCCGCTGCCGTCGCAGGGGCGGCGGCTGACTTCCGGCCCGCCGACGACCGACGCTGGAGAACGCGCAAAAAGCCTGCTGAAAAGTAATTTCGATTCCCGTTCCCGTTCGAATGAGCTCGTCAAATAAACGTTTCTCAAATTAATCACTTTGATTAATCGTCGCAATCATCGTCGTTTCCAAAATAATTCAATAAAACGGAATTAGCCATTTTCGTTTCTCCTTTCTTCCTCCGGCGCTCGAGCGGGGGCTGGAAACGCGAATTTCCGGGATTCCTCGGCCGAGGACCGCGGAAGAAGTCGCGAAGAACGGAAGCGGAAACCCGGAAAAGCGTTTACCGAGCGAACGGGAGCGATCCCGTCGCACGCCGCAGGAATCGCGCTAATTCGAAGGGAAAAATTGCAAACCGAACGCCAACAGCGAAAAAGAAGGCCAAAAAACGTGCATAAAATATTTAGATAAAAAAGTTGCGCCTCCCCCCCAAGCCCTAAAGCCCTTTGCGAAACAAAAATTACGTTGCTTATCTTCATTACGTAAAAACAGTATTTAAATGTCAAATTTATCCAAGTGACATTTTATGCTTTGGGAATTTACGGAAAAAAATTCTCTGCTTTGGATATCATCAGAACGAACGAAGAGAATTTTCATGGGATCAGCAATCGAGCTTCTGTTTTTGTTTATTTTATTTTTTTTTATTTTTTTCATTTAGTCGGGAAAAAATTGACGTGGAAGGAGAAAAGAATGAATTATTCATCGCGTATCCGGGTCAATTAACAACGTTGGGCTACGCGCTCCGATGAAATACCCAGGGATGGCCTCTGCAGTCTTTTATTAATCAACGGAAAAATTCAGCTTCGCTGACAAACCTTTTTTATTTTGTTTTAAAATCTCCGCCCGCAGCGGGAAAGCGGAGGCCGATCGTGCGGCGACTTAAACCGCGAGATCTTCCGGAACTCCGTCGGAAACGTCGGAAAACCCCGTTTCCGCTTTTGATCGCGGCGCTTGCTTCCGTTTCGTATCGTTCGCCGACGGCGGTTGGGTCGCGATCGGGATCCGATCGTGAGTCCGTTCCACGTGGCTGCGCCGCGTGCACCGGAAGAAATTCCGACGCCTTTTCGGGACGAAGGCGACGGGAATTTCCACGGGGTCCATCGCGCTCTTCGAGGAGAGTCCGTTAATTTTGGGTCGGGAGCGACCGAACGGGGAGCGGAGGAGGCTGCCGCCACGTCTGGTCGGCCGATGCAATCCGGTTAGCAATTTTTCAACGTCGGCTCTTTCGGGGCTCGGCAAAATCACCGTTCGCAGCAGCCGGAAAGTCCAAATTGCATAATTAACGTCGTTTGCGCGCGGAAAAAAAAATGTTTTAACTCGGAGTTGAAATGGCGGAGCGAAAATTTCGGGAGTTGGGTTCGCGCGGACGACGTTTCGGAGCAGCTCGACCGCCGTCGTGCGGGGAAGCCTCGGGGTCGTCATTTTCGGTTCCTTGCGAGCCGGTGACGATGGGATCCGCCGACGGCGATCCGAGGACTGCGGGCGGAAACGGAAGCGTTTCCGGTTCTCCCGACGGGGGCCGGCGCAGATTTCGCGACGGGAAAAATTCGACCGGGGGAGAAGCCGGTACGTCGGGCACGACGACGGCCCGCCCGACCTTTACGTTCGTTTGCGCAAGGTTCCCCCCCCGCGACTTCCGGTTTTCCGCGACCATCGAAATCTCAATCGAGGGCCTCGGGAAGCAAGCTGCGTCGGGAGCGGGTCCGGAGCCACGGCGCATGTCCGGCCGGCGCAATTACAGCCACGAACTTTACGCGAAGCAGGAAAAAAATGTCGCCGGCGGCAGGGAAAGGGAAAAAGGACGCACGCGAGAGGTGGCACGAAGATGATGGCGAAAGAGCGGAAGCGGCGGAGAGCGCAGCCAGACGGGAATCCGAGTCTCCGGGACCCGGGAGTCCCGCGCGTCCCCACCGTCGAACCCGCCTCCTCCCCTCCCCGACGACGACCAATCACCGCTCATCGAGGACGAGGACGTCCCCTTCGAGTGCGGGAAAAGAAAAAATATGTCGCCGATCCGCTCGTCCATCGAAGGCGATTCTTTTTCCCCCGAGCGCGGTTTGCGCCGCATCGCGGGGACTCGGGGGCCGCGGGCGCCTTCGTCGACCCGGTCCGCGGCGGGAGTCGCCCGCGGTGCCCGTCCCGGCGACGACGACGCGTTTCCGGCCGGAACCCGCCGTTCGCTTCCGCTTCCCGTCGGGGAAAATCCCGGCGAATCTCTCGCCATTGCTCCGACCGCGCGGAGGGCTATTTTCACAACGATCGCGCGATCCGCGCTTCCGCGGCCGAGGCCGGCGCGGGGGAAATTCCGGAAGGAAACCGCTTTTCCGGCCGCCGATTTGGGCGAGGCGAGGAGAAAAAATTCGTTCCGACGGTTAATCGATCGGGGTTTCGAAGTTTTTCCTCCCCGAAGGCGGAGGCGGGCGAAGTTTTCGGGCGAAACGATTTTTGCATCGCCCTCGCCGCCGCTGCCATTATTATGATTGCGATCATCATCATCATTATTATTAAGGAAGGAGAAGAAGGAGAAAAAACCGTGGTTCGGACTCCGAGTCGATTCCCGGAGAACGGAGCCGCTTTCCGGCGCGGCGAGAAAAGGACCCGGGGGCGGCGGGAAAAGCACGGGGCGGAAAGCTCATCTTAGGCTGGGCGGAGTTCGGCGTTATCAGGAAGAAGAGGAAAAATTCTCCGCCCCGTTTTCGCCCCTTCGACCCTCCGCGAGCGCCCTTATCCACTCTCATGCGAATCGGTTATTCAATTAAGGTTATCATTTGATTTTGTGAGCACCAAGTAGCAAGGATCATCGCAAAACGGTGAACCCGCATCTTGCTCTCGCGCTTTTCGTCCGATATTCGACTTAACTTAGTAATCGCTATAATTTGATATAGCCGGGTTTGATTCAATTATACGAAAACTAGGTTTCACTCGGTTTGTCTTCTTTGTGTCTAAACTTTGTTAAATTTATTGCTTTTATGTATCTTTCCATTTAAGGATTTCATTTCGGATTTTATTTTTGCCCCCTCGTCCCGGCTTTCGCCTTCCGCCCCCTCTGCCGCTTCTCGATGAAGTTTTTTTTCTCGATTTAATTTTCGGTCATTGCCGGTGTCTATGTTTACGCTCGTGCGTAATTACCGGACGAGGTGACGAGTGAAAAAACCCGAAAGAAGTATCTCCGCGTGCAGCTATTTCCGCTTCGAAATGGATTATTCGTACCTGAATCAGGCGACGTTCGACGCGTCGAGCTGCTCCCTGTCGGCGGGAATGGATCCCGCGTCTTTGGGCAACATGCCCTGCTCCTACGGGGACCTCACCTCGTGCGGTCAGATGTCGCAGGCCGCCTATCGGTACACGGCCGCGGCCGCGAGCATGGCGAGGAACTACAATCCGGGCGGCGCGGGAATGGTGGCCCATCATCCCGCCGGTGGAGGACAGTGTTCCGTGATGGGCGGACGACAGGACGTTCACCATCGGACGCCCATGTTTCCGAGCACCATGAACCTTCAAGGTGAGTTTTCCGCCGCCGGGGCCCCGGTCGAGACCCTCGCCGCACGCCGGCGGAGGGAGGTCGACCGGGCAACGGCGAGAAAATGCAGGACGCGGGGACGAGCGAGGAAAAGCCTCCGCAGAATTTTCCCGTTTTCCGTTGCTCGGGGGAGAGGAAAAAGGAAATTTATTTCCGATTTAATAAGCTGAAAAGAAAGAATTTAAAAGCGCGACGAATGCATCGAAAGAAATCCGTCGGATAAGCGGCGTTTGATCGCGGGCCGGAGATAAATTTCCCGGGTTTTCCTCTCCTTTCTCTGCTTTCATCTGGAAAGGAAGAAATTTTCCCTTTCTCGCGGGGCTTCGCCCCCGGGGTGCGGAACCCGCACCGGCACGGGACGTTCTCCGACGGGGACGAACGGAAGTACCTGCCGAAGCGGCAGTCGTTCGCGGCCCGGTGCCGTCGCTGCCCGAAAGGCGGACGTTCGCCTTCCCGCCCGGGCGAGGCTGGGCGGGAGCCTCTCGCAGAACGTTTTCGGTGCTCTCGGGGAATCCGCGCGCGCCGTTTTTGACCGCAACCGGAAGTCAAATTTTGCGACGGACCTCGAGAAATCTCGTTTTGAAGCACGACGGCGACGTCGACGTCATCCCGAACTGCGCGCACCCGGGTGGCCGAAGCTCTCTCGGGAAACTGCTTGGTGAAGGAAAGGTTTGCACGAACCCGCCGCAGGTTTAGTGCGGAAAACTCGAAGGATTCTCGCCCTCGCTTCTTCTCCAGGTTTTTCTCTTTTCCTGCTGCGAGATGTTTTGCGTGTGCGTTATTTACGTTCGCATTTAGGTGGACGTGCGTCCCGTTTGCGGGTTTGCATTCCACCTTCCGACGCACGTACCCGGAGAACTTTCCCCGACTGGAAACGCCGAAAGGTTTCGTTTTCTTCGGTTCTTCCACTGTGCTCGCGTCGAGAGAATGACGTTTACCGTAATTGTCTGCATTCCGGCTTTCCGCGGAAACCTGGTTTTATGGAAGAAAGCGAAGCGGAAATGTGGTCCGAACGGCAGCAGTTCTTCGCGGAGCAAGTTCCCTTTTCGGGCCGACGGCGTTCGACTCCCGGTGCCATTCGCAGCTTTCGAAAACCTCATCCGTTTGGCTCGATGTTCGCGATGAGTTTGGAGGTGCGTTGCATCCGCGTTCCAGCCGACCTCCGAAAACGGAGAAGCAGCGAGACGCAGCCCCAAGCCGGAGTTTCCGGCCGCTGAACCTTTAACGACCGAGTTTCTTCCGGTCCGTCCTTCGAATGGATTCCGGAGCCAAGTCGGTACTTCCTGCACCCCGCTTCCCGTCTCCGCGTTTGGCCTTTCTCGGTTTCCTGGATCCTTATGCTGCCGCAGCAGGAAAGTCTGAGTTTTTGAGGTCTAGGATTGCCACCGGAAGATTCATTTTGAAGTCTCGAAATGTGCAGCTTCGCGTCTCGGCGTCGTCTGCGTCGACCGATTCTCGTTTCGTGCCCCAAAACATTTAATTCCAAGCCCGAACGTTGAATTTCATCCGACGAAATTAAGGTCCGATACCGCAATGCGGAGATCTCGGTCGATAATTTTACCCACTTCCGCTTTTATTTCGCCTGCGATTCCTCTCCGCTTTTTTACCGAGCACGATGAGGCGTCCCAGGGAAAGGCTCTGAAAAGGCCCCTCGAACCCGGACCCCGGGCTCAAATTTTCTTCGTTCCGCCCTGTTCAAAGGACGAGAGGAAAAGAAATAATCCGCCCCCTCGGGTTTTCGCATTTTGTGCTCTTTTTTGAGTTGCGAGTATCCGCTAAAGCGGCAGAGCGAACGTCGTTCGGCACGAGCTGCGGAACTCGGTTGGGGCTTGTCGAGAGGCGTTCGCCTTCTGTTCCGGATAAACGGCGGGTCCCGATCAAATCTGACAACGTGCGAACGCAAAATCGAAATGCCTCCTGCAGGATCGGTGTTCGATTTCGCGAGGCAGCGGGAAAGTTGCCCCGCGCTGCCGGGAAGGCCTTTCGCCAAAATTCGCTAAAGCGAAAGGTTTTGACTTGAACGTCTCGCGTTCAGGGCGCCGCGGTCGGGTGTCTCGGCCTTCTCTCCTGCGGGCAAGTTCGTTCGGCGCGGGGCACTTCGAAATCGGGGCTGCCACCATCCGAGGAGAGAGGAGGGAAAGGATCGCGGCATTGCCTCCGTCGCAAAACAAAAGGGGAAAAAAAATAAAAATTTACTTTGTCTCCGAATCTTTTGCTTTTCCTCGATTTTACGAGCTTTCGTAATAAAAACTATGTCGACCCGAAAAAACAACCGGGGAGAAAAAAGTGAAATTGGAAAATAAAATAGAAAGTAAAGCTTTGTCGAGAACGGAAGGAAAAAGGGAAGGAAACCGGGGGTTCACCCCGTGGGGCGAGGGGCGTCCGCCCTCTGGGGAAGGAGGAATTGGCTCTTGAGGAATTGAATTTCTAATTGAAGCTGAAAGCCGAGATGCCTCCGCCGCTTTCCTCGGGAAAAAGCCTTCGCCGAAATACTTTTGACCTATGTTAACCGTCTGTCCTTTTCTCGAACCGTTTTCTTCTGCCACGCCGGTGCTTCGGTAGCGGAGCCGAGCCACGCTTCCGGGGATCCGAGAGAGCTTCTCGGCTTCGGACCGACGGCGGAAAAGGTTCCGGCAGAGCTGCCCTCGCTGCGCTTGGCCGCGATTCGCAGCCGGGTAACACAACGTGACCCGAGGCCGTGTCCCGCCATTTTGCCTGTTGCATCGGGGCCGGCAGCGGGGTCGGGTCCCGCAGGTTGGACCGACTTCCGCCGGGGCTCGGAACGTCAAACTTGACCACGTTTTTCGGAATGTTTTTTTAGGCACTTCCGTTTCGCTTAAAAACTATTTCATTTAAGAGTATGTTATTTTTTGTTTTCTAAATGGAAATTTGAAATATTCCCATTCGAGCGGTGCGTCTCTCATGAAGGACCCGCTGATTTTAAATGAAAGGTAATACGGAGAATTTAATTATTCCTATTTTATATTTTAATAAATGTTATAAGATTTATTGTTAAGTATTACGGATTTTAGAGTTACATACGTAAATATAAAGTTCAACTGATAAACCAATAAAATGTAATTGAATTAGCTATAAATTAATAACGGATGCTTCACTATTGCCAAATTAAGAAATTGCTTGTATTTATGGAGTAAAATTTTGAGATTAATGCGAAAAAAAAATATCGGTATGGCACAGAAAAATGTCCACGAGATGAAAAATGAAGAAATACGAATTGCAATAGTTGCAGTGCTTAGGAGGAAAATCGAGCGAAAATAACATGCAAAATGAGAAAAGTCTGAAAACGTAAAGTGGAAATATGAACAAAGGATGCCTTCGGCCTCAGCATGAGCGTGGCAGGAGTGAAATATTTCGGGTTTATGTACCGGAAGCCGATGCAGTGAAAATATTTCGGGTTTATGTACGGGTACAGTGAAATTTTCGAGTTTTTCTGGGCATTTTTAACAAGTCCAGAAAAGTGGCCCGCGAAGCTTTTTTAGTAGCAATCCGCTCGGCTTTTCACGATGCATGAAAATTACTTTTTTAATTTTTTTTTAATCGGAAAATGATCCCCGCTTCGCATCTGGAAAAATTAATTTCGCTTAAAGAAGAAAATTTTGAAATACGCAAAGTCCACATCCAAAATCAGAATAATTGAAAAATCGGTTCATTGCACGTTGTGCAAGTTCGCCGATTGCCACACTAATTAGGTCTCGGTTTTAGTCGCGCCCAAGTGGAATCCAATTTTCATACGCGATTTCCGGCGTAAAAGAGGAAGTACCGCTCCTGCGGCGCAGGGTTCGCACCTTCCCCCGGTGAGGTTGCCTTCGTCTGCAGCCCTCGGGACTGCTGGATGCGGCGCTCCGACTCTCCCGGTTCCGGAGCCGCGACCGAACCGAGCTCCTGCCGAACGCTTGCCAGGTCCGTCCTCGCGTTAAACCGGTTTCCGGCCGTTCGAAGGGAAAAGGGAAGGCAAACGGTCAAATAAAAATCTCATAAGAAAAATGGTTTTGGGGGAGATGTGACCTATTCGATCGCCTAAAAGAGAAGAGGGTAAAAGCTCCATTCGTTTAAATCACTTACGGGTATCATTTGTCATATCCTGCGTGTCCATGTGGTCTGTGGCAGGAAAATAGACTTTTTCTTGAAGCCTCCCGCCCATTTATCATTCAGAAAATCTTCTTTTGCATCCCATTTTTTGCTTTGCATTCGGTACGCATTCACGGTTATCGTATTCCGCGTGTTTCGGCCGCGATTCCCAATCGTTTCATGCGGCCGAATCAGAATTGTCCGGAGGGGCTGCCGCGAAAACTCGCTGAGACCACCCTCTGCGGAGAAGTTCTCGAAGGCGAGTTTCACGCCGGCAAAATCAAACGTTCGCGATCTGTCGGGTTTCCAAGTGCATCAAGGAGGTTTTTGAATCGAGTCAGTGGGCGAGAAGGAAAAATGTCGCGTTGCTGGTTTTGAGGAACGCGAAGGGATCTCATTCCGGGGGACCGCTAGATTCCAAGTGTAATATTTAAAATAACGAACGAAATAAATTAATACCAACATTAAATACTGCAAGATTAAACGTTTTAACTATCATGATGAAATGATTTACGACATTGCGAGAAAAGTATTGTTCTTAAAATTTTATTTTTTCGAGTTTTTCTCGAGGAAAAAGACGTCGGACGAAAGAGCAGAAAAGGGTTGACGATTAAGTGGGGGAACCGGAGAAAGGGGAAGGCCTCCGCTTTCCAAAAGCGAATCTGGCAGGCTCCTTAATCGGGAAAGCACAATTATCGACGAATGGTAAGGAAGTAAATAATGAATCCGTCTGTGACTGCAGAACGTGGAGGCCTCCGAAACGACTCAGTGAAATACTGCGCTTCCGTGATTTTCAAAATGGCGGTTCGCCCTCTCGTCAATGCCAGAGAAGGACAGAAATAATTCCGGGGTGCCTTCGTCGCTCCACCGATCCAAAATGTGGTGCTTCGTCCTGCAGAGCAATTTTCTGCGTCCGGCTTGCGTTTCCGTTTTTCTCCGCGATGCCCAAGTTTCCATTTTCCTTATCCAAAACCGGAAAATGCTGCGAGAGCTGCCCTTCCAAAGGCGTTCGATGGCAAATACCCGGCTCCGATTTTCCGACCGATTCTTTCCTTTTATTGTGGGAATTTTTTTTTTTTTACTTTTTCCGTTCTCAGTTCCGAAGATCTTGGAAATTTGAACAGGTCAAAATTTCGAGCCAAAGCGGATTAAGAGCTTATGGAGCGATGACGAATCTCATGAAAAAGCACGAAAATGCATAGGTTTCATTCGCTTTGCCAATATTCCTTTATGTTTTTGACTCGTTTCGATCCGAAAGCATTCGAATATCCGCAGATCCGGTATGATGCGGCATCAAGCGGGGGCTAATTATGATTTTACCTTTGGAAGCGAGGAAAGCGAAAAGATTTTCCCTCAGCGAACTCATTTACAATTTATTTTTCCGTACATAATATGAATCGAAGTCGCTCTGATACAAGCGACAGGAAGGCAGCTTATTGCTGCACGATCTTTTTCCCCTTTTCTCCCTTTTTCTGTGCGCGTCATCAGTGGTGTGCACTTTGCCCCGTAACCCACGCCGACGAAGAAAGCGCTACTACCTTCCAGCTCTGAAACAGGTTTGGATTTGCTGCTCCGAAGTCGAAGTGATTTTTCCGAACGTGAAAACTCAAAAGAATCGTTTCTTGTCCCCGTGTTAAATGTGCGAAATTTATGCGAACGTGTACGCGGCAAATGCCGACGCACGCTGGACGATCGAGTGTTTTCCCCGGAGGAAGTCCGTCCCGTCTCGTCTGCGCCCATGCCTCTCTGCCCATGCGAGCATTGCAGCAGATCTCTCTTCTTCCCAAAATTTCTGGCAAGTTTAGAACCACGTTAAGGGCGGCCGTTGGCCGTTGCGGTGGGTGGCTCTCCCTCCTTTGGGCTAGGTTATCCTGACGAGACCGCAAAGCGGACCGAGACGTCGGCCGCGTTTCCCGTTTGATGTGCCATTCCTGTCGGGGCGGATTCTTCGCAAGAGAAACGGCGCGGTAACGGAATAAAAATCCCCAATTGCGTCGAAGCCTTTTCGTTCGAAAATAAGAGTAAAAGTCAAATCGCAAAGGCACGAAATTATTAGTAAGTCCTTTTTGTATAAATACATTTTATGTTTGCGACAAAGATAAGTTTACGGCGCTTCTGCATAAAGGAATTCTTCCGTAAGAAGAAGAAAGGTCGCATCCGATCAAAGGGGATGAAGGACTTCATCTAAGGCAAGCGGGGCAAGTATAAAAATGCACTTATAAAGGAAAGTTTATTGCTGCAAGTTTTATTAGGGTTTTGGAATGAGGAGATAAATGAACTTTACTGCTGCTTTACGTCTTCCTAAATATTGTGCCTTCGCTGCAACGTAAAATGCCCGTATATATGAAAGGTTATATAAAAGAATGAGGATTATTTTGAAACGGCCGTAAAGTTAGTACGCAGAGAATTTTTATGCCGTCGTTCGGCGATCTCTCCATGGCGAATCGTCTTCCTGCATATTTTAACAGCTCCCTAACAGCAAATAATTGTTTAATGCTCTCCTTTTTTTAGCAATATTGGTCCGAAGTTCTCTCGTGATGAAGAATTCGGTTGATAGCCAACGCTTCCGATTTCCGATCCGATGGAAGCACCAAGTCGAGGGGCGCTTTCCGATTCGACGACTGTCGGAACGAGAACCCGGCTGGCAAGCACTGGGATTACCTCTGGACCGAAGTGCAGAGCGACTTGTCCGCGAGTCCCTGCATTTAAGCGCCCGCGTCACAAAACTGCAGACTGACTCGCGGCCAAGGGCCCGTTGCGATCGAGCGACAGGAAATTTTGCACTCTCAAAACCGAGAACAAAAATGTGATGAATTGCCGCATCGCTAAAGAGCGGTACCACCCAAAACACGGGATTGTCCGTCTCGAAGCGCTGTCGCCGATTCTGGCCGCGATGCCCTTCCGTCAGACGTTGCCGGCGAAAGCGAATCAAAATTTCGAATCCGACGCAGAAGTGCTCCTCGACAGACGGCAGCATAAGAGAGCACCTCTCTATCGGAGATTCCCTGCACGCAACTGCAGCCCCGTTCCGGGAGGGAGAACTACGCCGTAAATGGAATTTGCAGGGCGAAAAGATTAAAACCGAGAGAGCGCAAAGCGGGTGGAAATTGCGGGTTCAGGATGAATTCGTTCCCGGAGGATAATAATCTCTTGCGGCCGCAGCAACAGGACTCAGATGAACGGGCTGATGAATCAGATTGGGTTAATTAAAGGCCTTTTCCCTCCTCCCGAGTAATATTTGGCTGAAGGAGCTCGTTTTCGCACCGCCATTCCATTAACTCCGGCATTTACGAATTAATATTGTGCCCACCGTTCGGCAAGCCGTTGTGAAAATCGCGGTTCACCTCGCGCCGAGTCTCACGACGATCTGGTCGCCGGCTCAGAAGCTGTTGGAACGTTTGTGCGTGGGGAAACCGAGGCCGACAGAGAGGCACCGTCGCCTTGGCTTCGCCCGAAGTCGGTGCTTCTTGCCGCAGAATTATGTTTCGATCGGCAAATGACCCGTCGGAAAAAGGAACGGGAATTATGAAGGGACGCTGGCATGCAGACGTGGCACGAGAATGTCAATCTCGGCCGTAAAATTTGCGAAGTGCACCGTTCGCAATCCTGCAAACTCGACAAAAACGTTTTTCGGGCATTTTCGCGGATCACAAGTGAGGTCCTCGGGAAATTTTGGCACTCTCGGATGAGCGCCTTGCAGCAAAGCAAGCTGGGAGGAAGGAAAATGTAATAGTAAATTTTTCACAATTTTACATATTCATATTTGTATATTCATTATATACGTATTAAATCAATTATTAATCCCGAGGGTTTATTTTGTGCCAGAAATCCTGACAATTTTAAAAGTGACTTTTTCATTTCTCCATTATAGTTTTCATTTAAAATAATTTTTACATATTTTTATTGTATATGATTATTACTATATTTCTTCTAGAATTTGCCGTGTAAGATTACATCAGAAAATAACAAACATTTTGTTTAAAATTTTGCAATATTGTTTACAAAATACACTCACTTTGGGATAGTTAAATATCCGAAAGCGCAAACCGAATTTATATGGAGCACTAATTCTTTGTGTTGCGATGGGGTAGCTGCAACATTTTTCGACCGATTTCATTGTTTTCGCTCGGTCGAAATCGAATGTAAATATCAACAGGGTACATATAATAACAGGAGACATCTCCAGGAAAGCTCCCGCGCGAACGTACTGGGAGGAAAAATTGCTCCAAGCTTCGAATTGCAAATATCGAAAGCCGACAGAACTCGTTAGGGGATCCGTAATTTCGTTTCCTAATGAGAGTAAGCTGGACCATTTTGGAAATTTCTGTGTTTTAATGGAAATTTTTGACTTATTTACCAGAAAAACGATTATCGGAATCAAACGAGCCAAAAATTCATTGGGTTATCCTTCGGCAGGGGTTGCCGGGTCGTGCGTAGCTTCGGAAACCTCTCTCGCTTCCTTTGGTTATTGTTATTTTACTTCGTCTCCTCGCGGAGGCATCTTCCGAATGATCTCCATCTTCTAAAAAGGCTTTTGTCTTCCAGCCGGATTGCCGTACAAGGTCTACTCCGGTCACGACGGAGTTCTGACGGAGAAGAGAAAACAAAGAAGAATAAGAACCACCTTCACTTCGGCCCAGTTGAAGGAACTCGAACGAGCTTTTCAGGAAACCCACTATCCAGATATTTACACCAGAGAAGAGATCGCTATGAAAATAGACCTAACGGAAGCTAGAGTACAAGTAAGTTTCTTGGATTATTTTCATTCATAATATTTAATCATTAGAATGTGCCGATATCTCGAGGGAAATTCATCCCGACTAGAAAACCGTCGGGAAAGCGGAAAGACCGGTCGGAGGCAAGGCAGAGAACAATTACTGCAGGTCCCCGGGGATCCCCGATGGCCTCGAAGAGGATTTTTCAAATAAGGTTCGAACCTACTGCACGAGGGTAAACCGAAAGGCAGCAACGGGGGTTAAACACTGATTCGCTTCGTGGCATTTGCCTGCTTGATCGGTAAAGAAACCTCGATCCGACAAGCAAGAGCTCCTTGGCGGAGGTCGAACGACGCAACGGAAGATGCGAACGGTCCACAAACGTGGGTGCTCCGGCACACTCCTTGAACGATCGATTGCAACGTGCTGAGGGATGGCGGCGGGTCCTCTCCCCGGAGCGCGAGGGTCCGCCCTCTGACGCGTAAGGGTGCAGATACGCGACGGTCCGACCGCGGATCGGAAGGTTTCAGGATCGAAGGAGCGCTCTTTCGCCGGTCGGACTGCTGCCCCGACCGCAGAGCAGTTTCCCGAGTTCGCAAGGTCGGTCCGCCGGAAGCCATCGAAAACGAAGATTCGAGTTGCGAAAAGAGAGGAACCTTCGTCGGCCGACCATCGATGGCCCGGAGGGGGCGGTCGAGGGATGATGCGAAATAAAAATGGAAAGAAAATAAGGTTTTATGAAGGGAAAGTTGGCTGTTTGGTAGTTGAGAACAAACAATCTTCAATTTTGTAAATAAAGTGGAAAGTTAAGTTGCTAACTCGTTGATTTTTTGAAAACACTTGATTTTTATCCTTTGGGCTCGGGTTTCGCTCGGTAACCCCCTTACGCCGCATCCCTCTTCTATCGGGCAGCTTCCGACAGAATAATGAAATATTCATCCCCGAGCTTGAGTTATATCTGCTTCCCGACGAGATTTCTGATTGATTTACCGGCAACACCTTGATCTCGATTCATATGCGTGATTCTTTAAATTACTGCGTTGCCTCCGCATTAACGTTTGCTCCGGAACGGGAGTTGCCGGGGCGACTATCCCGCGGTCGTCGGAGCGGCGAAGGCGGGAACCGGAACGTCGCGGAGAGCGGAGGCCGCGCCTCGCGGACGCAGGGGGTGGCGTTCTAATCCGGATTGATTTGTTCGTTGCCCGAGAGGCGCCCTCGCCGGAGCAAGTCGCTCTAACTTCCTTTCCGCCGGATCCGGGAGGCCATGCAAATGAGGTTCCGCTCGTCCGAAACCTTCCCCCGACCGAACGAAGTGGCTCCTCGCTAATGAACTCGGTCCAAAAAATTCTTCACATGTAAAAAGGATTCGTTACGGGGAATTAGCATTTCCCGGGGAAAGACCTGCGTGGATAGTTTTTTTATTTGCCCCCGGTTTGCCGCGTTGAATAAATTTAACGTTAGGGCACCCGAACTGGACGGAACGCGATGTAATCGTGAAGCGGAACATGTGTAACTCGCATGGAATCTCGTTATGCAAAAGAGAAAAAAATGCACCTTCACTGTAATGACTGCGTAATACTTTGAACAATAAGACATAAACAAGTACAAGTGTGTTAACAAGGGGTGGAAAAGCATAAATCAATCCAATAAAAGAGCTGTTTTTTATTCATAAGGGATGTGCAAAGAATAGAAAAGAGGTTAAACACATGTCACATGATTTTCAAATTGAATTAAGGGTGCTCGCAGGGCGATCCGTAATCGGGGGTTGGTGACCGTTGTTTTCGTCGCTCATTCTGCCTCGTGGCATTCCCGTCCTCGAGGATTTCGACCGTGATGAGACTTCTCTTTGCCTTTATTACGGTTCGGTCCCCGGCCGAAGAACGCGGGGGTTTTTCGGTTAGAGCGGCTCCGGTTCCGCTCGCGGAGGGCTCCTTCTCCCCCGAGGAGCCAAACCGCAAGTCCTCGCCGCTGCGAAAATTGCCTTTGCCGGAACATTCGGCCAAATAGTAATTTTCCGAGTCGTCACCACGGAGAGGCGGACGAATCCAGCCGCGAGCACGGCAGTTTCCAGTTGCGGTTTCGATTCCGACCGCGTGAAGTGACTGGAATCGGACGCCTTTCGGGGGTTTTGTCGTTGGGTAAAGGTCTGCGGTGGGTCTCGGCAGACCTCCGTCGGTCCGCCTCGAGCAGGCAGGAAACGTGACGGAAGCCGGAGTCGTCGACAGGTAAAGGAAAAAAATGAAAGAATTCGCCGTTGTCGGAAGAATAAAATCGTCGTTAAAAAGAACCGGATCATTTTAATTCGATTCGTTCGTTCGAACGTTTGATCAGATATGACGCGCAATAAACGCAGCGGTGGAGTTAAGAAAGCGGAAGTTCTTGAGAAATTCGACCGATGCCTCGCCGCGAACGGAAACGACGAAACCCGAGCCGGCAACCTCGGTTTCCCGCTCGGCCGATGGCCCCCGCGCCAAAGCTCCTTCACTGCCGGGCGAAAGGGAGGCGGACGTTTAATTCCCGCCGTGCGGCGGCAACTTTCCCTGGGAACGCGAAATCGTTTGCATTTTCGCGCGAGGAGGAAATTTCCCCCAGACGAGCGGAAATCCGCGGCGGGCAAAAGATGCCGGAAACGGAGGAAAGGAACACGCGGGAAGTTCGGAAGCACCGAAACGCTCCGCCCGAAAAGGTCCTTCGATGACGCTCGGACGGGCGAGGCCGTCCCCGCGGCACCTCCGCAACGGTTTCATCATAAACGTCAGTTAAACGTTAAGTAAATTAAATAATTTTATGATGTGATCGATAATTAAACGGTCGAAAATGAAGTGGCAGCAGCGCGGCCTCCAGAAGCCGGCGCACGGCACCACCCCGCAGCGAGAATCATTTCATCCGTGAATAATTCAATAAAGACCTCGCCGGCAACTTGGACAACTGCGCGCCTCTCCTTCCGATCCGGCCCCGGCCCGAGCTTAGCTTATCGCGGTCCCTTTTTACTAAGTGTGAAGTTCTCCTCGTGACAAACGGGAGAGAAGCTTCGAAACCTGTCAAATGGAGTTAACATTAACTCCGTCGGGCGAAGCTCCCTCGCATTTGCGCATATCACGCAAGAAAATAACTCGTAAAAAATTAAATGGGAAGCTAACCGAGTGTGAACTTTAATAGATGCGAAATGATTCGACAATATCCGCACCCCCAAATGCCGCGAAGCCTTGCGGTTCCTGCTGCTGTCGCCTCGCGCCGTCCGGCTTCCGGTCGGAGCACGCTGCCGGTTTCCCGCGACCGATGAGGAACGCCGCAGTCCATCTCGAAATTGGCGTTTTCGGGGCCGAAAACGATTCCCCGACTGCAGCACCGCACCGCAGCCGAGGTTTCCTTCCGTTTTAGGCCATGGAGTGCAGCGATTTCCGATGTCAGTTTGCTTTTACTTTTTATTTTCCTGAGAATTTTCAGAGCTTGCTCCTCGGAAATCCTCGAACTGCTGATTTCGCTGCAGCAACCGAGTACCAAGCCGGGCGGGATGCTGGGATGTTCTTCCCTTCTGCAAGAAGGTCGTTAAAAGACTCGTTTTCAGTTCCCCTCGTGCCGCGGACCACCATTGCGAACTTCGGTTAAACGAGACTTTGCCGGGAAATTTTGAAAAAATTTCGGAAGCTGCTGCGCACTCGAAATTTCGAAAGGTTCCCAGATTAATCTTGGGTCTTCTGCCTCGGATCCTGCACGTTTTCCCGCCCCCGAATCCGCAGCCTTTTTACTCGTGGAGCGTTTGGCGCAGATCGACGGGGTTGCCCCGAGCAAAAGAAATCGCCTTCGTGCGGCGTTCCAAGGGTCCGCGTTAGGACTCAGTTTCGAAGATGCGACACTTTTGGCGGGGAACATCGGAGGAAAGCGAGGACCGCTCCGAGGCAACTGGAATTCGTGCCCGGAGGACGGAGGACGCCGTCTCTGTTTTGAATGCCGCTCACCTTCCGTCGTTGCCCAAAGCTTGCGCTTCCGGCGAAAGGTCCGACAAGGCCCGGGAAGTGTCTCTTCCGGGCTTCGGTTGTCGCAGCGGGACGCCCCTAAAAACTGTCACGAAGGGAGCGGAGCTCGTGCCGGGGCGACGGGGGCGCCCGAAAGGGAAGATAGATAGATGTCAACGTTTTATCTTTTACTTTTGCATGGTAGCAGGTGGCCATCGCGAGAACTTCCCAACCCAATCCATTACTCGGGGATGCGCATCGTCTGCTTCGGGGGCCGAAACTTTCTTATTAACGAGGGTATTTTTCTGCGGGGAATTCGAGCCCGAACCCCTCGGGCCTCGTGCAGGGGAAGCGCTCTCGGAAAATTATGCCTTTTTTATTTTTTCGAGTAATCGACGCTGCTAAGCCAAAGGAACTCACCAGGATGAATAACAGGCAACAGTCACTCCCGGGGTAGAGCGAATCTTTCCTCCCTGCTGGGGCCAGGGTAATGGATTGTTTTTATCTGCTCAAAAGTCTCTGCTCCGCAAGGCCCGTCGAACGGTCGGGGGTGCAGGGACGAACTCAATTTTTTTTTCTCCAACTCCGGAAAATTCTTCGGGTCCGCCTCTGCCGCGGTCGCGACGGAGTCGGACCTCGCCTCGCCGAAAAATCGCCCCTCGGCCGCCACCTGAGAGAAGGCGGGAGAAGCCGACCGACCGAAAAGGTTTCCGCAGAGGGAGAGGCTGTGAAACGCGGGAAAGAGATGGACCAGATGGCGCAGCGAGGACGAACGGCAGCGGCAGCAGCCGTAACCTTCCCCCCAACGGCTTTGAATCTGCGCCATTTTTTCGAACATTTGCGGCGTAAAAAACTCGCCGACATTTTTAAGCAAATATTTTCTTTTATTACAAAGAGCGACGAACCGGTTTCTCGGGGCGAAAGGCATTTCTTCGCGGGTCTTCTCTACCTGGGAAGCGGTCCTTCCACTCGTTGCCCCAACAACGCATTTGCCCGCTCGAAATAAAAAAGATAACCAGAAACCATGTTTTCGTTATTTAATTAATTAATTTTAATTAAAGCTTCGGACGTGAATTTGAACGTCCGATCCGGACCGAGGGTTCACGCGGCTGCCTCGAAGCCAAACTCTTTTGCCGTTCCTCGTGCGCCGCTGCTGCCGTCGAAAGCTCCCGAGGTCCGGGGAGTAGCAAAGCAATGAGAGAGTTGCGGAAGCAAAAGCGGACCGGAAATCTTTCCACGGTTTCCCGAAACCGAGCTTACCGCAGTCGGGAACGCGTTTCGAGAGCCCGAGGAAGAAAATGGAAAAGCCGGAACGGGAAAGTTCGCAGAGATAACGACGTCCGGCAGTGAAAATGGTGCGTCGGGGACTTTTCAAGTTATTTCGAAGTTCCAACTTCGGCGGGAGATTCGGAAAAAGATCCTTCGGGTTCTTCGGGGGGGGTTTGGGGCAGTTTTTCCCTTCTTCTCTCGCACGTCGTCTGCTGTCGCGGGCACCGCCACTCGACCGTGCGGTCGCCGCCGCCTTTTTCGGACGAGGGAAAAGCCGAGTCGCCGAGTGGCCGGATGGCCGGGTGGCGAGCGGCGAGGGTGGAAAAGAGGCGGAAAGCTCGAAGCTCCGTTCGAAACGCGAACATTCTATTTGTTTTAACACATGGGCTCAAATATTGTGCTCCGCTGTATTTGTCTTACGGCTTAAAACAAATATTGGCGCTTTTACACATTCGATCCCGCGAGAATAGCCCCGGCCGTTGACAACTTGGTTTAAGGTAAATAAGGGGTGTTTTAAGGGTTGCTTTCATTGAATGTCGAATAAAAAAAATAAGAATTTTGCTTGCCTGTTTGCCTTTTACATTTCGCCGTCGACGAAATATTTTTCCAAATGATTATTTAGTTGGTTTTTGTTCCCGATTCCATCCCTTCGCAGATTCGAGGATTTTCCTTTAGCGGCAGTTTGCACAGCTACAGCACGGCTAAATTAATCAAAGAAACTTTTTATCAATTGCGGTCCCTCTCGCTCCGGTTTATTTTTCTTCGGCAACCGTTAATTCCCCGTTTTACGTTCCGAACGAGATAATTTCGCTTTAACCCAACAGCCATCAATGTATTAAATTTTAGGTTTGTCGAAAATTCGGCTCGTTCGAGTAGGGAAACGAAGGTTCGCGTAGAAATTGGGAAAGCAAACGCGGCGGCGATCTGCCCTCGCAGCATCGATGCCTTGCGTTGAGAGCCGCAGAAATATCCGTGATATTCCAGAGGTAGGACGTGTGCGTTGCCCAGGGCCCAATGTTGTTTCCGCCGGAAGCCGCTGCGGGAGGAGACCTTTAGGTTCGTCGAGGCGATCTGCGTCGGGTCTTGCCCGGTCCCGCACCAAGCTCCCGTCGTCTCAAAAGCTCTCGAATGCGAGCAATCCCAAACGAAACGTCTTTTTCCACGTCGACGAAAAGCGTCGCCTTCACCGAGCTCGGAGGGAACTCGTCTTTTTCGCGAACAATTTTTAATTTTCGAAAACGGCGATTTTAACGCCGCCACATCAACGTGTGCTGACACGGTGAAAAATCATGCAGAAAAACGAAATAAATTTCTTCGACACCGAGCTGCCGAAGCTCCTGCGAGCTTCGAATTAAGCGAGAATAGTTTGTTATTCTATTTCAAAATTTCAGCTTCTGAACCTGTTGCACGGCAATCAATCTAATGGTCAAGATTTTTCGGTCCTGAATCTTCATTTCGATTTTTTTCGTGTTACTTAAATTATTATAACGTATCTAATTTTAACGTGAAGATTCACTCTGAATCCGTATTTTTATAAAAATTGCCCCGAAAAATAGTATGGATAAAGCGATTTGTCCTCCTCTTCCTCGAATTTTTATTAATTTATCTTTATTTTTATTAACGTTCAAGGTATGGTTTCAAAATAGAAGAGCAAAATTTCGAAAGCAGGAGAGATTAGCTCAGCAAAAAGCGGTTCAGTCTTCGTCCAGTAACTCAAACAATAACGATTCCGCCTCTTCGCCGCCGACCATAAAGACTGAAGGTGGAGGAAAGCAAGTGGTGTCAAACGGCAATGGAAAAGACATTAAGCCGGGTACTCCTAACACGACGAATTCAACTCCTAACTCCAACCAAAGCGTATCTTCCAACGGGGATATTAAACCTATGAACGGAAACGGTGAGTCCAGAAATTGGAGTTTTACCCAAGGAAGGCGAGTTCCGGTCCCCTCACTCCGTCCGCAACTGCGTCGCTGTCGTTCCCGGTCGGAAGTAGATGTTCGCCGGGTTCGCGATTTGCACCGCGGCGTGATGCGACGAGCGAAGACGTGCGACTTTGCCGGTAGGCGACGCCGAGAATCAGCGGCAATGAAATCCCGTTCAGCAGTTCGAAGATCGCTGTTTTCGGTCCGGGCGTTCCCGGTGTGATTGATTGATGCAGCTAATTTTCAGCGGGGCATCACGTAACACGGAAAACTGCCTGGACCTGCCGCCCTCCTTTCGCATGCGTAATCCTCGACGAGTTTTCGCCTTCCCGAATCTTCCCGGGAAAACGGATAATGCTCGAAAAGAATTCGTTCATTTTGCGAAAACAATGGATCCGGAGTCACTGCAACCCCTTGTTGTCACTGGGGGTGACGGGCAAAAGCTGGCGGGACTTGCGCCATTCGCGTCCCTCGCGGGCGGTAACGCAGGACGGGGATGCAGAAATGCTGCACTTCGTACGCGTGGATGCTTAAGGTCTAATTTCGTGCGCGTTAGCCGACGCCGACTTATTCCCAAAGTTTTTGCTCCGGGAAAGGGGATGAAGCAAAAGATCAATTCTCATTCTGTTTCGCTGTCCGAGAAACATAATTCCCAGCGTTATTTCACATTTTGGTATTTTTATAAATTAAAGAGAAATAAAGAAAGCCGTTCGTCCCCGTGAAAGAGTGTTGCGAAGATATTCTGGAAGCCTTTCTGTGCGGAGAGAGATGGGGCATGCGAGAGAGAAAGAGAACGAGAGGCGAAGGGATGAAGCCCTTCGTCCCCCAGCACAACCCAAATCCACACCCTCTTGCAAATTCTGACGTTTAATCTAGAAAATTGCCTGGAATAGGCCCTTACAACTATGTAACAGATTCCGGTTAAAAAGAACGAGCTCCGTGTATGTAAAATATGCGAAATTTTTTTTATTTGTTCGCCTATGATATGAAGCATGTAGAACAATGCTCATTCATTTTCATAAATGTCAAGTATTCAGAGATATGTGTCAAATGGTAGTTTCGATCGGAACCGGTACCGGTTACGGATATGCGTCCGGCTCCATCTATTTCCACGCAATTTCCCCCGGAAAATGTTCCTTGCCTTCCAGCGGCGGGGCTGAGCCGAAACTTGTGCGGTGACGCGCGGCCCGGCACTTAATGGAAACCGCGGGCGACGAAATCCGGAAGCGGATATCCGAGCGTCCCTTTGTGCAGCGGTTTGGATGGCCGCGCCGCGACCCGTCGAGAGCCTTCCGAGGGCAGCTAAAAGTGCGTCGACCGAAACGGCAACGCGCAAAAAGAATGTCGGACAGTCGGAGCGTTCGAGGGCACGCAAATTAAGTGAAATCTCTCGACGACTGGCCGACCCGCGACACTTCGATAACTGTCGCCGAATCTAAAGCGATCTTTTTAAGAACCTGGTTCGGTCCCCGGTGGTTGGAGACAGCTGTCTGCGGTGCTCGGTCGTCCGCCAAAGCTCGGCCGCTCGTCGAGTGGCCGTGCCGCGGATGTTGCACCGGAACCGGTGAAGCTTCGGACAAACCGTGCCGAACCACGAAGCGAAAGCAAGAAGCACGAAAACGTCGACCGCACAAATTTGCTCCGACAATCTTCCCTTTTCCCAGTTTGTAAGGAAATCGGGATGTTGGCATGCGTGGCAGAACGCGGAAAGCAACCGCAGAATGTGTTTGTGGCGGAAGCGCATTGCGGTCGGCGCTGTCGCGCTGCTTTCCCGAGCCAATGCTCGGCCCCGGATCTCCGCCGCTGGATCCTGTCGCGACGAACTTCCTCCTCGGGCAAGACAATTCGCGGATCTCTCTCCGATCGGAGACCTTCTCGAGGCTTTCCCGGCACCTTTTTCTTCGCCGGCCTTGCCCGACCGATTTTCGGAGACCGAAACGCCAACAGTGCGGAAGCCCGCGCCAGCCGTCTTCGGCTCTGTTTTCGCGTCTTCCAGAAGGGAGGATGGCGAAGCAGGCGGTCACGTGGCAAACAAGTGCAACATCCGAATTAAGGGGATGATATTTATTGCACTTTACTGCGATTGAACTTTAATTACTCGAGTGCTTTGTAATAGTTTTTCCATTGGTTTTTCCCTTTTTAAACGATTAAATTTCCCTAACTTCTGACTTATTCCCAGCCTCCCTCGGCTCTTTTTCCTCTGCACTTTCCCTCGTTTTATAATACATTTAATCTTCGTGATTCGCTATCGAATTAAATTTCGTCCTCTCGTGAGAAATTAATTTCCATCAGTCATACCGTCTGGTTCCCATCCGCGGCCGGGGGCGATCGGGCTCCCGCCGATGCCTCCGCAGGTTTCCGCTGACGGCCTCCCTTCTCCCGACAGGAAAACTGCAGTGCCCGGCGACCGCGGGAAGGCGTGCTCTCGCCGCCTTTCGTGGTACGCTTGCGGCGGGTCCGTTCCGAACGTTAAGTTTTCCCCTTGAGAGACGCACTTTTTGTTAATTCCTTCGCTTTTTCCGCCACGGAGGACAGGCGGGTTCCGCATCTTCTCGTTTAAATGATAAAAAATAACGTTCGCTGAAACTCTTGAAAACCGTTCGCCGATTTTTCGCAGGAGTGCTCGTTCAATGCCGCTCGCACACCGCCCGTTGGTTCGAGTGTCCGAGGAGACGCCCGCATCGGGTATCGAAATGAAGAACGTTTCTCTGTCGTTTCAGCCAAATTAGAAGAAGTTATAAATTCCGCCAACAACAATAACAAATGGTCGTCCATGACGACGTCTTGTAACACGTCGCTGCTTCTGCAGCAATCGGCGAAGAACGGACCGCAGCACCTGAACCACGCTCACCATCACCACGCCACGATCACGTCTCCGTTTTCGTCGCTGCTGAGTGCCGGCAGCAGTCCCGGCTACATCCTCGGAAGCGGCGACCCTCTGGGGCTCAACAAAGTCGTCAACTCCTCTTCCGTGAACCATCTATATTAGTTTCCGCTGCCGACGAACGACGAATGCGCCTTCTGAAGGATTCGGCGTCGGAAGAACTTCATTTTGCATCATTAAATTTATTTGTTTTCTGTCCATAAATCTGAAATATATATCGTTTAACCAAACAATTTATTCCTCGTTCTCTTCTTTGGACGTTTGCGGCATCCGCTGGCGGCACGTCGAGAGAAAAATGATCAACTTTCGAAACCGTAAACGTGCCTGAATTCGGATCCTAAATTTTAACCCGGGTTTTCTTCGCGTTTAGGTTTGTCACTGCTTTTACTCACTTATTTGCCTCTCCCGTAAAGACATCTTCGAGATTTAAGCTTTGGTCCGTTAGAAAGATCCAAGAAACGCGGAGATACTTCGTTATATAAAAAAACCTATGGATATTTGCTGTTGCAACAACCCTAATGCAGCCAACCGAAATTCGATACTGGAATCCCCGTTCGAATATCGAGCTTAGGAATTTTGCATCGGGGGACATTTCAAAACGTCGATCGTCGTAAATAATCCAGACGACATCGCCGGAAGGAAGTCCATAAATCTCCGAAATATTTTGCGCGGCATCGGGCTCAGAAATTGGAACGGTGAGGTGAAGCGTTCGCGTGCACCTCGCTGCGAACGGGAGCAATTGTTTTTCGTTGTGTGCATCGGACAAAAGAAACGATCGCTCGCGCAAAATGCAAAAATGGATTTGGCCGATCCGGCAAGAGTCCGAGACCCGAGACCGTCGAATTAAGGGTAAAGCGAGTGACTCCAGGTTTTCCGGGCTTCGGAAAAGGAAAATGATGCAAAAGATTTGGACGATTTTCCCTCGCGGGAGGCTTTTGCCGCCCAAAAGGTACCTCGCATGAACTGAGAGAGGCGAAAGGAAATCTTTTAACGTTCGACAGGAAAATTTTCCTCGGATGAAAAAAGTTCCCTCGTCGGACGGTTCCTCTGGAAATGGGGGTTGATCTGGGAGCTCATCTCGTTCCCATTCGAAAGGGGAGTTTCTGGAAAATATCCGAGCACGAGCCTTCTTCGCTGTCCTTTGATCGGTTGGCCGTCCCCCGGTCGGTCTTTGATCTCGACTTCTACTTCAGAGCGTTTTCACGGATGGGAGAGGTCGGGCGACAGCTAAAAAGGCAGGATGTGACGGTGACTCTTGCTTGCAAGGCCAAATTGCCTTGAGGAAAACGCGTTTTGCTGAGGCTTTTCGAAACAATTTCGAACGACGGAGACGGCTGCGACGAGCTCGGAGTGACCGAGAGGTCGGAAACTTCTTGCGCATCGGTTCAGGTAAGATTGGGAAAAATTCCGGAAGCGACGAACTTTTCAAAGCAGCGGAAAAGCTCCACCTAACGAACCGGACGGGCGAGGGAAAATGCGCGGAAAGCATCCAGAATGCTCCGTCTCGAGGAAAATGACAGAAAAAGGCAGTCGCCGGCATTATCTCATGGTCTCCGCACCGGAAATCATACAAAATTTACGTCGGTTCCTCCCAACAATAAGTTCCTTCCGCCCGTCGAGGGTGCACGTGCTCCACATCTAAGCACAAGCGCTTCGAGAAACCGGCCGGACCCGGGGTTCGATGCAAGGGCGGAAAAGCAAACTCGAGAAGGAATTTTCGTCTTGTTTCTTCAGCCGAGTTCCTCGCGTCACCGGAAGTCGAGATTTGTGACTTCGCCACAAAGTCATTTATGCAGGAATCGCTTTTCTCGAGTATCTCGACGGTGGTCCGACACATCGGCAGCCGGTGTGATGCTTTCGATTCGGTGCTGTCGAGATTGCGAGCATTCTGGAAGCGACTCCGGTCACGAGATAACTTCATCACCGCGTCTCAGGTCGGAAGGGTCGCTCCCCAAAGCGTTCGGATTCAAAGTGGAATCGCAAGTGATACTTGAAAATCCGACGATCAGCCGAATGGCACGGCGACCCGATGATTTTTCTCGTAAAACTCGACTGCCTCGAAAACTGCAGGATAATAAAAAGCACTGTAAGGATCGAGAGATTTTTTTCCTTTGTTTGAAAAGTTGCAAAAAGAAATTGCTGAAATTGTTCGGATCCACCGTCCGACGACAGCATCGAATTGTTTCATTTTTCCGGTTCGCTGATGCGGCGCAAAATCCGCGTGCAAGGCTCCACCTTAAATTTTGTTCTTTCAGCACTCGGATCATCCTTTGCCTCACCCGGATGCTTTCGGCCACCGACTGGAAACCTGCGTTTACCGGTCCGCGAACGGACACGTCGGCGGCCGCGAGGAGACCGAAAAATTTGCCCGTTAATTATTTTTAAGTATTCAAAATGGCGCCGCGGAACGAAGTCGGCCTCCCGTCTAAATCTCTCCTAATCCTTTTCTTACTGAGGTCCGGAGGAAGAAAATTAAAAGCACAATACGAATCCGGGGCTTAACTTTCCAATGAGCTCTCCCGAAGCTGCCGAAAGAGCTGCAGCCTTTGGAAAATTTTCGATCCTCCGCTCTGCGGTAAAAATCCAGCTTGAGAAATCTTATAAAAACGAATTTATCCCGTCAAAAATTTTCCGATAGCTAAATAAAATTTTCCGCCTTTCCTTTTGGAAAAAAATCCCCGTAGCAATTAATAATAATTTCGGTTTAGAAAATGAGAACAGTGAACATACGGACGGCATTGAAAAATTTTGTAATTAGAAAACAGTGAGAATGACCCTCTTGGGAACTCAATTCTGCGATTTATTCTCAATTTTTCAAAATTTATAACTCTTTTGAAAATACGTTGGATCGGTTCTCACGAATCGCTTTCCAGTCCCCGCTGGAAGGGAAAGGGCAACCTTTCGGTCCTTGCCTCTGCGGAGGTGCCACCGCCGCCCCGCAGGCCGGATCGTCGACCGGCGCCGCACCGGGTTCGCAGGAGGAAAAGGCTGAAACCGTTGCGAAAATATAATCGCGAGTGAAAATATTTCTTAAAAACGGGACCGTGAAAAGGCTCGTTTGGTAGCTCGGGAAATCCGCTGGCGGAGGGGACGGAAACAAATTTCGAAAAGCGGAAGGAGCCCGGTTTTCGACCGTTCATGATTTTGATTCGCTTCAGAAAAATAAGAAAATTCTTTCGCTTTACGAGTTCCGGATTGTAACTAAAGTGAAAATGCGACAAAAATTTATGAAACGCGACACTTTCTGGACGGTTCGGCGGATTCGAGACGAGAATCGGCAGCAACTCGGGAAGAAATGGACGCGTCCGTCTGCCAGAGGATGCGGAAGATTGTCCCGACATTGCCCGGTTCGCGGGCCGATGCAGCAAAGGCGAGCCAAACCGGCGCAGATGCTGTTGGCAATCGTTGACCAATTTGAAAATTTTTCGCTGTCGGTCAGGGCGGGAAGTCGCTTCCGCGAGAGTTTTCGCGGAGATTTTCAAAAAGGTCATTCAGCGGAAAGGAAACGGAGGAAGCTCATCTTCGGGATCGCCATCGAGAAAAATGCGGCAAAGCCCGCAAATGAGCTCGTCCGATACCGACAACAGCGCAGCTTTCTGTCGTCGCGCCCGTCTCCGGCAGATAAATCCGAGGCTCCAGGACGGACGATTCGCTTCTGCACTTTACGCGTCTGTCGAAATCGTCGGGTCCTCGTCTTCCGGTGCGATTCGCTGAAACGTGCATTTCAGCTTTCGTCACAAAATCAAACGGACACCTTTCGAAATGGAGTTGTTCGGTACGGTGCCGGTCGGGTCCTGCATTTTTCCGCCCCTTCGACAGAAGTTTCCTCGTACCTGCATCGCGACGCTCGCCGACCACCAGAGGCGAGGCGGCCCCCGGCCACGACATTTAAGTGGCAATAAAATCAAATGGCCTTCGTCCATTAGCCACACTTTACAACACTTTCAACGAATAGCAGTAAAAGTCAAAGGAAGCGTAACTGGCTTTTATCACTTTTCTTCTCCTGTGAGGAGAGATTTCGGGTTGCTACCCGAATTTGACAAGCAAGAGACGACGTGGAAGCCGCAGTAAGCAAGAACAGGGTTTCGTCGGAGCTTTGCAATTTCGGGGGCTCTTATCGGAAGCACCGACAGCGTCTACGGAGAGCGCGTTCAAGACGGAAAAATACCCTTCGAACCTCACAAAGAAAACGTGAAATTGCTCTTGCTTCCATAAGCCCGCGTCGCTCGCGGCCGAACGAAAATGAACCAGACAACGGCCAGGATGGCGGAAGGACCGAGGGAGGGCGGGAAAATATCTGCGGAAGGTTCGCTGAGAGGCGAACCCAGGGTTAGGATGCGGGAATCGCAGGAGATTCCGAGGGCGGAAAAGTCGGAGTCGATTCCGAAGTAAGAACAAAAATGGAATGAAGAGAAAAAATTTATTTTCCTCTTCTCCTTCTTTTCGAGCGGGTTCGATTCCAAAAACGAAGCCGACTCTCCACGTCTGCCCGCATCCCGTTCGCGTTCCCCGGCTTGCTGCAGGACGGTCCGAGAAGTTTCGGCCCGCGAAAGGAAAAGCTCGCAAATCGGGAGGTGCGACCGGTGATCCGAGCACTCGGCGCGGGAAGGGAGACGCCCGCATGCAAACATTCGACGTTCTCGAAGCAAGCGGGTGCCGCGGGCAACGGCGGGAGAGAGCAAGGCGCCTGCCGAACGTCCGGCAGAGGGAAACCGGGAAAAAACCGTTCGCGGGCGGCCGGTGCGAGGCTCGCGGAAAAGCGCGGGGCCCCGCAGAGGGGCCCGGGCAAGCGCGGGCCGGAAATCGAAGAGGAAATCATCCGGCATCGAGCCTCTCCCGTCGGTTAGTTTCTTCTGCTTCGATTGCCGCACCAACAGGCATCTTGAAAGAAACTTTCTTATTTACTTCAGCCCCTTGAGATTTACAGCCTAGCACAAAGGATTTTCAGAAACTACGGTGTAATTTGTAACTGTCTCATTTTTTCCTTCCGACCGTCTCGTGCACATTTTTCCCGGCTCGGCCTCTTCCCTCCGTCTTCCCGTCTATCTCTTGCCTTCCGATCTTTGCTCTCGCTCTCGCAGCACAAATAAATTTTTTAAAATCCATCCGGCCGTCGATCATTTTTCACGTTCCTCGGCGATGTTTGCCGCCACTTCCGCTAATTGGACGCACCCTCGGCCGGAGGTCTTCCGGCGCGTCGTCCGCGTGCGGAGAGCGAGGGAAGCTTTGCGACGAGCCCGAGGCGATTCGCGGACCTCCGCCGGCGGGCGTCCACCTGAACGCACGTCCCGCGGGACCTTCTCGCTCCGTGGCCCCCGACGTCGACCGCGCGCGGGCGGATGTCGAAAATGCGACGGCGGGAATTTTCCGTTTCCGGCGGTTGCCCCCGCGTGGCCATAGCATCGATGAAAGCGGCATTTAAAGAACTTCCCTCGCACCGAAGAAGCGGGACAGCGATGCTTTCGGATATCTCGAGACCTCGTGGCGGCATTTCTTGGCGTCGGTGCGTCTGCCCTCATGGGAAATCAAGAACTTGGGACGGAAGTACGTCAACAAAAACTCCACGGTGATATGGATGGTTTAAGTCGGTTCTAACAAATGACACCGCATTACGCTCTACCTGCGAGGAAATTCATCTCCGTCTCATTCTTCTGCTCCCATTTTTCACGTCCCGTTTCCTCCTTCCCCAGAGCAATCACGTTCCTCTCCTTCGTCAGCATCCTCGGGTATTAATTCCCTCGGCTTCGGCTCAGAAAGGAATCCGCGTTTCCGTCAGCGCCGGCGACCGCGTCCCCTCTCGTCGGACCCGAAGCCGGAAACCCGCCGAATACGCGAGGCTTCCGTTGGCCCGAAATATGCTCGTCGGGTCTCGGACCGAGAGATTTCCGGATTTCTCCGTGGAAAGCGTCACGGGATCGAAAAACCTGCGCCGCGCGTTGCTGGAGGTAAAGCCTCGAGTGCAGCGTGCAGCGAACGGCCGAGCACTTCCCGCGGGGATGCGGATTGAAAAAGCTGCAAAAATTTCGCGAGAGGCGGAAGCGGAAATTAAACGCGCAGCATCATATTTTTAATTTGCTTGCAAAAGAGTCTTTCGTTCGCCCGGGCAAAGAAAGCTCCGGGGCGGCGGAATCCCGACGGCAGCTCTCGAGAAACGCTGTTGGAGATTCGACTCTTCGGTAAGAGGAAAGGGGCGGAAGGAAGGAAAAATGAAGATGATTCCGTTAAAACATAAGGTGTGGAAAGTAGACTCGTTAAAATTTTAAAGGCATATGAAGATTCTTCTAGAAAATCTTCACTATATTATAGAAATCGTTCCGGAGGGAATATTTGGAATCCCCCTAAAATAGGTTATGCTTTCGTGTCTGAATTTTTAAAATATATAGGGGCAAAAGTAAGAAAATGAAAATAAAAGAAGGCGAAAGGAGAAAAAATTCCTTTTCGACTTCTCGCTTTACCTTTCGCTTGAGAATTTTTTGTTCCCGATCTTTTAATTTATCGGATCCCTTAACGCGGTAAGCTCACGAAAATTCAAATTACTTCAAGTTGACCAAAGCGAGTCCTTTTTTGCTGCTGCGCAAGCGAAAAGAGCGCAGATTTCCGGGGACGGAAGGCTTCGACGTTCGCTGACCCGACGGCTCTCTGCCGTTCGCCCGAAAAGAGGAAAATCCCGGTCCTGAGCTTCCAAGACGGGCGGCTCCTCCGGGCGTCGGGAACGCCGCCTTCGGAATTCGCCGGCGGACAACCGGCACCTTCCCGATTTTGAGAGCGATATGAGACGCGCATTTAATTTGCAGAACGAGACGAGAAAGAGGCGGAAGAGGAAGCGGAAGGAAGCAAAATCGCTCCGGAATCGCGAAGCAAGTGAAAATTTCCGGGCGATCTGGCGCTGGAGATCTTCGAACGGTCTCGGATCAAGAGTTTCCGGTTCTTCGAGACTCGCGTCGCAAACGATGCGATTTGATTCCTCCTGCTCTCGGTCCCGTCGTCGACGGAAGTTTCGATAATCTTCAATCGCGGGAAAGGTGAAAACTGCCCAGAATTTTTTCTTCTCGGAGTTCCATCCAGTTTTCGACCGTCCCGACCGGTTTCTGACGTTCGGAAGCGATGAACCTCGCCTCGCGGCGCGCTCCGAGACGGAGGAAGCCAGATCGAAATTCTGCCGAGCACGGGCGCCCGGCCGAGTTTGCGCCCCGAAAGAGCCCCGGAGAATCCCGCTGAGGGATGAAAGAGGGTTAATTCCCATTATTTTTTTACGCCCGAAAATTCCGTTATTCGAGCAGAATAAAAAAAACTTCATTATTTGAATAAACGAGTTGTCACTTGTCCGGAGGAAATTTTCAACTGAAAAATAAGCTTAATTGGAATTGACCCGTAAAGCTAAAACAAACACGAAGAGGCAGCCCTGATGAGCTTACTCCACGGACGGTCCGTAAATAGAACGTGTTTAATGTCGGAACTTCTCCGGCTCTCTCGGGACGAGGGCCTTTCGGTCCCAAGATTTTTCCCGGCAGGTTCTCCACGGCTGTCGTCCCTCCGGCAGCTGACTTCGGCCGGTCCTCCCTCCCCGGAGCCTCCGGCCAGCCGGAGGAAACCGTCACCCTTGGCCGTGCTCGTTGCACTTGCACCGAAATCGTGCGGGCGATTGGGAGTTGCATAGTCGGGAACGACGAGGGGCAAAATCGCCCCGTGTTCCTCCTTCACTTTTGGGTGCTGATGCAGGGCAAAAGCGGGAGACTGAAAGCATGGACCTGCCCCCGGTGGCAGACGAAAATTCGACGGGCATTTTTAAAGTGAAGATTCGAGAATTGGATTCTGATGATCCGATCAATCTCCAAACGGTGCATCGAATTTCCGTCTTTCGTGCCGAGGGCTGCCACGTTGTTCGAGAACTGAATCTTCTGATGCGATCGCGTCTCGAGGATTCTCTTCATTCTCCCGGGAACTGCAATGCCGGGAACTGCGACAGCCCGACGTGCAGCGGTTCGAACGCCGGCAAAGTCAGAGCCGTTGTACAAATCGGAAATGAAGTTTTTCGGGGAGAAAACTCATTTTCCCCTACGCAAATCTCCCTAAAATGCCTTTTACTCGACCGCAAAATTTATGCCGCCTGCTTTACATCAGTAAATACTTAAAATGATTACAACAATAAACCACTCTCGAAACCACCTTCTTGTTTAATATTTAACCTTTTCGCGTACGGATCGAAATATTCCTTTTTCTTCCGGTGATGGCGTCCACCTTCTCGATCCGTCCACGGTGAACCTCAATTTTGGCGAACAATTTAGCTCTCGCCAAACCGGAGCTGTCTTCCAGGCATGATGGAAGATAGCTTTCCGTGTCGCCAAAGGCTCGACGTTTTATGACACCGCGCGCGGATGGAAAGCGATGCCCTGCGAAGGTGCGGCCCTCCGGTTTGGGACCGCACACAAGAGCCCCGTCGATGCTGAGACATTTGCTGCAAAGAAAAGTAATCATTTTTCGAAACCTCTTCGTGTTTTCGAGTGATTTTTGACAATTTTCACGTTTTCCGAAGCGATTTTAGAAAACAATGTTGAGAACATTTTTTTTTGGACAATTTTTAAATTTTAACTTCTCTCTTCCCTTAAAACTCGATCCGGATACGAGATCGTTTTCTGAAATTAGCTTCGAATGCGACTGCTCTCTGCACACAAATAGATGTCATAAATTCGGACCTGCTTTTTTTTGAAAAATGCAGAAAAAGTTCTGCGAGGCTGTAGAAGGCCGATCCGGGACTTATCGCCCGTTGGAAATCGCTGATCTGCGGCCCTTTCGTTTGCGCAAATTTGCACAAAATTACCTAATTCTCAGGCTCATCCTTAGTTTTCACAAATTTTTCCGGCGGTTCTGCCTCCCGCGTTTCAGCCGAAGTGACGGCGAAAAATTTAAAGTCGCAAAAGTTTTTAAAATTTCCTTCTACAAAATTTTTTCTTTCGGCGACAAAAATTAATGTTTTTATAAGATTGAGCCGAAGTGGGGAAAATATCAACATCGCGACCGAATCCAAGTCGAAGGAAAGGAAAAACGGGCTCGTGAGAGATTTCCCCAAAGAAAGATCCCGTCCGAAATTTGAAAAATCTTCGACGTCTTCAGCTCCCTTTTGCGATGCCTGTTGAACGAACCAAGAAGGATCGGCTGCCGAGAAGAAGACAGAAAAGGAAAAGTTATTTCCTCCATGTCCTTTTTCGTTTTCAGGACGTAAAACAATCAGTTTTCATCCGCGAACACGAAGGCTCCTCGGCAGCGGGACTCCTGCCGACACGCGATGTATGTGGGGAACGCCGGATCAGCGCCGCGGAGGGCGACAGACTTTCGTCGACCACGAATAAGTTCGGACGATGTGAGAATTGAGCTGTTTGTGGAGACTTGCTGCCGGGTTCGGCACGACGGCAGTTCCGACACCGAAAGATTTTCGGGCCGGAAGACCTGCGAGAAACTGCCACTGGGCAAATCCGCGACTCGACGAATGCTGGCTCGAACTCCATATCGTAGAATGCGAGTTTTGTGTACACAAAAGGGAGGAACGGTGTTTGCAAAACTGAAAGCAAACTCTATTCGAAAACGCTTTCAACCCGAGGCACGGATTGCGGAGAAACAGAACTTCACTGGATGGAAATAAAGGGGTTGAACTTGAGGTACCGGGAAGGGTGTTCGCTTGCTGATTGAACATGGGAACAGGGAAAGCTTAACTAAAATGTCTACGATCGACCAAAAATGCATCGACATCAGATTTTGCAGCCGTTAGGAAATGTTCAGGAAGGCAAGACTATCTGCTTTCTTACTGCCAACAGCGACGCGACTACGAACGCAGTACAAGTATACGATTTCATTCGTATTTTTAGCAAGTGTAAAAATGAGGATTTTTCATGCGAAATGCGATACGTATTTTCAGTTAAAATATTTTTAATAACCGTTTATGATTTGGAATATGGAAGAATTTCGAATAAGCTGTGCAGAGAATTTTCGTTTTTGTATCGCCAAAGTTACGAGACATTTTGATGATGCATCATTGTAAATCTTCATTTTCGTTCCATGCCGATCGAGAGGAAATTCTTATTAAATGACACGTAATATAAATACGTTGTATATTTAACGTTAAATAGTTGAAATTTAATTGGTATGAAACTTTTTAAAATATGGAAATAATAATTTGGGTATTTGGATCGTTTCTCGAGGTCTAAATCTGTCAGCGACTGCTGCTCCTGCTGCTGCTGCTGCTCCCCGTTGCTTTCCCTCCTACGCACTTACGTCCTGAAGATTTGTGAGCCACCATAAGAGAAGCCCACACGTTTTGGCAAAAGTTCTGCTGCCGAAGATGCAATATCCCGATTTCCCACTGCCCCCGAACGAACATTCCCGACATTCTTTTTGCATTGCTTCACGTTTTTTGTCGGCGGGGAAATGAGCCCGCGACTGCAGCTGTTGTACCTAAGCGTTTGCGGGCAGTTCACGCTCCGAAAGCTGCCGGGGAAAAACTGAGACGCAAAAGCAACGAGGCACTCGAGCGAAATGAAATGCTGCTTGTTATTTATATGTACGACGTCTGAATGAAAAAAGAATCGTAAAACGTAACGAATGACGGACCGACAGAGAAATGTTGTCCGAAAATTATCAGAAATGTTGCAGAAAATGGCGGCCAACCGGAAGTTACTTCCTTACACTAAGTGAAGAATATTAGCATCGAAGTTCTGGTTCAGTCTCTTGCGGTTTCTTCGAGCTTTTCACTTGCCGAGAAGAATTTTTCTGCTGGCGCCGATGTTCTGCCCGGACTGCGTGGCCCCCTTGTTCTGGCCGGCCTGCAGACCTATGATGGTCTGGCCTGCCCGCAACTGCTCTTCCGTGAACTCGCGCTTGTTTTCATCGGCAGGTTTCGGTCCTAAATAAGGTCCCTTCCATTCGGGGTGTTTGTAGGTCTGCGCCAAAAAAGCAACGTCAGATGTAACGTTTTACAATGCGCTTTCGCGCCGACGCTTCCAAACACGCGAAATTGCGATTCGGGTACCTACCGCTCGGCCGAGCGCAAACAGGGACAGAGTGACCTGGGCGATGTCTTTCTTTTCCCAAAGATCCACGGTCTGGAACACGTCGAGGTCCGGGACGCCGTAACTCTTCATCGCCTGCTGGAAGTTGTTGATGTTCTCCATCATTTTGAACTGTCCGCCGGAAGTGTTGATTTTCGGCACGCTTCCCGGTGACAGCTTATTCATGAGTCTGCACAGAATCTGTCCGTCTTTAATGTGATCCTCGTAGGCAACGCCCGGGGGAAATTTTTCTCCCAGAATGGTTTCTATCCATTCCTGCGCTTCCTTGTCTTGCTGCGGGTCCCTTTTCCCGGCGATCTTCGGAATAAAAGCGTGGCATTATCGATCAATCGGCCGAAAAACGTGCCGAAAAAAGCAGCGCATTAACAAGACGTACCTTGGCCCTCACTGCTCTCTCCAAAGACATTTCCTTAGGCCGTGCGGAAGCAGAAAACCTTCACCGTCTAAGATTTTATAAATTACTGGATCAAATATTACATTTTTACACGTTATATAGGAAATTCCCCTGCCCCCACTTGGTGTCAAAACGGAAGCTTTCCGAATTCTACGTCATTGCGACTCGAAAATGGAATCGCCCACGAAGTTTTTGAAAATTTTCACTTCGGTCGAGGGGACCCGAAAATTTTTCTCGCATTTCCTTTCGACGTGTTCTCGGTCGACGACCGACGGACAAAAATCTCGCGGAGCACCTTTGGTTCTCGTAAACCACATCTCGGTCCAAAACTCCGGCTCCTCCGGCTTCGACGGAGGAACTCGCGAGGCCTCCGAGATCGGGGGTCGAGCGAAAAACTCCCCTCCGGAAACTTCCCGGGTGAATGCCGAAGGCCTCGCGCTTTATTTTCGGGCGAGCAACGAAGCCCCCGTCGGCCGAACCTGCCACGCCGTTCGCCTTCGCATCTCCCGGCGAATGGTCCCGAGCAAGCTTCCACGTTCCGCGTTGCCCTTCGTTCCACGTTCCGGTTTTCGGGTCGTCTTGGGACGGACTCGCACGGTGGCAGAGCCCGCGGTGTCCCGAAGCTTCCGAAATTTTTTCAAGCGTCGCTTCGGTCCGAAGAATTTTTTTTCCCGCGGCATGTTTAAAAATAGAGAAAGAACCAGTACATCATTGGGAAATTCTTTCGCTTCCTGCGGATCGTCCCGCTTTAGAATTCGTCTATTTTCACGATTCATTAGCGAAATAGCCTACGCGTGGGGCCCGTTCGTTATTTTTGCTTAACAAAGAAGTTCTGGCATCCGTAAGCGGCACGGATCCGCGGTCGACTCCAAATAAGGACCTAAAAACCGCTGCCAGCAAAGCTTAGGAACTCGTCACGCGTTGTTTGCGATCTCCCAGGAACAGAAATGTCAATCGCATAATAAATTCATCTGATGTAACTTCGCGCGAAATATTCTAACGACACTTCGTCCACAAGATGGAAAGTGAAATGCTGGAGAGGAAGCCGCATTCAAAAACGGGAAGGAATCCGTCGAGCCGGATCCGAAGAAAAGCGGAAGTGATGCCGAGCACTGTTCTGATCGGGGAAAAATTAACCCTTACAGATGATTCCGGAAGCGGATATCGATGAGCTAAACAAATCGTGCGTCTGAAAAGCCGGCGGTTAATTTTTCTTGCGGAAAACGGTTTTCCTCCAGGTTTTCGTCCTCTGCGTCCGCAGGCGTCCATCATCGATCCTCCGAATTTTCTGAAAAATCACAATTTTCAGTTTCATTACTTGCACTTTCATGGTGCAATTGACCGAACGACGCTCTTTATTCCGTCACTTGTTTTTCCATCTATTTCGGTTCTGCTGATGCTTTTGCTCGTTCGTCTCGTCGTTTTCATGGGCTCCGTTTTCACTTTTTTTCCTTTACGGAAGACATAAGCGCTCGGATGTTTTCTCTCGAGTCCGTCACACGCGAGCGACAGCGACCTTTTCTTTGGTGTTCTGCCGCTTGACGTGTCGCCGAATTTAACAGCCGGGGAAGCAAACGAATCGAAGGCTTTTCGTGAATTCAACCATTTAGCTCTGCACTTTTACAGGGGTGACATTTTGCCAAATTTACCGGTCGAACGAAAACAGAGTAAAAAAAGGTCTCTGGTTACGGAACCTTTAGAGATTCGTCGGTTTCTCGGTCTCGAAATTGGGTCTTTCTCTTTATTTACTTAACTTTATTTTTAAAAAAAATTTGTGCGAACGGTGATCCAGAAGGCTGCGTAATTTTCCTTCGCGAAAATGCTTGCAGGCAGCAAAGCCCGGATCGAACGCCTCGATCGAATTTGGCTTTGCCTTCGTCTTTGCTAAATTTGCCTTTTAAGCCAGGGAAGGTTGGAAAGGTTTCTCCAGGAAGAATCCTTTCGGAGATCCTCGCTCCTCGCCCGTTTCGGATATCCGGGCGACGGCGGAACGCCGGTCGAACACGTATTCGGTGACGGGGAAACGAGCCTCGACATCGAAAGATCAGGCATCGTGTCGTCGGGGAAGAAGTTTTCGTGAGAGGAATCCGACGACAACCTGAAGGAACGGCGCCGCTTCGGGTCGCTCGACGGTCGCTGCTACGAATCCGGAGCGAAAAGGCTGCGAGCTTCGGTCCTCTTCGTTCTGATTCCTGTTGCGGTGGATTGATAAATCTCCTGCGGGGAAAAAAGCGAGCACGAATTGCCCCAACTTGCGCCCCGAGTGGTGTGCAGGCTTCAGCAAAGATTGACGCTGCATCTCCAACTTTCCTCTTTTCGCGTCAGCCCGAGAACGCAGCATTGCGCTTTACATGCATCGCTCTTGCTGCTGAGCCATTCCGATAACTAGGCGTGATCCTTCCACATTAAAAGTCGTTTTTCAAATTTGTCCGCCAAAATCAGAGCTGCGGAGCCATTTACTTTTTAAAACATTCCCAAGCCTCGAATCCGAGAACGAATCTGGCAAAGGGGTAAGCGCCGTGCGACGAGAAAATAAAACGGATTTTCGGAACTTGAGGTGGATAAAGCAGCGCGGGAGGCGCCGTAAAGTACTCACAGATGGCGGAAGCTGACGGCAGCAGATTTGCCGCTTCGCTCTCAGCTTCCGATCGTGGCTGAGGAGCCGTCTTTCCGTCCCATGTTTGGAAATTTCTCTTTCAAAAAGCGCCTCCCCGGATCGGCGACGACTGCGTCTTCATTGGGAAACGGAAGCTTTGCACCAGCGAGAAAAGAGATACCGAACAGGGCAAAAAGAAGGAGGAAATCCATGCGGGTAAAAATGTGGAATCGCTACCGGATGCGGGAAAACCAAGACCGAAACCCAGGTTCGCGAGGAAGCCTTTTCGTTCGGAAAACCGTTGAACGGAACGCGTTCGACAACGGAGACGGATCATTTAACGAAAAAGAGTTTTGACCAGCGGCGGAAAAATGTGCGGGCCTTTGCCAGTTTGAGATGCTTTTGAATTTTTCCGTCTCCCGAAGCTTTTCCTGTCCACGCTGCCGTGGATCCGAGGCTGCCCTTCCAAGATAACTGGAATTCTTTGCCCCTTAACTTCTGCTGCTTGCTCTTTACCGTACCGGAATTTCTCGCGAATCGCGTCGGCCGATATCTTTGACGGGCACCGAGACGATTTTCTCGTTTTCGCTTTTTACGATCTTCTCGTGGTCACAAATCTCTCTTTCTCCGTGTCAAACTCACTCTCAATATCAATATCAATCCAGAGAACGGAGGATCGAAAGACCCGCCACTTCACCTTCGATTCAGCCACGTTCCGTTGCGCCGGTTCCAGCAGCAACCCGATAGCGACCTTCCAGAGAAACTCCGTTCATCCGAGCTCGGATGTGGGTACTCCTCGAGGATGTTAACCCCCAAAGACACGAAATCCGAGGCGAATCCCACTTAGACCGCGGCCGGTTCGAAAGGGCGAGGTATCCAAGCTCCAGTTGAGCAGACGGTCCCCGATCTGGGCCTCGATGCACGAAATGAGTGATTCACGCAGCAAACGTGGGTCGTGAATTCATATTTTTCCCTGACCGCGTGAAATAATCGACTTTGAAAACCGTCTCACTGGCAACGTAATATCGGATTAAAATAAGGTTTCATAAGAGACGTAAAATGCAGAAAGTGGGCGAGCGTCGAGGCGGTGCGGGAACCTCGGTTGCTCTACGCCGGATTTGGAGGCGAGAATTCTAAAAATATTTGGTGCCACTTTTTCGTGGACGAAGGGGGGATGCTAAGGTGATTGAAAATGGCGCGGTTTCCTTCGCGTGCATCCGGTCGACCACGTCTGCTCGAACTGCCCGTCTCCGCGACGAGTTAAGATTTCCACTAGCACCACGTCTGGCCGAGGACCGAGTGGAGGCCGAGCAACGCGCACGGGAGGGCGCGATATCGATATCCCGGCGTCTTTTTCGAATTTCTTTCTCGTTTCCTTCTTTCTCTTCACGTTCACGCGGGCGCCCCGTCCGTGCCTGCAGTGCTGACGCTGCGTTCAACCTCTTCGAAGGGTTTTCGTAATCGCAAAACAATTACGAAACGAAATTTATGCGGGGAAATTTACGTTGCGCTCCTCGCATGATACGGCCCACGGACACGCATCTCGGTAAATGTCGGCAGACGGTTGAGACGCTGTCGCGAACGAATCGGAAAATGCCAACCAAACCACTTGTTCGTCCGGCGAGGCTTTTCCGCGGTCCGTCCCGGCTGTTTCCCGGTACCTGGGCCTGCTGCTGCCGCGGCGTGGTTGTTGCGATGCGCATCGGCACGACGACGAGCTTTTTCGAAGCTTAATCGGAGCCAAACGCCAGAGGCGAATGTGACGGTTCCGACGAAAGTAAGCTTTGGCCGCTTTTGCCGTCGTGGTTTGAGGTCCCCGGCACGGGGCCGGGTCATCGGGCGCCGTCGGCCTTCCTCAATCGTCCGTTCCGATAGGTGGACCGTACTGACCCCGTTAAAATTACTTAAAAACTTTCGTAAAGTAATAAAACGGAAGTATTATTTTACTCGGGAGGAAAGTTTTCGGACCAGATTTCCGCTTTTCTGCGGAGAGCCACGACGACGCCTCCCAACGCAGCACGCAGCGCGATCCCGTGCCTCGAGACTTGTCCCGCAGCTCGAGCTCATTTTGGACGGAGCAAATTTTCAATCGGCGCATCCGCTCTCGAAATTTTTTCGCCGGCCAGTGCCCGGATCGGGAACCTTTCGGACGTCCGAGCAATCGCGGAGGCAGAAAGGCTCGCCGAGGGTGGCTTTGTCCAAGGCAGAAGAAACGGTCTGCGGTCCCGCTGCCGAGGATCGCCTTCGGCCCGCGGACCGCCTCTGCTTTCCGAGCTGCGTCCCGCGACAGTTGAGCAAAGCACATTGAGCGCACAGACGAACGCGATGGGAAAGAATTGAGGTTTAATTTTATAAAAATAACTTGGAAGCCGAGTCGAGGTTCTATTTCAAGATTTCCCCTCCTTCGAGAACCTTTGACTGCCGCGGGCAGAAATGAAAAATTCATCGGAGCGAATTGGAATTTTATAAAGCTCGAATAATTTATTAAAAATCGGACGCTTTCGAAATGCAAGCGAACGCTTTCTTCCAAGCGGAAGCCCCGAAATCCCGTATCTTTGTGACTCGATTTGCGTTTTCCGCTCCGGGGCCCCGAAGGCGCTCTCGGTTCGCTTCGCCAAGAAAGATCTTTTGCGAGTGAAATTTTTAAGCGACGCCCAGCTTCGCCGGCAATCGCTCCGAACGTCGAAATTTTACTGCCGCCGACGAAGAATTGCTCTTTTTGGGAAGGAATTTTCCATTCGCGCCGCAATAACCCGACGCCGCTTCACGCGCGGCGTCATTCCGTCGGGGCACCTTTGGACCACGCTCGTCTCGGTAACTGAGGCGTCTCGGCCCGGCAGTCCGTGCGATCTTGCGTCCGGTGCAGCGTCCAGTGAGAAGCGAACCGTCTGCTCCGGGGTGCCCGGAATGCAAAATCTCTTGGTGCGCCTCTCGCATTTCGCATCCCGTGCGGCAAATGGAAGGCGGAGGGAAAAATCTTTCTGGGGATTTGCCGCGTGGTCGCCGGCTCGAAGTGCGGCAAAAGTGCCCGGTTTTTCGCATTGAACAAACCTTCCGAACTTTGCCTGCTTTTTACCTTTAAAGTAAGGAAACGTACGTGACTTTTCACGAATGCGCAACGTTTGCAGGAACATGTGGCGAAAAAGCCGAAAAACCTTATTTTATTATTTAATTCCGTTTTAAGATTCTTTGGACTCCCTCGTCGAGAAAAATGACAGAAACTGTTCCCAGATGGTTCCATTTTCTATTTACGGTGTTTATTGAAACGTTATTTATAATCTCGTCGTCCAAACTACTCGAAATTTCCAAATCTGACAAATTCGCCGTCGGATCTCGTCTCGATCCTTTTTTTTTCTCGTTAAGGCGAATTTTCTCTTCTGCCGTCGACCTACCTAACGCGTCAACTTAAATGTCCACCTTTGCAACAATTCGGACGGACCCGAGTTCGCACAAAACTGAGAATGCGATTCGGGAGATTCCGAACGTCGATTCGTGACGGGAACGGAGTGAGAAAGGACTACTTCTTATTAAAACAAGCAGACGAGCACCGAAGGTAATGTGAAACGTTGCAGCGGCAAAGGTTAACCTAAAATGCGGGTCGGCTCGACTCTAGACTCGTGCCTCGTCAGGTTCTCCCGATCTCCTGCATTTCGAAAGAGATCTCGATTCGCGATTTTCTCGAACCCCGTTGCAAGCAGCCGCGTCGTGCCCCTGCCACTCCCTCTGCCAAGCGACCCGAGGAGACGCCCTCGCACGACTCGGAAAAGCAGGACGCAGTTTCAGCTGCGTCTCGTCATCGGCGTCGTTACTCGAAACGAAAAGTATCCGGTGCTTTGTCGGCTCGGCCGGACCGTCTTGGGTTTGAGCGGAGCCGAAAACGAGCAGTTGGCGAGCGAGAAATTGCTTCGGCAAAGGCGGATCAACCCTTCCGTAACGAAGGGTTGGAAAGGCTCCGAAGCTCGCGCGAATGATGCCCCCGCGACTTCAATTTTGAAGTGAACGATTCCAAATTTCGAGCTTCGCGAGCTCTCCTTCGGCTCGTGCCGGCCCGTGCGAAAGCCGTCGTTCAACGCCATTAATCGGCACCGAGGAGGCCCGGAGGGTTCCCTCTTTTGGCTGCGGCGCATGCATCGGCGCCTCCTCCGCCCGAGCGAAACCCCGCAGCTCGAAGGGAGGCCCGTCCGCCTTCCAAACCGACGTGGCAAAAGGAGAAAATTTAGAAAGCTGACTCAGCCCCGCAGCAATTTCTTCCTACCTCTTTCCGTGAATTCGGAATCATCAGGTGTCAGCAGAAGTCGGCGTCACGCGCGCGGGACCCGCCGCGTCTCGGGGGGCGCGCGACGGGCCGAACGAGCTGCGCCGAACTCCTACGCCCGACGGCGGTGCCCCCACCCGAGGCGCGAATCCTCCCGCGAGACGCACCTCACGGCGTGTGCTCAAACTTGGTAAAAACCAGCCCGAGTTCGTCGGTTTCGAGTCATTCGAATCGTACTAGAGAAAGCTGAGCAAGCACTTCCCGCTCGCATTCCGGCCAAACGACAGTCGACATTACCGAATTTATTACAAGTAGCAAACAAAAGGTAAATTTCAACATTGTGTGCTTTCTGTGCTTCCTTTACTCTGGCTGCAGTCTCCGCAAAGTGACTCGTGAAAATAACTGTGAAGAACCGTTTGAAATTGTTTTTTTCGAAACCCGCGTTTTGAAGCGTTCGACGGCTTTCGGCGGTTCGCACTTTTTAATGCTTCCTGCTGCATTTTAACATGCCGCGATGCGAGGACGAGATTTTGGGTCGTTCCAAACGGCTCCGATCTCGGGTGATCGCTCGTCCGAGTTCGGCTCCGATTAATTTTTACCTTTTCAATTTTGCCGGAACCCGCGGCTTCGCACTCGGATTTCGTCGCCGATCTCTTTTTCCGGTTCTGCTCCGCCTTTCCGGCGACGCGATTCCCCTTTCCGGCCGAAATCTTCTCTGGGGCCCGGGATCGCCGCGACGAAGGAGATTCCTTCTCCGGACCGCGCCAAATCTTGCTCTTCCGGAGGCATCCGGAAGAATGTGAACGCGCTTTCGTCGCGACGGACGAAGGAGCGCCTCCGAGAAACGAGGTCCCGCGGGAGAAAACCCGGAAAGGCTTGAGGGCGGCCGAAACGGAGTTCGCCTTCTCCTTCCTTTGAAGCACAGTCTTAAACCGAGGCCTGAATAAACTGCTCGCGGACCCTCTGCGACTTTCTGAACTCGGATTCGGGGGCCCTTGTGAAAAATGCTCGACGGTCCGAATTCATGCCGAGGCAGAGCTCCTCCAAGTGCGCCGAGAATAAAGTCCGCAGAACGGAGAAACCCATGCGCTGGCTCCGAGATGGATTTCATCGAAATTTAAACTTTTCAGCTGCGGTGCTTTTTTCAACGGTTCGCCGGAGGACGGAGATCGAAACGAAATTCTCAGATTAAGGTAAAGAAGGCAACGCGTTTCGCTGTTCCCCCGTGAAATCAAATACCTGCCTCCCATCCAAATTTGGACGCGGAGATGCAAGTCTCGCGCGCAAGTCACCGGAACTGCCAAGGAAATCTCGAAGCCCTTGCGGTCGGCGAAAAAACGGGAGGATGGTCCAAAAAGCTTCCAAACGGGAACCATCTAATGCTGAAGGATCAATTTCCTCAAATAAGAATCCGATCCCGACCATCGCGAATAAAAAATGATCGCTGAAAAAATTGCCCGCGGCTGTTGCACTCCCCACAACTTCGCTTAAAAATCCATAAGAAAATCCCTCCTCGTCGCCGCCCGACGACGGGATGCTGAATTTCACGCGATCTTACACGCGTCCAGTGCACAAAACCGGAAAGAACGTTAAGCGGACGCCGAGACCATCAATCATGGGGCACCGCAGAAAAAGATACGGCAAAGAGAATTCACCGCACGAAATAAGCACGGCCCAGGGAAAACCGCGCTGCGGAGCGGAATTTTCCCTTCTGCGGGGTGGCCAGATCCTTTTTTCAGGCTTCAAAAGACAGTTCCGCGTTCCTTCTTAAAAAGGGTTATTTTACAGACCAAATATCTTCTGCTGGTTAACCTGCATTTTCGGCCAAATAAAGACTGAGCTAGAAATATATCAATGACGAAATCTAAATGTAGGCAATTGTTCGGCCTTAAAGGCGTACCTGGATACCGG
>JAOWBB010000002.1:2089054-2289598 GCA_028565995.1 Ricinus marginatus
TCTTTTTTCTTAATTAGTTTACATTAATATTTCTGCAGACGTTATGCTTACTTATAGAGTATTTCCGAGCGTTGCAGTCGCTTCTCTTTCCGCCATTTTGCCTGAGCTTGAGTGGAAGATCTTACTGCAATTTCAGCAAAGTTTTTTCCTTCCAGTACATTAATGGAATAACTCTGCTCCAAATCAATATTCAGTGAAATGTAATTTCCATCTACTGGTTTCTGAAATTTTCCATCTATCCAACAGTCGATATATTCCTGTTTGTTTAACCATTCCTAAAATACAAATATGTTTTATTAATAATTATACAATGTGGCTTAAATTTAAAAATCCATGTACTATTTATTCTTTGACAATAATTTTGGTAAAATTTTTTAATATTCTATGCATTATAAGTTCAGTAAAAGCTACTCACTTTGGCTAAATAATTTTCTCTCTCTTCTAATTTCATTTCTTTATAGATATTATATAACTTCATATCCATTGAATTTTTTTCCGTATTCACACCCTTATCAACGAATAGCAACTGGTTCTCTGCTAATCTAATAGATAACAGCCGATAATTTAGAATTATGATTCAAGGTCGTAAAAGGCCCATTTTAACGTTTAAAGTCTGTGTAAAACTTAAGAATTAAAATGATCTTTAAAGCTTTTTAATTCAGAGTGTTGTGACTTGTCAATTTAGAAGGAAATCGTTCATGCAACTTTCTTAGAAAATAAGAAGACCATTACTGACTCCCTTTCAGTCAAATTCTCATTAAAATTGTATGTGCGAGCGGCAGGCCATAATCGTGGAATATGTGGATAACCCACCGGAAATGCTGCCACCCGAATCTGCTTTGTATTATCCAAGTCACTGTTGTATTGGAAATATCGCTTTTGGGAGGATCGGAGGGTGTGATGCTCATTTAATTAAAATGAGTTTTTATTATCCATAATATATCTTAAGTCGTAAAATCGTATATAAATAACTATTTAAATTTAAATTATCCAAATATTGTACAAATAATTCTGCAAGTATTTGAATGAAACGGTAAATTAAAAAATTTATCTAGCATTTTAGTATATCTAATTGAAGGAAACTTTTATGCTATTGAAATATATTGTTTAAGATGTAATATCTAATTATCTACTTTTGGTAGAATAGCAATGATGCTTTTTCACAAAAATTTATCGCAATGTTGAATGAGATTTGAATTTAAAATCGAAATTTTTCAGTCAGCAAAAAAAGTTGATACATCAATATATTATTGTTTTAGCTATTTAGTATAAAAAACAATATTTGGATAAAAGTATTTATTAAATAATTACAAATTCATTATAATAAATAGTTATAATTCGTTTTTCTGTTAATGATTTCTTAAAATTTATATTAGCAAACAATTTTAATTTTCATATCTAATTAATTCCTTGTGATTATTTGCTTAGATTATGATGTTTGCAATTTTTATTTATTGCTTCTAAAGAGCATAAAGTAGCGAATTTTATTCAATTATTGTAATTTCAAGAGTTTAGTTTTAGATTATTTTCAGTTTAATTGATATGCAAAAAGTTTCTCATTTATTATTAAGCTCCTTAGGAACATAAGATTTTTTGTGTCAATTTTCTACAATTTTTATTGTTTTCATCACAATATATTTCCAAATCAAGACAGAATTAATTTTTAATTATCTTGAAAAAACAAATACTTTTCAATTTTAATATTATAATGATAAAAAATTCAAATAAATTTAAATTGAAAAATTTATTCAGGTTGTGCAATATAAATTTTATAGTTAATAAAGCAGATTCTAATTTATATGTAAATTGTCCTTAAGATTTTTGTATTTTATATCTGCTATAAATAATATTAGGTAGTAAATTTTTATATGATCTCACTTTGTATTGCTTTAATGCTCTCATTTGTTTTAGATATTATCTGTATTTTTGTTATTAACAATCAATTTTCCAAAATTTTTTTTATCTAAATAATTTTTTTACTTATAAATATTATCACTTTAATCATCACAAAATGGCTAATGCAACTTTAAAAATTTTTTTGAAAACAAGCTGATGAAATAATTTTTTTCTTTGCAGTTGTCGAAACATGAAATTTAGGGATAGATGTTCAATGTTGAAAGAGATATAAATGGTAAAAAATTGATTCAAATAGAAAAATTATATCGAAGGATTTATCATCCATTTGTGTTTTTAATAAAATAATAATTGTGGTAATTTAGGTTCTATAATTTATTATTAAAATGTTTTGCAATGAAGAAAGAGCAGATGAAGACTGCATCAGTGATAAAGATGAAGAAAGTCTGTATGTATTATTTAAGTTTACTATTTAAAATTTAGTGAAATAATAGTTGTACTGAAACAATAAAGTATAATTTCTGCTTAAATGGAATAATTCTGTGATATTTTATGTTATATATTTATTGAATCATATAACTGTTATCAATTTTTAAGTTAATATACATTTTTATATTGTTATTGCTAATAATATATGTTTTAATATTGCAGGAATCTTCAAAAAATAGTTTTAAGACAGTATCAGATTGAACTAAGTGAAATAGCAAAATCAAAAAATTCTATAATTTTTTTACCAACTGGTGCAGGAAAAACAATTATTGCAGTCAATGTTTTGCGTAGTAAACATAAATATCTCACTAAGTAAGACCAAAATATTTAATTTATTTTTACATAATTTGAAAATTTAACATTAATTTATTTGAAAATTAAATTAAAGGAAGATTTTTGAGCTGAAGTTTCTTAGTCCCTAATTTTTTTTAAATTGAGACTTAAATTTACAGTTTGAATTAGAGTGCTTCTTAATTTTAAAATATCTTTGGAGGCAAAAAACTTTGAAAGCACATATTCTGAGTTTGATATCTCTTTTAATATTAAAAAGAATTTCAATTTTAACTATGAAATAGCTTAAGCCGTATCATTTCATTGCATCATTTTTAAATTTAATTTAGAAAGCAACTTTCTTCTACAAATGTTTCCAAGATTTTTCTAATTTTCTGATGTTTTTATTTTGTTTTCTTTTACATTTCAACAATATTTAAAATTAGATCAATTTTGATGTAGAAAAATTAAACATCATAATGTCAGTTCTTTTGGATTTGTCTACTGATATAAGGCTTTGGAAAGCAAGAGAACCAAATAATTCACAAAAATATTTATGTTAAAGATCCTTAGTTGTAGTTGGAATCTTGCAGAAAATAATTTAGAAACTTCTGAAAGTTCCCTAAAAGCTTTTATAATGTCTGATTAGAGATTAACGATCATTAAAATAAGCGTGACCAATGGCAGTTCACAAAAAGCTTTATTCACATGAAAATTTGGTGTTACCATTAACAATCTTCAGCCTCAAAAAAAAATTTCCATTTTTTCAGATCAGAAGAAATCTGTTCTTGTAAAAAAGTATGAAGATTTTATGAGAGATAAGAAAGAGAATTTTTTTAATCTTTCAAGTGAAATCAAAAAAGATTTAAAAAATGTAAAGAATATTATGAAAATGTATTTTTGAATTGATAAACAGTCATAAACAATTCAGTTTAATATGGAAAAAGAAATTTTTATCCCAAAGTTGTTGGATAAAAAATGAGATTATTTCACATTGAATATTATATTAGAATTAAAGTGTAAATCTTTTATTAAAATAACTTGCAATTTTTTAATTCTGAAATAATTTAAATTGGTTGACATTTTGTATCTTTGTATTTTACTAATATGAGAAAATTTATTCTTGTGGTTTTAGAGAAAACTGTGATGCAAAAATTGCTGTATTTTTAACCAATACAAGACCATTAGCTATGCAGTTAGGTGAAGTCATCAGAGAAATTACTTATTATAATGTAGGAGTTTACCTTGGCGATATGGGAGTACATTTTTGGTCAAAAAATACATGGACCAATGAATTACAGAACAAACAAGTGGGTTATGTAAAATTGAAAAGTATTATAAAACTTATAAATTATTAAAATTCTGGATTAGATTAAATTTTTAATATGAATTCAAAGAATTTTAAAATTAAAAATTTTTTAAATAAAAATGAAAAATTTCAAAAATAGAAGTTATTCTCTTGTAATATATTATAAACAATTATTAATAATATTTATATGTTATAATTGTATTTTTAACGTCAATTTATATTCTATCTTCTATTAAACATTTTAGGTTCTTGTCATGACAGCGGCAGTGTTTTTAATTATCTTACAAAAAAATGTAATTTGTATAGAAAAAGTAGCACTGCTTGTTTTTGATGAGTGTCATCATGCTGTTTTCCTTCATCCATTTAATGAGGTATGTTTCACCAAGCTTTGCATATTCCTTTTTATTGGAAACTTCTTAAAAAATTCTTGGTTTTATGATATGTTTTCAAAAAATAATTATTATTTTTATTTAATTTCAGGTAATGAGAGAAATTCTGCTAACACCAGAAAACAAAAGACCCTTGGTTCTTGGTCTTACTGCAACCTTATTAAATTCTAACCCCAAAAAAATTGAGAACAATGCTTTGAAATTGGTGCAGACTCTAAAATCGAATTTGTGTAGCACTATTGCCACAACAGATAAATTAAGTGAAATCTTGAAGTAAGTTGTTTCTTTTTTCGTGAATTTTAATGAAAATGAATTTTAGCAATGGTATATTAATTTTCATCTACATTTAGTATGTGTATTTTTAAAAAATATATTTTGTGAGAATCTTACATTTTTTAATAAATTTAATTGATGTTTCGGTTTTAATTATAAACTGAAAAGAATTTTTTTATTTCTTATATTTAAAATAATAACGTTAGAAAATATTGGGCAAACTGAGCCAAAGCTTAATAATAGTTGAAATGATTATTAATCTTTTATTTATTATTAAATGATTTTTTTCTCATTATTTTTAAATATTAATAATTTCTATCACATCTCTATATTCTTTATATTTAAGTTTTTTTCATGTCTCTTCCACTTTTTTTAAAATTAATTTAATAACAGATTAAATTGCTTATTTTTTCACATAACTTATGAATAAGATAAATTTATAAATTTCTGTTACATTAAAGATGCAGTTCAATACCTAAAGAAGTGTTCATCGATTACAAAGCCAGTGAAATGACGGAAATCGAAGCTACGGTATATAATTTAATACAACAATGTACGAACCTCTTAAAGATTTTTAAAATTAAAACCATTCAGGAAATTCAAGCTGAGAATGTTGTTCCACAAAATTGCGACTTATTGTGTAGGAAAAATTTCCTTAGAAGAGAAATGACTAACTTATTCGGTAATTTCTTTCAATTTAATAGTGATCATATGAAATACTTTCTTAAACATTACTTAATAACTAATATAATTAAAACAGTAGTTTTATCACTTTTAATCTATCTGTATAATAATATAAAATAATATTATAATATCAATTTAATAAAAATCATAATTTATCAATTAATCAACTGTATTACGCAATATTATCTCTTTTACGTGATTTATTCTTTTATTCATGTTATCGGTATTTTTATTTTTAACTTGTTTTAAAGTTTTATATAAGTAGGAAGTTTAATTTTACACCTTAGCAAACTAAGCTTTCGTAAATTTTTAATAAAATTGTTATTGTTCTTTTTTGTGATTCTGAAATCCTAAGCCATTTAGTATCTGAAAGCAAAATAAAAATGAATTAATAAAAACCATTAAGAAACTATCAAGTGCAATCAAAACTTTGAAGAAAAGATTTGGAACACAATACACCAAATAGTGATGATTGTAACAGATATAACGCAGCATACTCTATGATTGCAGTGATAACAACATTTTTTTAAATATTTGTAAATTTGGTAAATCACGGAAATTTTAAATATTTTAATTCCCAATATAATCTGTTACAAAATTTCATTAACAAATAATTTTTAAGGATGTAACCGATTTCTTTTTATTGCTTTGAATTCATTTAATTTCTATGGCAATAAATAAAAATCAGTAAATAAAAAGAAGATATGTATAATTTATTATTATTTTTATCATTTTTCTTTTAAAATATTTTTCAATCGCAGAATATTTAAAACATCTAAGAAACATTCTAAGTGGAAAGCAGATATTTCCAATCTTTAATTTTTATTTTTATGTTTTCTGTTTTAGAGTTATAAGTTGTCTTACGACTTATAAAAGATAAGAGTAACTTAATTAGATAAAAGATAAGAGTAACATTAAATGAGTAACTATCATCTAATGAGAATAAAATATTTGAATATTACAATATTAACGAATAGAAATCTTTGAAAGAATTTAAAAGAATCGAAATAACTATAAGTATGTGATCAATATTTTATTATTTTTCTATTTTTATTATTAATTTTTTTTTCTGACAGGTCACTTGGAAAGAAGTTTGAAAGACTTGGGATTATATGGAGGATTTTTAGCATCTTTATTTTATCTTGTGAAACTGGAAAGATTAAAATTTATCGAAAAAAATCCAGTCGCTTTAAGAATGATAATGCATGTCATTACCGTTTTAAATGTGATAAGGTTTGTTGCAGCTTATTTTTTGTCGTTTAGTTGTAGAATAGTTATATTACATTGCTTGCATAATACAAAAAAATATTAATAAGCTTTTTAAAAGCTTTTCCTCCTCCTTTGAAAACAATAACGAATCTTGAAATTCTTAAGATCTTACTAATCTTCTCTTTTCTTCCCTCTTTTTTACTTTATTCTTACTCTTCATTTACTTCTTAATTGATTTTAAATTCAGATTATTTAAAATCTTTAATTTGAAGAATCGAACATAGTGTTATAATCTTTAAAGCATTTCATTAATAATATATATTTTATATTTCAGGAGAGTTCTAGCTAGATATATACCAGAAGATAATCCTAATATAAGAAATTTTTCATCCCATAAAGTAAATAGACTGATTGATTTCTTAATGAGCTTCAAAAGGAACTCCGAAAAGCAAGATTTAACATGCATTATCTTTGTTAAAGAGAGAATAACTGCAATTGTATTGGCCAATTTATTTAATAATTATAGTCGTATCGAGAGAGACAATTTTTTTAAAGCAGATTATGTGATCGGTGGTTTATTTAATTCATTATTTGAAAGAGCAGAGGCTTCTGAAGAGCGAAGACTGAATCATTTGGCTATAGAAAAGTTAATATATTCATATTTTGTTCTGACGTAAAATTTAGTAGTTAGGTTTTAAATATTTTATGATGGCTGAAATCAATTTTTTAAAACTGATTTCTTTTTATTTTCCTTTTAATTTCTTCAAAAGATTAATTTAAAGTTGTCTATGAATCAAATTTCAATGGTTTAAAAATTCTATGCTGTTCAAAAATCTGGTTAGAAACAAAAAGATTATTTTAAGCTCAGTATTTGAATTTTATAATATACATTTTGTTATACTTCCTAATATTCGCTTTAAGCTAAGAGTTTCATTCTTTTGATTCGTTAAGATATATGTTCACTTCCGGCACAACTGAGCAAAATTAAAACTTGTTGACAAAATAATTTACAGCACTAACAAGAACGAATTAATTTGTATATTCTTGTAATTGTATAATTTGTAATATTTAATTTTTTAAATAGGTCTGAAAAATTTATAATTTAATTAATTCTTATAATTAAAATTTTTAGATTGAAATTAAAAGAATATCATTTCCTTTTTGCAACTAGTGTAATCGAAGAAGGAATTGATTTACCATCTTGTAATTTAATAATTAAGATGGATGATGATATTGATTTTAAAAGTTACATACAGAGCAGAGGGCGAGCTAGATTTAAAGATGGTATCTTTGCTATATTTTGTGAAAGTGAACAACTAGACAAATACAGAAGAAAAATTAGATCGTATGAAAAACTATGGGAGGATTTAATGCAGGTAACTTTTGTCAAATTATCTAAACTTATGATTGAAGTATAAAATTTAAATGAGAAAGGAAATTTAGATTATTTATACCTAATGCAACTCTACACAAGATTAAATAGAATCTAAAAAAAACCATGTTTAATGTTCAAACACACTTGTTTCCGAAATTTAATTGAATTAAAATAATAGATTTAAATTTACAAAATTAATTATTCTGCAAATTAAATATTAACAATCTTTGAGATGTAATTAACTGTTATGTGACTTCTTTCTATTACATTAAATAGTCTATTAATCTTTAGCTTCAATGTAATTAGAAGATTAATCAAAATTATATAACTTTTAACCTGACATACTATTCATTGAAGTTCATATACACGAATAATAATAAAATCATTATAATTTGTTTTATGATGGGCTTTTTCAGCTATTTTTTAAATAAGGCAAACATTTTGCCTTTATTACAAATTTTCTTGAGCGAAAAGAAAACTTGTGAAATACTTTAATTTTTGTTAAAGACAAAAAATGAAACTTTGTTCAAATAAATTTTTCATGCTGCCTGTCTATCATTATTTATAGCCCATGCGAAAGCTAGTCATATTTTTATGATAGATACTCTTGACAAATGACCTTAAAAGAATTAAATAATACGATTTTAAAAATTGTATCCGAGATTTATAATTTGAATGAGAGTTGATGTGAATGTGATTTTTCTTTTTTAGATAATTAAACCTAATGTAGAAATAACAGAAAATTTTGATAATGAAAGCACAAAGGAAGAAGAAATTTTCTACACTGTGGGTGTAAACGGTCCTCATATTACAGGCACTATGGCTATACAATGCATTTATAGGTAATTTAAAGAAAATGTTCTTTTTATGAATCAGTATATTTTTGTGCAAACTTCAAAGGAGTTTTTTTCACAGAGGTTTTTTTCTCAGAATAAAATTGTGTAAAATAAAATAACCTAATGTGTTAGTTGTTATGGTTTATTTTTTCGTTGTGTTAAAAAACTTAAGTTTCAACATTTTTATATTCTTAAATATATAGTCGAATTTTTTCTAAGTTACTTAAATGTATTTTTCCCCTTTATAGATTTTTAGTAATATAACGTTTATAATTAGTTTTGTACTTAATTATCTATTATTCAGGTATTGCTCCAAACTACCCCAGGATTCATATTCTTTCTTATCACCTTTATGTTGGTATAATGTAGAAGATAAAGTGGCTTTTTTGCAATTGCCCTATGCGAGTCCTCTTCGACAAGTTTTGAAGGTTAGTAATATTTTAATGTAAAGTGATATTAGAAATTTTAATTTTATAATTTGATCTTTAATTGATATCTATTTAAAGAAGTTGTTAGAATTTTAATTAATTAAATTAAGTAGTAAAACAATATAAAAATTAATTTTACATGCAATATAGTGATTACGTTAATCATGACACTTGATTAAAGTGGCGAATAAGATATGAAAGTAGAAATAGATAAATTTTAAAATTTGATATTAAAAAAAAATTGGTTTTAACATGAAGTTATTGAAGTTGACATTTAGTCAAAGTACCACAAAGCATTTAGCCATACATAAAAAACTATGCATGAGAAAATAGTCAAATGAAGAGTCATAAGTATATAAAATATCAAATTTTGAAACTGTACAATAACCAACTTATTTATCAAATTTTCTAGCTTTTAATTTTATTTAAAAAATGTGAAAATTTTGGATTTATTTAATTAATGAATTTTATTTCTTAATACATGTTATATGTTTTACACAGTATATTTATATAATATATTCATTTAATTATTAAGATTTTTTTATGATAAATGTTCATACTTGTTCTGTTTGAAAGTTATCTTTCAACCAATAACAAACTCATTACATCGTCGGATTATCATTTCCTTCATCTGAAATTAATTTTTTCGTTTTTAAAGCAAAATAAATGAAATATTTATTTATTTAAGAAAAAACTTTATATTTATTTAGTTGTCAGAATTCTTGTGATTTTCGCATCATTCTTTCACAGGAAAATCATTGGATTTTATTCCTCCTCATCAATAACTTTATTACTAAGCATGAGTAAGTTCAATGAAATAAATCCATCCATATAAGAAAACAAGTCGGACTCATAAACTAAGAAAGAAAATGTATATTGTTAAGGAATATTAGGATTCTTGGATACTTATTCCACAATTGAAATTTTGAACTTTTGCTGATTTATAAAAATTCTTAAACTAACATTTTGACCCATTTCCTCTTCAGTTGTTCTAATCTCGAATTCAGTACCATAATTTAGAAAACAAACTGAATAAAAATTCGGAATAATTTTTATAATCAATTCAATTATTCATTTATGCTGAACAATATAAAATATCATTTAAAATACTTGCAGGGCAACCCAAAAAGTAATCGCTCAGATGCAAAGAAAAGTGTGTTTTTAAAGACTGTAGAAGAATTACATAAACTGGGTGAAATTTTGGATGATTTTTCATTTCGTCATTGTAAAGTCAATGAAACTGATTACAAAGAATTATTCCCACATTTTAAGGAAGAGACTGAAAGAGGAACCGGGAAGAAAAAGCAAGACTATGAAATTCAGGTAATTATCAATTTTTTTTTACATAATTCAGCTAGATTGTGTTTAAAAATATAAATTTGTTACATTATTAATCTTAATCAATATTTTATTAATTATTGGACAACTAATTTAATTCTGTTGCACTTTTATCATTTAGTTCATTCATCAATTGCTGACTTTTGAAAATAATTACAAAACCTTTTTAAATTTGATCGAAATTCAATTACTCATACTGACTCTTCGTTAGCTCAGGTTTTCCCCTGACGACGAGGAAATATTGATATTAACATGTTAAAAATTTATTTTCAAGAGAATCAAATACTTATATAATATATTATTAATAATAATTCTTTGGTTAGCTAAATAATGAAAATATTATTATGTTTTACAGTATGCCGAATGCCTGAGCAACTGTCTTCCATATGCCGGTGAAATGACTTATCTTCATGTGATTGAAATGAAATCTGAATTTTCTAGGCCATATGATCCGAGAAGGGCTATTTTTTACGATCTTTTATGTGATTCAGTTAGTTATGGTATGTTGTCCAGCAAAAAATTATCTAAGGTATGAAACTTATTATAATTAAATTTATTACATATAAATAATATAATATATACTTATATAAGACATTTTTAGAGATTTCTTTTTAAATGTTTTTTCTCGCAAATCATTATTTTTAGTGCTTTCTATGTATTTTTTAAATAAAAATATTTTTATATTTTAATTTCTAACATAACTTAGGTACTGAGTTTGAATAAGCTTATTCGAGCTGAATAAATGATCAAGCTTCTTTCGAGCAGAATATAGAATAATCATGAACTAATTTATTGGTAATATATTTTTTTTTATCTTTTTTCAGATTTGTGATTTTCCTATATTTTTTAGTATGGGTGAATTTAAGTGTAGTCTACGCATAAATGCTAAATCCTTTATATTCAATGAAACTGAAATTAAAAAAATCAGGAAATTTCATTTCTTTTTATTCAATAATTTGGTAAGTGGTATCTACATTTAACTGATGTTTTCATATTCGATTTTAAAACTTAATTTAATTTTGAATAATTTTTACAGCTAAATGTTGTTAAAGGACTTCAAATATTTGATAAGAGAAATAAAGGCAACTCATTCTACGTTACTCCAGTGACAAATATTGGAGAGAATGAATTTATAATTAATTGGGATACTATTAACCTATTAAAGAAAGTCGATGAGGTGATGTTTACAAACATTTAAAGCAAATTTTAATCAATTGTCTTCTTTAGCTGTGTAGAATTTAAAAAGGAAAAATTTTACACTATTAAATTGAATTTTAAAATGGAGTAATATAAATATTAAAAAGCACTAAAAATTTTAATTAAAGGGGGATGGAATTTAATAAAAATGTTGTAAATCGCTCATTAATGTGAAAAGTAACTGAAGAGTACTCCAACGAATTGAAAAATTTTTATTTAAATAATTAGAAGAAATATATTGTTGCTACGGAAGTAAAAACCGTTTTTCAATTTTTTTTATTTTATATAGTAAATATAATAACTAATATGAGATATTTATTTATATTGCAGAATTCTGAGAGTTGTGAAATTGTTTGCGAAAATCCGACCATAGAAGATTATCAACTTAGTGTTATATACCCTTTACATCGAGAATCATTATCTGCTAAATATTATGTAGTTACATCCGTTGACTACAGTCAGACGCCCATGTCTAAGGTATTATTTCTATTAATGATTATACTTTATTATTTAATTCCCAGATTTTCGCAGTTTGAAATATTTTAACAAGAAATCAAGAAATCATTAAGGCTGTTATTAAATTTGTTGTCTATATTCCAAATGAATATTTATATTATGCCCAAGCTTGTTGATTAATATAGAATTTATTCATAATTATAAAATTATTTATAATTAAAACCATAATGCAGCTTCATTTTTATTTTTTTCTTGAATAAAAGAATAATCGTCATTTAGTAAAAAAGAAAAAATATTAATTTCACGTGAAGATTAATTATAGTATTTCGTGTAAAATATTTAGCTATTTGGTTTAGTAAACCAAATCTATTTCATAGTGGATATTAAAAACATACATAAAATTTTTCTTTATTATTAAGTTATCTATAGCTTTGATTTTTGTTAGCTGCTTTTAAACTGTAAACTTGAATTATTCAATAAAATTATTAATATTTTAATAATTAAATAATTATAAACAATTGCCATACATCTCACTTCAAAAATATTATGGCAATTCCGCGGTATATGTGATTCGGTAATGACCTTGAAAAATTTTATTTTAAAATATAAAACCATTTAAATCAAGAATTATAAATATGATTTGTAATAATTTCTGCGTTTTATCATATTTTTTTGCTTTTATAATTTTTTACATAATTTTTTACTTTTGTAGTTTCCATCTGAAGATTATGAGAGTTACCATAATTATTTCAAATTGAAGTACAACGTCGAAATATTAAACACAACTCAACCATTATTGGAAGTAAAACTAATACCAAATAAAATTAATTATCTAAAGCCTAGGAAAGTTGAACCCAATAAAAGAAAGAAATTTGAGGTAAGTTTTTTCAAAGTCAGGATAAAAATAACTTATCATTTAATAGTAATGTACTATATAATGTTTACATATATATATATTCATTATATATAATGTACTAATATTAAACTATAATACATTATATTATAGTACAATAAAATTAAAAATAATTTATTATAATCATTATTTCGGGATTAAGTTTAAGAATCAAAGTAGACTTTTCAAAACAAACTTAGCCCCTATTTATTCTAATTTAAAATAATTATTATTATTTAGGATGAAAATGAAAGTCATCAAGAACACTTAGTTCCGGAATTGTCTCGTAAACTTTTAATTCCTGCTAATTTATGGCTTAAGAGCAAGTTACTACCTACAGCATTATACCGAATCACAAGCATTTATCTTATCGACGAAATTCGGAAGAAAATCGCTTCAGAAACAAACTTGGGCGTATGTGATGTTGATGATGATTTTCAGTGGTTGCCTCTGGCAGTGGACAATTCATATGAAGACAATGCAAAGAAGAAATTTAATATTTATGAACTAAACTTGGTAAATAAGATTTAATTTCACTTTCTCTTTTTAAAGTAATTAATTTTCCCTTTTAATCTAAAATCTACAAAATATTTTTTATCACTTAGTCTCAAAAAAAATTAATTCCGCATCAGTCATTGAAATTCTATTTAGTTAACAATTAAAAGAAAATGAAATATAAATCACATTTTTTTAGATTGTCAAAAATTTTGTTTTCAGCTATTTTTCTTATAATTAATTTTGAAGAAAATGAAAGAAATGAAAATTTATATTCATATTACAATTGTATATTGTTGGTATAGATAAAAATATTAATTGTAAGTAATAAGAATGAAGAAGTTTACTTGGCATATCATATGTAATATCTATAAAGTCATACTTTAAGAAAAAAGTTAATATTTTCAAATTGCCCATGAAATTATTTAAATTGGCTAGATTTGTGCTGAGAGCTTATAAATGTGACTATTAGAATTTGAATTTCAACTTTTTTTTTTTTTTTTCAGAAAAAATCAGATATTATATTACCTAAAGAGAATTCTGAGCTTCAGAAGCCAATATATCCATTTCGAAATTTGTCTGATTGTGCACCTTGTGATTTAAAGCATTATTTAAAGTACTATGATGTACTATCAGATGAACGATTTGCGATAAATGACTTTCCTTTTCAGTCTGAGGTAATTAATTTGAAAATTAAAATCAATAAATTTATTTTTTATTCCGTAAATATTAAATAAATATTATTAATGACATTAGGATGAAGAATGTAATAGTGCGTAAATTAAGAATAATAATCAATTGGAAATTTCATATATTTTTTCAGGATAACGTGAAAAATTTTATGGCTAATTTAATTACAACAGACATTCCTCCTCTTCCAATTTCATGTGAAAATAATAATGAAAAGGGACCGGAACTCCGTGATTATTTAAAGGTATGAATAAAATTGTTTATAAATAAAATAAATAATCAACATATATCATTAATAAAGCTTTTCTTTAAAGTTTAACAATATATATCTATTCTTAAGTCATTCCGTGTGAAATAATTATATGAAATATATCATAATAATTTAATTTTTACACAGAATCGGGCATTAACTTCTGGATATAAAAGATTACTGGACGATGGATTAAATTTTTTAAATTTTAATCCCTTTCAGATCTAATAAACTTAAGAGCAAAAAAATATCCAATTATACATTTAACTCAGTAAGTTCGTGTGTGTGTGTGTGTGTGTGTGTGTGTGTGTGTAGTATGCGTGCATGTGTCCGTGCTCATAAATGATCTTAGGTAGTTTTCAGACTAACTTCTGAAAATTAAGTTTTTGGTTTGAAATTTTAATACTGAAGGACGTTTTCATAAAATATAACAGTCTTTTCTCATGATAATTACAACATGAATATAAAGATATAAAAAAATTTATTCGAAATTGGTAACTCTTATAAATATTAAGTTGAAATTAAATATATTAACCCACCAATATCAGCCCAGTAACATTTAGAATATATATGTTTCTTATATTTATATTATAATTAATAATCAGAGAAATTATATGCTTTTCACTGAATAATATACGTTTTATTTTAGTTTTTTACTTATTAATATTTGATAAGGATTCTCAAGAATCTTTATTTATAGTTTCATCAACTTGCTTTTGATTATTATTTATACTAATTTATATAGGGCATTAATTTTAAGATAATTTATTATTACTGGACTATAATTTATTTTTAGGTATTTACCTGCAGATCAGCAAATGATAATTTTAATTTGGAAAGACTAGAATTCTTCGGTGACTCATTTTTGAAATTCTCTGTGTCTTTATTTTTGTTCAGAAACTATAACAATCATGAAGGAATGTTAACAACATTAAAAAGCAAAGTGATCGGTAACAGAAATTTATATTATTGCGCAATTGCTAAAAACCTTCACGCGGGATTAATTGTAAGTACATTCATTTTCTATAACTATCATTTTTTTGACTTTACATTTTATTTCCAATTTTATAAATTGACACTCAATGTTTAATAGCAAATTTATTGTTGGCATATATTAGTTTTTATTAGTTTATTTTATATAGTTTTTTCTGAAAAAGCATTCAATAAATTGTTTTAATAAATTTTTCTTGAACAAAGATTTGAAGAATCAGTATTAATCTTTTACTCACATAATTATTGGCTTTTTTACAACTTCGTTTACTAAAATCAAGACTCAATTTTGTCGAAACGTTGTTAAAACTTAAAATTCAGGAAAATAACACGATTTTTTTTGCAGGCAAATGAGTTTGATCCCGAGTCTGACTGGAATCCACCTCTTTTCTGTTTGCCGCAAGAAATTAAAGACATGATCACTGAAGATCCTAATTCGTTTGAAATAGACTACTTCTTCAAAATGCCAATAAAAGAAAAAATAGAGGGACAGATAAGCCCAGAAACTGTAAAAACTGTAAGGATTAAGTATTATTTATGTTTAAGTTTTCTAGAAACTGATTATCCGGCAAAAAAATTTTGTACATTATTTTCTTTTACCATACTATATATATATAAAAGCGAATGTTAAGTTAGGTTGTATAAATTCTTGATCTTTCTAAAAGCTATATCATCAGCATTTATTTCATTTCTTTTTGTGAAATAGTCTTTACTGTAATTTGCTGTGGATGGTTTATTCATAATTATATATTTTTAAATTTAATTTTTAGATTAATGACATGATTAATAATAAAGAGAAAAGGTCAGCTTATACACCAGCTGAAATATTTTTCTCTTCTATAACTTTATCGGACAAATCAATTTCGGACTCTACAGAAGCCCTCTTAGGATTGTATGTACAGGTATTGTCATTTTTCGATTTTATTTTCACTTTTAAATGCTTTCTCGTCATACATGAAAAAAATATACAAAAAAAGTAAGAATAATGAATTAGATAAGGTTTTTAATTTTAAAAAACTATAACAACAAAATATTGCACTAGAAGATCTAATTTATGTTTTATAAAGATGTATGTAATTAATTATATTAAATTCCTTAATGTAAAGATTTATTTATTCATCACTTAAATAATAAATTAAAACCCGCCTGAATTTTGGATGTGTGAATCTTTCAGATTTGGACTTTCATTAAAGTTGAATATATATGCCATTAACCATTCGACTATTTAATACATGACATATTTTCCAATTTTAATTTCATACCTCAAAAAAATAGTTGTAATTCTTATATAAAATTCTCATAAAATTATTATAAGTTTTATGTAGGCTATCATATTAATAATTATGGTGATAGATTATTTATCTTATTATAATTAAATTTATTAAGATTTAATTGTTTCACACGATCTAATGAAGCAATCTCAAGAAACTCTTAAAATAATATACATTTTTTATTTTTTACCAAAATTATTCATTCAGGTTTTATAATTTAAACATTTAAAAAAATATACCATTCCAAGAAAAAACAATATTTGCAAAAAAACATTTTTTTACGCTTTAATTTATTGCAGGAATGCGGTATTTTTGGAGGTTTCCGAATCTTGAACTGGTTAAATATTATACCAAATACAGGAGGATCGTATAATGATTTAATGGAAAGAGAATATGAACATGTCCAGGAAAATGCCGAGTGTATGGTCAAATTTTTGGAGGAATATTCCTATCAAATTCTAGAAGAAATATTAGGTTACACATTTAAAAATAAACTATTGTTATTGGAGGCTCTAACTCATCCCTCTTTTGAGTCAAGCCGAATTGCGTCTTATCAAAGATTGGAATTTCTGGGAGACGCCATTCTGGGTGAGATATAACTTCAATTTTATTAATTTTTAACAATTTAAGTTTAGTCACTAAGCCTGTGTCAATATGAAAGTTTCGTCAAAAATCTAAGGAAATTTTTTTGGAAATTATAGTCCTTTAAAATGATTTTTTATAAGACTAAATAGTTGAAATTTATTTGCAAATATCTTTTTTAATATTCAAAGAAAAAACTTTTTAAATTTAAATTATATGTATAAGAAATATTAACAAAATACTCAAAAATTATAAGTTAAATAAAACATTGTAATTCGAATTCACTTGTTCTTCCTGCTTTCTTCCATTCGGCCAATTTTATCCACAGGATAAAATTCCACATTTTATCCCGTCTGTACGACAGGATGTAAACAACGAGAAAGGCATTTTCAATAAATGCCGTAACGCATTTACTAAAAATTAAAATTATTTTACTTTTGTCTAATTCGAGTGACCTTTTTTTAAAATTATCCTGTTTCTTTTTTAATATTTGTATGTTAATATTTTATTCATAAGATTCAAAAGATTTAACTATGCTATTTGTCACATACAACTTAGAAACTGTTAAAGCTAACTTTAATGTTATTTCTACTTTTAGATTTTGTAACCACGATTTATATTTACTTTTACTGTACTGATCTCCAACCGGGAGAAATGACCAATATCAGATCCAGTCTTGTGAATAATGTAACCTTAGCTTGCCTAACTGTCAAATACGGTTTTCATAAGTGTTTATTGCATCATAGTTCAGAATTATTAAATAGTATTAAAAAATTTATCAGTTTTCAAAAGGAGAGGAATCATAAAGTTGATTTTACGGTAAGTTCTTTTATAGATTTTCTTTATTTTCTAGTAAGTCTTGCAAAATAAATAGAGTGAAATATTTGAATATTTTGCTTTATAGTCGTTACCATACAGTTTGTTATGATTTTTGGATTCTTGTAAATTAGATATTTAGATCAAAATTTTGTAATTAGATAGATCCAAATTTAGGAATTCTTTTAAAAATACAATGACTGTATCGACATTGTATTGCCAAGCTTTAACGTAAGTGAAAAATTCTTTTTAAAAGAAGTTATAATTTAATGAACCTTCTTAGATGCTGATTATGTCTGAAGAAGAAGAGGGCCGACCGGCGGAAAGTACTGAGGTTCCTAAGGCACTTGGAGATATATTTGAATCAATTATCGGAGCGATATTTTTGGATAGCTGCAATTCCTTGCAAACCGTTTGGTTTGTCTTTAATAGATTAATGAAGGATATAATAGGTAATGAAAAAACTTTTTTCGTATATATAGTTAGATTGAGAACTATATGAAATTTTTATTATCAAATCGATTCAAGTCAGTTTTCTATAATCTCATAAAGCAGTTATGAGAAAAAATAAAAGACATCATTTTAGTCAAAATAATAAAAAACAAAAGTCTATATTATCATCTTATACAAAAGGTATTTAATGAGCCTCAATAAAAAAAGTGTTTGATATTAAACTCACAATAAAGATATTATATATGAGTAAATAGTTTTACTGTTGAGTATAAACTACATTATCCATTATCATTATTTAAAAACAAAATCGGAATTCAAGGTAAATTTGAATTTTGACAAAGGCATTTTATTCATTCTGAATTTAGTGTAAGTTCATTTATGATCTGAAAAATACTGATTTGTTAAAATCTCGTTCAGATCTCTTCTTTAATCATCAATTTTTAGACTTCCAAAATAATTGTTCTAGTGAGTATAATTTGTAACTTAAAATGGCTGAAATTTTTTTCAGTACCTTGAAAAAAAACTAAGTTGTGTCATTTTCAGAAATAAAACTGGATCTGTTTGTGAACAACCTAACGTAGCATAGCAATTTATACAATTTTTTTAATAATTAAATTATCAAATAGTGATAGCGAAAGTAAGCATTATCCCTTGAATAAGTTGAAATTTAACAGGGATTCGTTAAATTTTAATCCCTTTAACTTCCTTAAGATCAAAATTAAATTCATAAAACTCACTTTTTTTCATCTTTTTTCTTTCTGGATAAAATATTTTGTTTAATTTTGATTGCTGGACGAAACAAGAGCAATGAATTGGTTGCTGTGTTTTACGTGTTGAATTAAGTGGCATTTCTGAAAAATTTATAAAAAACCAATATCAAAATGATAGATAAAGAAATATCTCTTGAACGTACCTTTTCAATATCAGTGATTATTAGAATGATGTGTTTATTTATTATGTAAAAGAGAAACGTGAAAATTTCATTCCATTGTTTCGTTACAGATGAATTTTCGAGAGACCCTCCAATATCTCCAGTTTCTTTGCTTTATGAAATGTGTAAGCCCAAACCGGAATTTAAGTGAGTAACCATCATTTAACGTTTAATTATAAATTGTTAGACATATCATTTGTCTTTTATAATGATATTTTTATAGGACGCGTACCATATTTACTGGATACGTCGAGACAAGTTGTAAAATCATTCACGATGAAAAGGAAAAAATCTTCCTTGCAAGAGGAAAAAGTAAAGAAAAAGCGAAGCTGTGCGCTGCGAAATTGGCTCTGAGTTTTTTATGCAATTCCACGAAGTCAACGACACTGAATTTTGAATGAAAATTTTTAATATATTTTCATTTTTTCCAATGATTTTAAATAAAATTCTGCTTTTTAAGTAAAGCTTTCTGCAATGAAAATTATCATAATAATTCGTTCAAAAGATGTAGCATTTAAAGGAAGATATATCTAATATTGCGCATCGTAAACATACATTCGAATCTAACATAGCTATTGCCGGAATAAAAAGGACGATCATTTCCAAGATTCCTTTTATAAAAGAGAAGCAATATCTCGTTCTGTTATTTGAAATGTCATTTTCTTTGTCTTGATTTTATTTATTGTTATTGAAATGTCTTTTCATTCAATTTCTGGAAAATTGAAATTTCTTCGATTTCTCAAAAATCGCTCTTCATTGCTATTCTCATAGTTCTCTCATCATTTTAAAAATTTTTTAATTATTTAAAACTTACATAGATTTGATTATTAATATTTCATTTTATTTATTAAAAATTGTTTTAATATTAAATTGTAAACCGCGAAAATGGTGAAAAAAAAGGGGTCCTGGAAGTCGGAGAGCAATCTGATTGGCGAACCGGCATTCAGAGTCATGTTCGTCTGAGGTGATGGCGAAGACAGCGTACAACAAAGATTTATCTTCTGCCGAACATGGAAATCAGTCGCCAATCGAAGATGGTTAATTACTGTATCAGGGATAGTCAATCCACCCTTCGAGCCCACCATTATCTCCAATTGGCTTTCGCCTACGGTTTAGAGCCCAAAAGAAATCGAATTTCGGTACGGGTCGCGAGCAGGAAGTACAGAACAAATTTCTCGAGGACCCTGATAGCTACCTTCATTGATTGCACTATTATGCCCGATGATATAATACAAACAGGCGGGAATCCAGCAGTTATCGAGTTTCAGCAAGGAGTCGCCCCGAGGGGGCTTTGCCTTTGCAGTATGTAACACTTTACAGTGCTTTGCATCTCGCGAAGCATACTCTAGCACACCTAAAAACTAAACCCTACGATCTCTTAAATTTACCCCTATAATAAATTATCTTTTATTTATTCATCTAAAAATTGCTCTTAGGAACAAAATCAACAATTATTTATGAATCCGAACAATTATTTATTATATTTGTAATAAAAAAAAGTAATAATACATTGGTTTTTAGTCTGATTACTGCAAGAATATGGACAACCAACTTAAAATAAAACAGCCAAAAGTAAAAGTAGTAACTTATTGCTGTAATTCGATTATTTTAAAATTTGTCGTTTTCTCAATCAAAAAAGTGATTTTAATACATTAACGAAATCGGTAATTTGAATCGAAGAGTTCATATGCAAGCTAAGGTAAAAATCTAAAAAAGTAGAATCTAATAAGGGCAAGTTTGCGAAAATGTTAGATAATTGTTTTGCAAGTTTTACTTTTTCTATTTTTCCTCCGAAACTCGAAATATATAAAGTTATTATTAATTTTAAACAAACATTTTTTAATATTAATGTTTTATTAAACAAAATCATTAATGTGCGCTGCAAATTTCATTGTTTAATTTTTGCCGCTACCTTAGAAAAGATTGCCGAATCCTGACTATTGAAAAAATGAAAAATTCAGAAGTTATGAGAGCATTTTATAGTGCTTCTAAAGTTTCCATAGAAATAAATGTTTTGTGTAACGAATCTTTACATCGTTGCTTATTTAAAAAATTCGATTCAAACAATCATATTTCATGTTTCTTTATCCCTTTATTATTTTTCTATTCATGACTTAATTCCTGCAAATATGAACGCAAAATCGGCTGATACTTCAAAAGGAATCCTGCTCTAGAAGACATTGAAATTGAATACAAGAAAGCACCGACAAGAAACTATCCATTAAAATAGCAATGTCGTAACTACTGTCATAATTCCAAATATTATTGCTGTGTCATCTTAAAGCGTTAAACCCAATATGGAAAACACATTTTAGCTGACAGATCATTCCACGAAGGCTTAACTTCTTAACAAGTTTGCGGAATTGCTAAAATAGAATTCAAATCACGTTTTTAAATTGCTGAGGTAAAATAAAAAGATTTATGAATCCCAGACAACGTTTTCGATACGAAAATCTAAAGTTTTGTCAACAATTTATAAATTTGTATAAATTAAATATGTTTCCACTGAAAGAGTATATTGTCTCGTAAAACACATGAGAAGTGTCTCGTATCAATTAAAACTGATGAGAAGTATCCTATTAACCAAAACTCACTTCTCGAAGGGCACGAAAGAAGAGCTCAGACTTCCTATCCAGTAAGCTGGCTCAAACTAAGTTTACCTAGCCAAAAAAATAAGGTTGAATTATAAGCTAACGTGAAAAAATGGATAAAAATGTTTGCGGAAATTTAACCCTAAATATAATGAATAGAAAAGAAAAGTTACAGAAAAAAAAGAGAGTAATTCCCATGGGAAAATCTCAAGGCCTTTGATAATCGAAATTGCTTAATTGCAGCATTACAGATAGACTAGAATTAAGCGATGAAAAATGTTATTAGACAAAAAAAAGCTGGACAATTTTCAATGAAGGAATAAAATTTTTACTTGGAAAACAATCTAGAGTAGAAAGATCAATGATCATTTTTACATAAGACCAAGCGGATAGATCGCTAAAAAGGGGTACTTTAATGATGTCATACAAGTTAAGCAAGTAGAGCGAAGATTTAATTTATTATTATTATTGACATTGATCGAAGAAACTCCAAGTTATTAATTATTAAATATATTAGTAATGAGGATTAAACGAAAAATTCAATGTAAGCTATTTCCTAAGCAAATTAAAAATAGATAATTTTTACGAAGTATTTTTACAATTTTTCACTTTTTAATTCCACATTTGCTTAAGAAGCAAATATTTCTTTAAAAAATTATAGATTTTATTAAAGAACGAACGAAATTTAAATTGGCAAAAAAATTATTTTGAAAATAAAATATACATCAAGTAACTTCTCATATTAATAAAATGTTACATTCGCTTTTGGCTGAGATCAGAAAGAGGATTTTAATGTTTCTTTGTATTTCATTTTTAAATCACTTTTCTATTTGCTTGTGTATCCTTATTAAAAATTAGTTTCATGTTAATTTTTATTGAACAATGTCGCCTGTGACTTATTAGGATAAATAATTCTACATCAAAAGTTTTAATCAACATCAGCTTCATTTCCGAATATGTCAATGTCATGTAACCAAGTAGAATTTGCCAAAGGTAGAAAAACCATTGTCTAAAAAATATTTAAACTGAATAATTATTATAACCGATTTTTGAGGAAGAATATTTATATTTTAATAAAATTATAACAGCAACAATAATATTCAAGCCTCAAGATTCATTGTAATAAGAATGAAAATGTTTTTACAAATATTTTCTTCAAAATCCAAAAGATCAAATTAAAATAGAGCAGAAACAAGAATCTCATGCACTTGTCCCGCGCAAAAAAGACTTTGAATGCCAAGTTATTTACTTTAATTATATCATTTCATTTTTCTTATGACTTTGAGATAATAAAATACAGATTTTAAAAATGAAAATTCCCAAGTTGAGTATTTATCATCCAACAGGACACTTTGTTATATAAAATATTTAAAAGAAGAAAGTGTACATGGGAGAAAATAGTCCAAGACAAATGTGTGCCAACATCCATTTTTTGCCTCTTGCATGTGACCGCTTCTACTTCAGAGACGAATGGAACATTCGCTTTTACATATTCTTACATCCCTTCAAGGCATATTCTTGTATATAGTGTACAAGATAACTGCCTTGAAGGCAGGGCAATTAAATTTTTCATCATCATATTTCTATTTTGAGGGAAAAAATCTCCACAATCAACTGCACATTGTAATTTAAAAAAAAATATTGGCCTAATGAATGGCCTAAAGAATTTAATTTCTGGTGTTCGTAACATAACAATAAGGAAACAAATTCAAAAATCAAAAATAAATTGATCCGTAAAAATAACAAAACTAACTACAAAACCGTTTAATATTTACATTAAATGTTCTGTTGCTATAACAGCTGATCGTCCGCCCCCGCTATGCCTCTAGGATAGTTTATAAAAAAAATATCCTTGCAGATCAGGACAATAATTACTTCGAAATCTTATCTTCAAAATAAAGATTCTATTCTATATCTTTCTTTTCTAAAGCATCAGATTTTCCTGGGACAGTAAACAAGATAATGCATATTTTTTAAACCGACATGAAACTGATATCCAATATTTGAAGCTGTAAGATGCCGCTTGGTGCATTCCTTAAATAAGTATCTCCAGCAATTAATAGAAGTAAATCGTTTGTTGTCAAAAGCAGTTTTGCTTTGATTAGAATATTGCAACGAATTTAAGCTTCTTCCAAGAGATTCATTTTTCTTTAGATATCAAGTTATACTACTCTATTTTGTTTTCTAAAAACAATGCACTGCTCTGCCAATCTGATCTTTGAACATTAAGTTTAAAAAAACATTCACTTTGAAAATGAGAAAAGAAAATTCAATTTTTCATTGTTCTTACGTGATGTTTTAATGCATAAAAATTTTTGATATTTTTTTGAATTTTCTTTTAAACTTTGGCCTGAAAAAAAATTTTCAATTTAGCTCATCTCAGTTTTCATGTCGATATTTTCTCCTTGTGACTATTACTTCTATGCTTTTTGTTATGATTTTCGTCGGAATAATCACTGCTTTTAAACTTCTCACCGCATAAAATGGATCAGCATCTTTTCCTATATTGTGAAGTATGGCAAATTTCGGGGGAATGAAAACATTATCATTGTCTTAATTCAAGGTAAACAAAATGAAATTTTTCATCACTTCAGGAAATCCTTATTCAAAATTTGAAAAATATTGCAACTATTATAGAATAGAATTTCAAAGCGAATTACATATTTTTATAGTTAAATGATCTTTTCCTCTGTAGTTCCCTTTATACGCAGCCCTTAAATACGTGCTAAGAAATTTAGTGTATGTATCATACTAAATAATTTTTTTTCTTGTTGAATAAATATTGAAAATAATTCAGGTAAGAGAAATTATTTTATGTGTAATTTACGAAAAAAAATAATATTTTAAAGAAACTTTTGTGAAGAAATGTTGTTTTTGAGATGGAACCGAATAGAGCATGTAAGTAGATAGATTGTATTCTTATACGTAAATATAAGAAATGCTTATTATATGCTATATTCTTATATGCGGATAATTTAACTTCGAAGCTTCAGGAATTAAGTGAGCGCAGCAATTAAAATTGTATGGTAATCATATTGTAATCGTATTTCATATTATAATTACATGCAGCGAATAAAATAATTACTAAATTTTATGAGAAAATAAGAATTTTAAATCGCTAATATTTAAAAATTCCGGGTCTTTTACCTATTCACGCTGTCGCAGAATAAAATGACTGAAAACTGCATAACGCAAGACACGACGGGTAAATTTATAGAATTTCTTTTTTTGCATATAGTGTAGAAATTAATATTATTTCTCTGTTTATTTCGATATTATTAAGATATAAAGCGCTTTCAACAAGAATTTCATTTGCAGATGCACGAGAATGTACTAAAAGTAAAAGTTTAGAAAGTCCAGCATTAATAACTTGAAGTACGCTAATTCGGTATTGATTCATGCGTCATCCGTGCCCTGTGCTGTTACTTTCCGATTGCGTCGTTGTTCTAATAGGAGTTGTGACAAAAGCCTTATTAGAAGATTTAGAACTGATGTATTTTAAACAATGAATTTTTAAGAATTTATACTGCTGATCTTCGAAATTTTATTTGCTCGCTTTCAACTTATGAATCGTATAATAAATTTTATTTTCTTTTTATGTATATATTTCTTCAAATAATAATCGATTTAGTGAGAAATCAAATGAATTATTTATTGCATCATTTTAACTCGATTAGAGTACGAAATTAAACTTTTTTTTAGGTGTCTTAATATTTATCCTTGGATTATAATTTTTTTTAATTAGTCGTTTTCCAATTATTTGGAATAATACAATAATATTTGATACAAACAATATTTGCTCTATATTTTTCTCGTAATTAGTAATTTATCTTGTAATTAGTCTTTTCCTTTATCATTTCAGTTTCCTTAGCGAATGCTTCTAAGAAATCTTTCCACCAGTCACAATTAATTAAATCCAGTGACAAAGAGAAATATGGAGAAAAATATGAAAAAGATGGAAAGTTGCTTTTCCATTATCAGTGGCTAATAACTTTAAAGGCCACAGCTCAAATTTTTAGATATGGAATTTAGTTCAAATGGAAAATTCTTATGTACATGTGCAGAAGGTAAGTTTATTCAGTGCACAAATTCAGCCTTATTCAATGCACAAATATGTAAACTGGATGAGATAAGTAATTTATCAATAAAAAGAATTACGCCATATTTTAATCATAACTTACTTATTGGATAAAACTAAAGCTGCAACACATTTATTAAAATGCTAAGTAAAATGAAAGTAGATTTAGTAATCAAAATTGTGGGTTTTATAAAATTTCTATCTAAAAGGCACCCTATCCTATATGATATAAAAAATTTGAACTTATTAACATATATGTAACAACTACTTATATTATGCATGCTAAGATATTTTGTACATATTTATTTTGAATTGAAGAAATATACCACCTTATAAATAATTATATGTATGTTATGTATTGCATGGTTAAGAGAAATAATTAATTGAACTCCAAGGATGAAGATTACTCTAAAAGTAATTATTTCTCTTAGATATATTTTTCAGCAGATTTATAATTTTACCTTCTATATTATAGATACACCAGCTCATACTTTTAATTTAGATAATTAGGATAGTTTGTTTTAAAAATAGGATTACTTATAATCAGTTAATCTACCTTTCATTTAAATATTTCATTTTAAATATTAAAAGGTATTTCAAAACTTTTCTCTGTATTACATCTTACATGTATATGTATAGCTATGTATATATAATACATTTGCATAATATCTTCATATACTAAATATAATCTATAAAATTGTTATATTAAGAGAAGAAGGCATTAATTATTAGTAATATGTGAATATGTCCATTTATACATAATATTTTAATTCCATTCTTTTGAATTAAATCTTGGCTGCATATTAGAGAAGAATAATTGAATGCATTTAATTTCCATGTTATTTGTAATATGTAATGCTTTCAACTTCAAAACCATTATATGTATATAAAGTATGTAGGTTGTAGAGTATGTGATTTTGTAAAAATTTTTGATTAAAATACTTAGAAATGTAGTAATATTATATTGAATTTAATGTTATTATTAAATTTGTTAATGATTCCTTAGTTTATTAAAATTCTAAAATGTTTATGCATTAGGCTATTTTATACAGTTGTAATTTTATTACGGTTAAATACGAATTTTTATATCTTATACATTGTGGAACAGCATGCCATATAAATTATAAATGTGAGCACAAAACTTTGATAAGAATTTGTCATAATTTCGAGTTTCATTTTATTTAATTAGATAGGTCTATATATGAGCATATATTCGCGTACTATTAAATTAAAGGATCAATATCGATTTTCTTATATTAGTCTTTGACCCGATTTGTGAAAATCTAAGAAATTCATATTTTATTAATCGCTTTAATCGCTTTACTTATACCTAGTTACAAATTTCCATCTAAAGATCATTGAGGTTAACTGTAAAAAGAAACACTTTCCCAAACGGCATGATTTGTATAAAACTGAATATTTGATCACTGCATAAAGACTGAAAACATTTTAAGTTCATAAAATTTTATCTGAATATTAGCTTTTATTTTTTCTTTAAAATTCCATTAACAATTAAAATATTCACATCATTTTATAGTTAATTAATAATAATTTATTATTTTAATTATTTATGAATAATTAAACATGATTATAAATATCAATATTACTTCTGTGTTTCAAAAATCAGAATTCAGTATTTTGGTGTCATAATTGTTTTACGAATTATTTTCCCATTGAATTTTAGCAGTCGCAATCATTTTAAAAATGTAGATTATATTTGTATTTGATAATGGGCCAATGACACCAAAAGAGGCAGATTAATTAAATTAGTTACACGACCCAATTTTTAGCTTTCTGTGTGTAAATTAAAAAAATAAGTTCATTAAGAACAAATGTAATAAAATTATCAGCGGTATATATTATTAATTTTGGAGTTTCAAAATTTGATCTAGACAAACTTCCGCCTATCAGCAGTTGGAAAATAAAACATGATCCAGAGCAGTGTCGTGAAAGGAAGATACTGACTAAACTTGTTGGTAACATTTTAAAACATAAGTTTAATTAATGCATAAATGCACGTACATATTTTGTTGGAGCTTTTGGATTTCCATTTCGCAATAAGGCTGCATTGAAGATTATCTAATTAAATGCGTTAAATTTGTATATATGTATATGTGTGTATGAAAATAAATGCGATGCGTAATTCGGTAGATTAATAAAGTTTTAGCGTGCCAAAAACTAAAAATATTCCTTTGAATTTAGAGTTTGTATTTTTTGTTTAAATTGAATAATAAAAATAAATTGTGAATACTTCATTTTACTTTGCATAATATTTGTGTTTCGAATATTGGCTCTGGTCCTTGTCGTGGTATGATTAAAAGTAGTTAAAGAAGCCTCGTCAGGCTTTCAGTCATCTAAAAAAGACCTGAGAAATGTAGTACATAAAAAAACAAAATTTTCGAAATTATTTATTTTTAATTCTTGTAATGATTCAATTATAATATTAATTTGTTGGAATAATGTTCTTGGACAAGATCCAGCTATTGTCCGTATGATAAATAAATAAATGTAAGTGCCAGCTACTTTGACGAACAGTTGTCATTCTCGGTTAAAATTGTTTTGGAATTAATAAACAACGTCGGAAGTATTTTGGGCAAAAAACACTTTGTTTTAAATTACCTTGAATATTAGTGTGTTGGAAATTAGCATTAAAGGAAAAATATTTTCAGGACAGATTTTAATATTAATATGCATTTATATATACATGTGATCATATAAGCGTGTACGTTAAGAACTAGAAACAACTATTATTTTTTTAAATTTTGAAGTCTTAAATAATTTACACGGAAGATAAATTACTGGTACAATTTTGGATGGCGAAAATGAACTTGGGGTTAGCTCATTTATAAATATTAAATAATTTAAAGAAATTTAAATGAATCTAAGATAATATTTGAACTTTGAGAGAATTTTGATTTTATTTTTTGGTTTTGGATGATTAGTTATGGGGTGAAATAATGTCTTCAATCGCACTTTTGCAATGGGATATATATGTGAAGTAATGTTGAATCCCAAAGGCAAACGATCCAGTTTTGCATATTTATGTACCTGAGGAATCGTATTGGGCATTTTCGTATGATGTCCACACAAGTTATAAAAAATTTTATATATGGCAGTTTCTTCCATTCGTAATGGAATTTTAAGAAGAGCTCCCTTTTACCTTTTTCAGTAATTATTATTTCTTTTATTGATACGTAATAAAAAATCTCGAATTTGATGCTGTTGGTAGCCTCGGAAATTCATAGTGCGTTAATTCGCGCCATGCGTCACGCTTGTATGACTGGATTTAAGGTGCGTGTCTAGATCCACTCCGTTGGGATTAAAGGTCCTTTCCAAAGCGTTTAAAGTTTTGTGTCAGCGATTTTTACGAATCCGATAACTGATGTCGATGGTTTCAGGTCCGTTCCACTCATGTTTACATTCCGACTTATAGGCAAAGGTCAGTTGCGATACCATTACGCATTTCAGATTATCTCCCAGTTTTCCAGTGTATTTTTGTCGTGACTCACTATTGCGACGGAAACTGCGATATCCTATGAAGGGCAAATAATTTTGTAAGAGCAGTATAAAGGCAGAAAAATTTTTGGCTGTAAAAATCGAAATTTCCCTCGCCCGCAAGTCTGCCGAAAAAGAATTTCACGCTGTGCGTAACGAAATTACCAAGAATCTGCAAAGGTACAAATGGAATTGCTATTGACGGAACGATAATTCCACATTTTTATTCATTACCGGAGAAACCACTTTACGGAAGTTGTGGCAGAAACGAACGCAGGCTTCCAACTCGTTTCGCAGCGCGATGTGAATCATTCACGTTCTGCGCCAACGTCACTGGGCTTTGGACGCGATTAAAGCACGGTTCCATTGTATATATGAGTCAGTCGAGTGTTTGTTGCAACTAGTGCGGTGCTTGGGCTCACGTCATGCTTGAGAATGAGTCCGATTCGCTTTTAGTTAATTATGTTTAAAGCTTTTCAGTTTGTTTCTTTTTTTTGTTCGATTTTGGAGCATTTTCTTAAAACGCTTGAAATAATGTATGCTTCCCTTTTTCTGGGACTTGCAGGGGAGACAGATCAAACTGATCCAGGCGGAAGGGACGTAAGCGCCAACAGCAGCGGTTCGGAAGGTAATAAAGAGAACGACATCTCTCCGCAAGCGTTGCTCGCTCGAAAGCAAAAGAAAAATCGGGGTCGAAAGGAAGATTTAACTCTGGCGACGAAGAAAATGACGCGGAAGGTGAAGCGGAGCGACGTATCCGGCTCGAAGCGGTGGAACTTGTCTAACTCGCGGCATCCACGGAACTATTTCAAATCGAACATCAGCGACGATCAGCTCTTTCCATTTTTCAGAAATTATGTATTGACTCCCGAGCAAGTGATGGATTTGGGTTATCCCATCGAGAGTTCTTTATACCCCGGCAGGGCGATGATTTTTAAGGTAAATTCTCCGCGAGGGCCGATGAAAATATCTCAAGCGCCTCGTCCGTCGCACCCATTCGATGTGAACGCGAGGGAATTTGTACCTTCATGCGATGCTTTATCTCCGAAGTGGAAACGTGGGGACGTAAGTGATGACTGGAACATTTCCGAAAAGGAAAAGGTTAGTGAAAATTTAGAGGGCAGTGAAAACGGAAAGTCGAAATCAGTTTTCGGTAATGATGACGATCGGTCCGGTGATTTGAACGTGGAAGAAGATAAGCGTACCTGTGAAGAAAATTCCCGGTCGGAAAATGTACTGACCAAAGAGCAGCCCAAAAGCGAAGAGAAGAGATGTGTGCGGTGCGGTCGCGGTTTTTTCGTAATGATGGATGGTGAATATCTGACACAGGAAAAATGCATCTATCACTGGGGAAAACTTCAGAGACTGTTCGAAATGAACTCTCTTGGGACGGTCTCTGTGAAAAGTGAATTTAATTGCTGCAACGGGAAAAAAAACTCAAAAGGATGCACTACCGCTAAACTTCATGTGTGGAATGGCGTTGCCGCGGGTGTTAACGGACCTCTAGATGGCTACGTAAAGACGAAACCGCGGAAATCTCGCGATGGAGACTACGGTGTTTATTCGATGGACTGCGAAATGTGCTACACCACGCAAGGGCTGGAGCTAACCAAAGTCACCATTGTCGCCACGGATGGGCGAACAGTTTATGACTCGTTTGTGAAACCTGAGAACGCCATCATCGACTATAACACGCGGTTCTCTGGTATCACGGCTAAGGATCTGAAGAAAGGAAATGCCGCCAAATGTCTCAAGGATGTACAAAATGATCTCATGAGTTTTATTAATGCCGATACGATCCTCATCGGCCACGGACTAGAAAATGATCTCAAAGCACTGAAAATGATTCATTCCACTGTAATAGACACATCAATTATTTTCCCTCATTATTACGGCCTGCCTTACAGGAGAAGTTTACGATCTCTCGTCAACAGTTTCCTCAAGAGAGATATTCAGTCCTGTGGGCACGACAGCTTTGAGGATGCCAGAGCTTGTATGGAACTAATGTTATGGAAAGTCAAAAAGGATTTCAGAAATAGTTTCGATCAAAAGAGCAATTCATTTATGGAAAAATTGTAAGTGTATTCAATTAATAAAAAATTGATGAAGAAATCCTATTAATAGTAACGTACGAACTTGTCAATAATTATATATTTATGCATATCTAAGTGCAATATTTCTATACATTCGGGAAGAATTTTCAAAGAAAGTAGCACTAAAAAATTTCGACGTATAAAATTTTCTCACTTTGAATTTAGTTTGATAATAGTATTCTTTTTAAGATGTTGTTTTCCTAATGGTTTGGATATATTATTCAAGAATCAGTAGTTTAGCTCTAAAATTGCATTTGAATTTCGGCCTTTTTTTTTAGGACTAGTATTGAATAAATGTTCTTTTTCAAAAATACAATTCCTGTTTAATTATCTAAATATTAGGTTCCTAAAAAAAATTGATTTTAATCAATTTCAAATTCCTCTTAAAGTAATGGACAATTAAACTGTTGCTTTTAAGACAAGAAATCGAAAAATTCTACATAAAAAATTTCAATTATTTAGTATGTAAGTGTCGATGCTGCTTTACTTTTATAACTAAATACACTCTTCAACCCTGCTGCAATTTATTAAATATTTCTATTTCAAATTTCTTTTCTCACATTTTTGCACTGTTTGAATAAAGAATGACATGAGTCACATTTCTACTTGTTATTACTCATATTTATAATTAAATATGTGATGCTTTTGTTTACATAATATAAACTCGATTATATTCAGACATTTGCCTTGAAGAGTCAGACAAAGGCCGTCAGTGAGTCGTAATAAAGTGATTAAAACAAGCTGAGCAAAATAATCCCTTATTAAAATTATCTTGATAATTCATATTTCGAGCAAATATTCAACGTATAGTCAGCATACCGGAATGAATCAGATGTTCCTAACTGTTTGACCATCTATTGAGTTATGTACATGAGCGAATATAATATGCATGACATAGAAATTGCTAAATATTACAGCCTCTACGTTCTTCCCTCATTACCCATTCTATTTCATTTAAAAATCTAATTTTATCTGTGATTCTTAGTTGTAGTTTGAAATTCGATAACTGAAGGAAAAGATTCTTGTAACTACAGTGATTTAAGAATCACTATGAAGTGAAAGAATATAAATTATTTAATATGTGATTGGATCTTATTTCGGTTTAAAATAGTTCAGTAGTTGGTTTCATACAGTGATAGAATAAATTTAATAAAAATATTGTAAAATTTTATTTATCTTTTAATTACGTGAATTATTAAAGTGGTGTGTGACATTTATGTGCAGTAAAATTCCCGGAAAAATATTGTCTTTATTCTGCATTCGTCAAAAAGTTTTAATAAACTGGACACAGTGAATCATGAAATGGAACCGAAAATAAACAAAATCGAAATGATGATTATTCGTCGTCAGTGATGGAAAATGAAAACAAATAATGGATTTAAAACTTTTTTTCTCTTGAGGTGCAATGCATACAGAACATAGCTTTATCTTAGTACAATTGTATTTATAAAAATTATAACAACTAAAATTCTTGTAACTTATTAATCTTAATATTTTATGGTATTAGTTTAAATATTTTAGCAAAAAAATGTTTTATTCATTAGAAATCTCTGTATTTTGAAAAAATTTTTTAGTAGTCCCTGAATCTTGGAAATAATAGCATGTTTTGATCACATAATATAATCAGAAAAATAGTATATAAAAAATTAATTTTATAGTTCTTTCTCTCCTTAATAATTTATATTTTATGCGTTTATAGCTACATTCTGAAAAACTTGTGTGTAAAACTTGTAAGATTGGATACTGACACGTAAAGGAAAGAATTCAGATACTAGTTTTAGAAGCTGTATTAAAAATGTTCGTTTTAGAAAATCTTTGCCCTATATAAAAAACAATGAAATAGTATGGCATCAAGAGAATTTTATGAAATGCAAGAAATCTTATATGAGAATCGGTACAGGCTAAAGTTGTTGCGATACAGGAAAAATTTAATTGATAATCGGTGTTAAACATAAAGTTTGTTACCAAGTGTGATTGACGAATCTTACAAAATTGGCAAAATTATTCTTGGTGTTATTTATGGCGGAATGATCGAATCCTTTGCCTTTAACCATGGTCATCCATTGAACATTTATAGAGGTTTGGTTCATCTTGTAAAATTTAAAGATTTTGTTGAGGTCGTTTTTTGAATTGCAATGTAAATGCAGAATCTTGCTTAAATATTTCTAGGCCCTTTGCCATATTTTTATAGTCCCTTTTGAAAACTCTAGGAAAAAATTTCATCGTGCTCTGGCAACAAGTCCTAACCTTTTCGAATCCCCTGTCATGTTAAATGGGCTTCTGCCATTGAAATTTTATATGAATCTATTTCATTAATTGCAATATAATTTGAAAAAAATATTTTATTTCCTCAACGTTATGTTTAATTCACAATCAGAATTGTTTTTATCGCTTTTAATAGTAGAAAATGCAACATTAACATTATTTATATAAACAAAACCTTTTGATTATAGCAGATGGCAAAGCTCTTTAAATCTGTTTATTTCATCTTCACGAAAAAAAGCTTGATTAATAAAAAAATTTATCAATCATGATTTAGCAGAATAATTTTTCTAGAATATGATATTCAACATCAGACACCAGGATTTATACTAAAAAAAGAACCGATGACTAATGTCTTTCACTTCGTATTTTATTCAGTGTATTTGTTTTGGTTGACACGTATTTCATTCTGCATGTAAGCATTGCATTACACATTAAATTTTTGTCTGATAGTACTAGCATTTCCAGTAAACGGAACCAAACCTGAAATTTTGATTCGGGTATTATTATAAAAATCAGTGTCTGATCACGTTTCTTGAATTATTTTTTAATTTTGCACGTAATATAACCCTCGATTTTCTGTTCTCTTCTACTTCACATCAACTACATAAGGCACTTTAATTGAGGCTATCTTCCAGACCATAACCGTGCTTTGATATTCTTCCGTTTTTGATTTTCTATGAAAACTCGATATAAAATCTGCTTACATGCGGTTTTTCGGGATACTCATGTTTCACAATATTTCCCTTAAAAGATATGAATTGAATATGGTCAAAATATTGCCATATTTTATTAAAATTAAAAATATTTTATTAATATTAATTTTTAAATCAATTTAAACAGCCTTACTAATGTCCGTAAAAATTTTTCAATTCATAATAATATATTAATTTATTCATTTTCCATATGCTCTCTTTTATTTCCAGCTAAGTATTTTTTTCTTTCGCAATCCGTGGAAGGAATGCGGTGACGGTTGATCTACTTACGGACTTGGTAAGTTGAAAATTTCTGTCGCGACTGTGGTTAACTCTTCACCAACAAGGAGAACGGTATTTATCGCCTTGATGCAGCTTATGAAACGTTTTCTGCACAAATATCGGTACAGAATTGAAACACTGAGATGAATTAAAATTTGTTTTCTAATATGAAGTTTCTTATTGTAAAATAAATCACGCAACTATAGTTAAATCTATGTTTACGTAAAATATCACTCATAAAGAAACCAACACATTTATTTACAACCATCATTTGGCATGCCGATTAACTATGAATCATCGGTACAAACTATTTTCAAATTTAAAAGGTAGAAATATAATTTTTGTGGACATTCGTTTCATGTTTTAGATATAAATTTCATATATTTTTTTTATGTTCATGGAAAAATTTTTTTGATAGTTTTTAATGTAAATCATTTTAGCCTCAGTTTCATGTTTATAAAAGGGAATTATAAGTTCGGTGGTGGAAAGTCAGGGTTTTCAGTGATTAAACAAAACTTTTCCACACATTCTCTAATTTTAGTATTGCAATAAAGAAATTTTCTACAGTTTTTGCCCTTTTCCTCTTTTCCTATATGCTTGCAGCATTTTCTCTATTCACCTTCAAGCAACTTGACTTTGGGGTATAGCTAACCTGGTTCTTGAGATGTCGATGTTTGTTTTATTTTTTCGATTATGCTGCTTTTGATCACTCATCACATTTGACAGTTGACTGGCAGTATTATTAATACATTATTTGCATTTGTTTTTTGTCTTAATGATATCTGGGTAAATGAAGGTATCACGGTTGAATTTTCTTCCTTCTAAGTTGTACGTGTTCTTGAATTAAAATGTACATCTTATTTATGCAGTTGCTTTTTTTCTGTTGTACATTTTTTGATGAAATTTTACGGTAAAACAGCGTTTACAGATTTTCATGATGAAATTGTAAATATTCCACAAAGATGAGTATTGATTAGAGATGAACATTTTATTTTTATTACAAACATGTTCGTTAATGAAAGGCGGAATTAATGGCGCAAATTTCCATTAACTTTTTAATAAAACCCATAAAATCATAGTCATTTTACTTAACGCTGATTTAGAAATAATTACATAATTTTTTATTTTGCCATTCTCTTCTGGAGTATCAAAGATTGGTATTTAGGAGGTCATAAAAGCATTAGGGTAAACTTGAAATATGAATTATGAATTACTTATAAGATTGAGTTTAGATTCCAGGATATTTGTTTTTAAAAGACATATAAAAAATGAAATTGAGGCATACAATACTGTTAACGTGTCACTGATTTTTCGGGAGCAAAACCAAAGCCATAGTTTACTCAAAGTAAGTGTTTTTTTGATTAAGTTAAAGCTTTCCGTTACATAAATATCTTGAAATCAATGTTTTTAATAGGTAATGTTTTAATGTATAGGACAGGTTTTTATGTTTTATTAAATTCTAGAAAAATATTTGGATACGCTTTTACAGATCTGTATCTCAGTTGAGTTATCGCGTAATGGTTATAATGATCACTTTTTATTTGTATTTTTCGTTTTATTTTCATTATAAGCATTTATTAAAAGTATTCCTAAGTCCTCATAGAAAAAAATCTATGTGAGATATTCGGAAACCAAATTATAAGGTAATACCAGAATATTTTAAAAAGTAACTTTCAGGTGATACATCAATTTAAATTAGGAAAGTTAGTAAAATTGAAATGTAATGTACTCTGTAGTGCGATCAGATCTGCCTCATATATCTGGCCTTCAATCTTGGGATTTATCAGTCAACTAGTTTGAATAACATAGAAAGATTGTTTTAATTGAAAGCTGTTTGGCTACCTAAAAGAGTAAAGTAAAAAATTTACTAAGAAAAAAGTAAATAAAATAAAAAAAAGTAATTGAAATCTCGATGTTAGACTTTAATACTCATTGATTTTTTATTTATAGTTATTTTTGGAATTTTGAAAAAAAATTTATGGCATGAAAAATTTATGTCAAACACTTCGCGTTTTATAATTAGGTAGCAAACCTTTCTTATTTAGGCTAATTTCTGATATTCTGTTTTACAGTATTACAGTTTCATGAAGAAATAATAGAATTAAGTCTATCTATCAATGGGATTACATTATAAACTTTTCAAATAATTCAGATATAGTTATATGTGTTTTGAAAGAAAACGTGTTAGTTCGTCTGGATATTGGATTTCATCATTTTTAATATTTTGGGAAAAGCAAAAGAACTTGCAGCAATTATATTTAATATTACATCTAGATTTAGATGGTATCATTTAAACTTCGACAGTTGTATTTTTCGTTATACTTCAAAGTCGTTAATTAAATTAACATAACGTGAAAGATTTTTCTTTTTCTATTTATTTATTAATGTTTCTTGTTTGTTTTAGGTTTTGAGCCTGGCACAAATATTTGAAAGTTCATTTTCACGATTTTGTCGCTGCGACGAAGTTTTGCAGTCTAAGCGGATATACCCAAAGCGCTTTTGATATCACATTCGACTTTCAGTTCTCAAATACGGCAACCTTGTTGAAGGATGAAACTTGGAAGATTCTTAATATAAAAGGTGAATATTACCAAAAATTAAATTTATTTAACCTTTTATTGACTTGTGTAAGAACACAACTTAAATTCACATTACGAAATAAATCTCGAATATTAAAAAAATTATAAATTTCTGATGTAAGAATTTTTATTATTTGAAAATAAATAATGCAATTTATTCTTATATTCTTTCGTATAATTTTCGAATTTTTATATTTTCTGCACCACCAAATATTTTGTTGCATAATGCTTTTATTTATAGAATTTGGCTTTATAAAATTAAAAATTTATGAAATATATAAATTATGTATTTATAAAATTATATAAAATACAACATTATCAATAAATTGTTTATAATTTTTAGATATTAATCATTTATTATTATATTACTTAATTAAACGGAATGATAATCAATTTTAAATTAATTATTAATAATAAGAAATCTATCCAGGATAGTTTTTATAGAAAATAAAAATTATTTAAATTCATGGCTATTTAGCATCATCATTTAAGAATAATAATGAAAATAATGATGTGTTTCGGATTGTGTAATAAAATTGTCACTTAAAAAAAAGTTTACAAATTCGATTTAAGTGAAATTCATATAATTTAAATTACTACAAAAACATTAAGGCTCTCTAAAAGTTTACAAATCAGTATCGGGTAATATTTAGTTTTGGATACTTTTTTTAGCTATTTTGATTCGATATTACGCTTCCATATCATTAATCCTGCTAAAACCGTTTTATGCAAGATAAACTTGATCTTAACTTCATCTGTACATTTCAATAAAGGCAACACTAGATTTAATCAGAGAATAATATAGATTTTTCTATTAAAAAATAAATAACTGTTTTCAGTACAATATAAAAAGGAGAGGAGACTCTACTACCTCGATAGGAACTTATGAACAGGAAGAAATCTCAAAAATTACGTTGCGCCCTGGGGTGAGTTGTTGCTGAAATAAGTGGCTCATCCCTTTCATTATACCATATAGAAGATCTGACAGAAGATTTGATGAAGATGCTGTGATGAAGGCATTTTTCTAGGACTCAAAGCACATTTAATTTTTTTGTTTTCACTCATATTCCTGAGATGATTTTTTTACTCATTGGAGCAATTAGCTTCAAATCTCGAACATGTCATTTTTAAAAACTTGCTTATTTTACCTTCAACTTATCTTTGATTTACTTGGATAAAATTTTTTAATAATATATATATATGGATATACCTTTATATCTAATTAAAAATTAGGCTTACTCAAATTACAAATCAAATTTGTATAAAAGCTATTTTTTAATATATTTTCAAATTGTCTTAAACATCGCCTAATATAACTCTTTTATAAGAAATCATAATATTTATCAGAAAATTAAAATTGAAGTTAAAGTGCTTTGCAGGCAAATAAATTAAATTCATTAAAAGTTATTTCGTATTATGTCCGAAATTAACAGAAGGAACATTAATTCAGGTTAACGAAATTAAAATTAATAATTCAGGACTTTTGTTAATTAAGGTCGATACCATTATTATAGATTTGATTTAATCCTTTCTTAAGGGCTGAATCGCATCTTCTGTTTGATTCCGAGGGAAAATACGTCTTTGTGACTGGTGACAATCATGTCCGAATCTTCCATAATGTCACAGGCAGTCCCTGCTCAAGCTGAATTCAGGTGGCCGAACAAAAAGACTACAGAAACAAATCTCAACCGCAGAAGCTTTTATTGCTTCTTTTTTTTTTCACTTGAAAAAGTGACCGTATAAGACTGAATAAATGTAATTCATATTCTTTAATTTTCATAAATAAAAGATGTAATTGCTTTAAAGTCGTGATCTCTTTTATTTCCTAATGTTTCATAACACCAAATTTTGATACCTTTTTATTTAAAATTTTAACATTAATAATAAACAATAATAACCGCCAAATGCAATTTGAATTGAAAATTGTTTCAACCGATATAAAAGCAAGTTCAGCGTGACCTAGTTAATAGATTTGTATTTTTACTGTAGTTCTCCTTTTTGCACGTGGTAGTACAAACTATTCTAAGGTGTCCGTAATTTCAGAATACTATAAATTTTATCCATGAAACAAAATGATATGAAATGATATGCTGCAATTACTTGATATACTCTGATTAATTAAATATTGAAGTAATATATTTTGACATCCTATATATTAATGCAAGATCAAGCAAAGGTTTTAATAATTTTTTTTAATAGTTTTATTGACAATTTAAAAATAAGTGATTATATAAAGTGATTAATAATTTTTAAGAATGTAAATCTAATGAAAATTATTGAAAAAAATAGAAGTATAAAGAAGGATGCCAATGATTTAGAGCTCGTTAATGCTTGTACACATGGAAAATAAATTTTAAATCAAACACAAAATTCTGAAAATGTTTTTCACAATATAGATAATTTAAATATTATTCCATTATCTTTCATACTAATGTTTTCTGGTAAAAAGTATTTAATTTTAAATATTATATTTTAACAATTTATATTAAAAGTATCTTTACAATTTATTCAATTTATTAAATTGTTAGCATGATAAATGATAATTAGTTAAATTCCACAAATCATTCATCTTTTTATTTTTTCCTATTACTTTTCCAAAAATCTCACTTTAATAAAAAATTTGTTTTTGTAAGTTCTAATTTACAGAATTTTCTTAACAAAAATAATTCAGCTTTTAAATTTTATGACCATTCATTGCTGTATTACAAAAAAATAATTGAAATTCTCTCAGACAATGTTTTAAGAGAAATAATTTAAATGTTATATATAAATATATAAAATTCTAGTAGTCTTGACTGACTAGTATATGATATGCTTAATAATACAAATTCAGAACATAAAAAATGTGAAAAGTATGAATTTTCATAATATAATCTGATATATTTTTTGACAGACTGATTGAATAAATAATATTTTTATTTTACAAAGTGGCTAAATATTTTTCAATAAATAATTATGTTTCAAATAACAAAAATTGGTGTATTACTCTGAAAGAATGGAATGGTATTGCAATGTGAAAAATATTTCAAATTTTAATAATGTAGCAAGATGCACCACTTCCATGCAGTTTTCAATTATTTGTAAACTCTTGCTGAAGAGTTGATTTACTGCCAGTCTGGGATAAATGTTTAACTAGATCAACCCAATCCCATCCCCTTGGTTTCTCTCCTTTTAAATTAACTTTATCCCAACCTCTTCTTTTTTGAGCTTTAGTCAGCTGAACTTTCTTTGCTCCTAATTTCTTATTAAAATCCTGAAAGCAATATAAAATTTTAATTACAAATTTTAATTTTTAAAGTATAGCTTCAGTTAAATACTCAAAATTTTACCTTTTCATTTGAGATGTTTGTAGCTCTATTGTCCAAATTAACATCTGAATATGATATAAATTTTTCTGGTATCTCTCTAGTAAATTCTTCTTCTTTTTCTTTAACAAATTCAAATAATGAATATGTCATTGCAGCTCCCAAATACTCTTCTGCTTTTTCTAAAATTACATTAACTATTTTTTCTTTAACTTCTGTCTCTCTGAAAGTTATCAAAAACAATTTCCTACAACGTTTTCGCAAGTGAAACAAGAGTTATTTTTTTTAAACAAAGAAAACCTATCGATGCAATGCAAAAATCTTACATGTGTTTGTTATAAAATGTATCCATATTAATTTTTGGTTTTTCTGATGGGTAATCTTTGGTCCATGAAATCTCAAGTAGAAAAGATCTTGGATTATCATTTTCTCCATATTTATACTGATAAGTTGTTAGTGATATATCTTTGAAATTGCTGTCTCCTTCGTAAATAGAAAGTAGTACTTCCCGCTCTTCTTCTTGCAGTTCTATATTCGACATACTGAATCTGATACCCCAAAAAAATACATATATTCAGATTATATCAAGCTAAAAGATTTAAAGCAAAAAATTTTATTTTACTCATAGAAGAATTTTCTAATTGGTATTATTTAATAAGCATATATATGTACATATACAGTGAAATTGTAATAATTACCAGAGTAACTCGTTTTTAAATGTCATGCCATTTTTGTTATATTTCACTACGAAAAGGCCCCGAAAAAAAGCAACAGGTAGGCAATTCGTAATTCATTCGCATACAAAATTTTGCGTATGCATTAATTTTCAGGCGCATGATGGACATTTGTTAATATATCATAAATTTTATAGGTATAATTATCCTAATTTTGAAATTCATCATTATCGTTTTTATTTTTACTTCATGGATTAAGTGAAAGCAATGTAAAAACATTTTAACGCAGCACTTTTGTTTGTAGCAACTGAATGTAGCAAAAAGCAATCCCGAATCACAAGTTAAAAATCACTTTAAAAACACCAAAATGATCTGCTTCTAATATGAAACAAGGTATTCGCGTTAATAAAGATGTCGCAACCTACTGATTTATTCAAAGTGTTCATCAACGTTTAATATGTTAGTAATGTTCAAACTCAAGATCCGAATAACTTATACCGACTTTCTTTTCTTTAACTACTAAATAATTCAGACCAAAGTGTAATTTTATTTTACCTCTGACATTATTTTATAGACTGTCCTTTCGCCCTTTGCTTTCCAGTAAAGCGACAGGATTGAAAAAGGACAAGGATGTGGTTATTGAAAATTCTTATATTGTATTTGTGCTAGGAATCACACTAGTAATTAAGGATTTGTTGAATTCTAGTGAAACGGAAACCGCATCCGGGAAACCGAATTGGGAAATCATGCCGGGAATCGATAGATCGCTAGCTTTTACTGGCGACATCGACAAATCTGTACAAAATTTTAGACGTTTTCATTGTTAGACACAAAAATTTGGTTTTCTCATCACGAACTGTGAAGGATGTATTCGAGTGCTTGGCGCAGGCATTAATTAGAAAGAGTGGGTTGTTTTTTACAATCTCATTGACCCTTTTCACAAGTTTCTGATGGTCAAATAAATATTACATACCCAAATATTTTTTTTTTCACTTTCTAAGTGGCATGAAGCACGAAACACCATCGACAAATTGTTAATTGGTTTCATTAAGGACCCCAGCAGTTTAATCAAAATCGCCTCATCATAAGCAGAGCTCGGTCCTTTGAAAAGGGTTAAACAAAGAGTAACCAATACTTTTCTTCAAGAAAATATTGTTTTAACCTTGCAGGCTTAATTCTTTAAAATTTAAGCAATTGTTATTTCATCGTAAGTGAATTTATTCAAATTTGAGGGCGAGAAAGTTTCATTCAATAGTGTTGACAAATCTCAAGCAAAATTATGCAATAATTTATAAATGATAAAATTTAAGTTAATCATAAATTTTCCAGGTGTCGGATGCGAATAATTATGAAGTAACCAAAATTATATTTCTTGTATACAGCCACTGCACTTTCGACGGTTTCAGTTAATGCAACTAAAGATGTATTTAAAGGGCCATGTTTTATGTTGTTAGGTATTTTCTTAAATGGCGTCTTTGCGTAAGATAACTGAATGGATGCGAGTTTTCATTATCAGCATGTGCAGGAAGGATCGTGGGTTGTTTTCGATTCTTCACTTATAAAAGATTCTCATCCTCAGAATCTTTCAAAATTTTCCGTCAGGTTACAGCGGACCGACAACCTTCGAAAAACGAGGTGGGCTCCGTTGGGGCGGAAAAGCAATTTCCGATCCACGGCCAAATCCGTCGAATTTTTGCCTGAAACCAACCACCGGAACCCTTCGAGCCTCCTTCTGGCACGTCACGTTTATGCCTTGCAAATTCCTTCCGCCGGAAGGAAGCGAACATTTCTGAAATTTCAAAACCATAATTCTATAAAATGATTTTCTGTCTGGCGGAAAGGAAAGTGCGACTTGGATGAGTGAGCGTGGAAAATACTTTTACGTGCAATGTTAATTACGCGCATTGCAATGTTCATGGTCAGTTAGGACCTTGGGCTTTGCTGGCTTGTGCTAAGGAAGACTGTGAGGAGCAGAAGATATCTTTGGTTTGTCAGCAAATTTTTCGACATCGCGGTGGCGATTCACTTCCGGGTGGTTTCTCAGAAGAAAAGGCTCGGAATGGATTCGGTTGCTGGCGAGAAAGTCATCGGAATATAAGGGAAACATTTTTACGAAGCCGTCTGCCCCATCGCGATCACATAACGAACATTAATTTCTGGTTCCAACGAACAAATTGTGATCGTACTCTTAATTTACCGCCTGACCCCAATTCACATTTCGTAATGAAGATACATGTACAAATGAGTCGCAATTTCGCCGTTTATTAGAGCAACAAACCATGGGAAGGCACCCTCGCGTTTTTCTTCGTTCCTCAAACTGCTTTGTGATGACGCTTTCGAGCTCCATCTTTCGCCATGCCGTTTTTCCATAGAGATTTAACGCGCTCTGCAGCATTTCCGGCGGAACAATCGCAAATTCCGGTTCATCGCCGGCAGTCCCTTGCGAACGAACGTTTTCATTAGGAAAACTTCCAACACGCGAAATAAACTCACGGTCCCGAAGTGATCCGGAAATTCCAGGGCTCGATAGAGAATTTTCCGGACGAATCGCCCTGCGGAGTAGCCGCGGGAGATTTGGCGCCGGCGAAACGAAAAAAGATTTTGCGGGTTCCGTGCGCCCGCGGAGGCGAAAGAGCGCAGCGCACGCGTTAGCAATGAAAATTCATGTTAAGTTATTGTCGGCGGAACATCGAAACGCTGCACGAAACGCTCTTTTATCTCCGAGTTCAGCCAACCACTTCCTCATTATTTTTAGCCAGCGTAGTGTGCAACGCGCTCGCCGCCATTTCCGAGAGCGAGTTCATCGCTGCGCGAACTTTCGTGAATTCCTTTCGTCGTGGCCTCGGTCCGTGTGCTGCTCCGCTCCTCGCGGGCAGCTCCGAAATGGTGAATCTCCGCGACACTTCCATTTTCCGCGAATGGAGCCGAATTCGATCATTTCGAAGTCTGTGAATCGGTTTTTGTCAGCGCGCATTTTTCAAAATTAGACGCAGGGTGCCACCACCGTGCGAAATACGTGTGTTTCTGTGCTGAACCGCGGATGTGGCGCGAAAGCATTAAGATCCGTTATTTGCGTGCAGGAGAGGAAGGTTGGTATTTTCAGGTTAAGTTTTTGTGCGGAAAAATCGAACTGGGATCGTGCCTAAACTTGCATGTCTCGATCTGAGTTCCAACGTCGCTCGAGAGCAGTTCGAAAGATTTCGATATGAAGACTGAGAAAAGACTCTTCTGTTCACTGGAGACGGGTTGTCGTTTCCTTGATCTCTTGAATTACTTTGCTTCCGCTGTCATGGCTGTGGGACGTGACTGGAGCGTTAAATTCAGAAACTGTTGAATTTCAAAAATTATGATTGATGGTGCTCCGGAATTCACGGAGCTATAAGGACCATCTTGTTAAATGGTTTAAATTTTTCATTTTAAAAATCGTCCGGTTTAAATTTGTTATTTCAAGAATTTTGCTTTCGGATTTATTCTGATGGTTGATCTCGTTTACAAAGCTCGTATTATTAACCTAAACGTTTCACGCCCTCAGCCATTGTATAGATCGAATGCTGCGATCGGGGCCTCTCCCTGGCTTACTTGGGTTTTGACATCCTCATGGAATTGCTTTCACTTGACTTTGGTTCTTCGCGATTCAGATCCTTAAAGACTCCTCTCCTCGTGTCTGACGTGAAAAGTGAAACAATTTAATTCTTGCATGGAAAAATTTCCTCCTTTAAGACCTAAAATTCCTGTACTGTATGAAATTGGGCTTCTTGCAACTTGTTTTTGAATTCCTTTCGAAAACTCGACATTTTCATCGGTTCTACCGCAAATTATTCTTACTAAAGTTCTTGAATAACTTGTGTGAATATAATGGCTGCAGACCAAAATGAATGATTTTTTTTTAGATTGGAATAAATGAAGTTTTCCCCGAACAACTTTAATTGAAGCTGAACTTTAACAATTATAAATAAAAGTTGCTAAATCATTATTCTGCTCTTGGTATTTAAACGAATCATTACAACTGATATGGCACAAGTGGAGGTCTGTACGAAAATCTCAGAAAGTGTTAAAATGGCCGGATTTCTGGAAAAAAAAAGGAAAATGGTAAATACTGAATTCCTCCAATATTTTCTTCATACATACATATATAAGACTCTCAAATTTTCCACAGCCGTAATTAAGATGTACTGCATAATATTTACAGAAAAATTAAAAATTTACTTGATTTATTTGAGACTTCCAGATACACTAAATTTGGATTCAATGTTTGAAGTGAAATTTTATAACAGAGAATTGAAAATGAACAATTTTTCACTTCTTGTATTTTATACAACTGAAAAACGTGACAAAATGTATTATTACAAACTAGATCTTTTCAAGGAAAATAAGCTTGAATTTCTTTTTTTTCACTTAAAATGATTCTTAAAATTTTTTACAGAAGTTAGTATCACCTTGGAAGAAGTACTGGTTCGTTTTGGAGGAGAGATTACTGCTATATTATAGATCACAGATAGAATACATCAATTTATCGCCATGTAGAGGGTCTCTCAACATGGGCTTGGTTACTACAGTGCGTCCGGGTTCTTCGTCCGGACCTTGTATTATTCACATCATAACACGAAGCCAAATTGTTCAGCTAGTAAGTAATGTAGAATTTAAAAAATTATTTTGAAGATATTCATAAATACATAATTTATTTCAATACGGTTTTTAGAATTTTCGCGCAATAACTACAATGCATTGCAATATACCTACATAGACATTTAAATATCATATTTAATAATGATATGATTTTATATTTCAGAGAGCGAAAAACAGAGCGACTCAGGAGGAATGGCTGCAAGCTTTGTTGGATTCTATGTCACTTCCTTTATATAACAAAACGCTGAAAGCACCTCTAACTGTTGATTTGCATGGTCACCGATATTCCATGGATAACATCCACTCCCATGACCGACTAAAGAAAAGCGAAAGCGAAGGAGGCGACAGGTTTTATCAAGGTTCTAAATATAGGAAAAACGAGTTGAGCGATTCTTTTTACAGCGGAAGCCTGGACACTGCCATTTGGTCCAGAAATTTCAAGCCTGGATCCAATTCAGTTGCCAACAGTCCAAAGGCTAAAGTATTAGGCAAGATTTTGGGTTACGTGGAAGAAGTCGATGGGCAATCCATGTCCGATACTGTATCCTTGATTGGTGGTGATGATGGTGGTACCGCGACAAATTTTGAAAAACGAAAACATCTAGTAGGGGAAAAAACTGACGGTGACAAGAAAGAAAACGAGCCGAAGAAAGAAAAAAAAGGGATGTTGGATCCTCATAATGAAGTCAGTGATTTTTACAACTCTATTAAAGGGGGAAGGAAATCGTTAAGCGATAATGAACTCAACAAAACTAAAACGTTATTCGTGAGTGAAAAGGTTAAAGAAGAATCGCAGTTCGAGCGCATCAGAAATGCTATGATAAAAACAAAAAACAAAGCTTTCGGTAATAAAGCGGAAACAGAAAAAAAGACGGGATCTCTGAAAAAAAGAAGACAAAGCTTCCTGCAAAAAATGTTTAGAAGATACTACAAGCCAGAGGAAACAAACTTGCGGGAAAACGAATCTGATATGGACGATCCACTCTACGATACAATCTTAAATATTCAGGAGCGGGAGAAAAGTCTCATCTCTTCAGTTTCCGACGCATCAATCGATCGGAAGGATTCGGACACGGCCCATGAGGAATCCGGTGTGGGAGTGGAAGACCATGTTAATGAAGACAATGACTCAATTCAAAAACATATTTTTGGTTCAAAAAGTATTTTAACCGCTCAAGCAATGTCGGAACTGAAGAATAAGCTAAAGACGAGAGAGTCAGTAGAATCTCATGCGGTGGTTAGAGAAAAAGAAGGCGCCGCACCTGACTTGCCTCCGAGGAGACATTATTCTAGGCCTAAATCTCCATGGCATGACGTTCCCGTGAATAATGCCCCAATTAGCGTTGCAGAAGGAAATTTCAACGCTCTTGGAGGAGTGGTTAAGTTCCATGACGATATTCCGACTCCATTCCGCGAACCTCAAGTGTTTCGAGAGGCTTTCGACACGGAAGAACCGGATCGATGTCTTAAGGAAAAAGAGCAACAAGAGAAACCGAAAAGCACAGATTTATCCTTTCTCCTCGAACAGTTGACGGAAATCACAGCAACTCCTATCGTGGAAGCAGAATCACGTGATAAATCCCGCAGCCCTGTAATGGATTTTGACAGCTTCTGGGGAAAACCTAGAACTGAAAGGAAATTTTCGGATCCGGACTACGACATTCCACGACCTCTCAAGCTTTCAAATCTCTGCATTTCTGATGAGAGCAGCAACAATTTAGTATATGCAGACGATAATACAATTTTCCATAGCATCCATAGTATCGAACCAGATTCTTTAGAATCGGCAGAGAAAAAATTTGCAAAAAATTGACATGAAGCGTTGTGAGTAGCAATGTTAGTGTTAAAAGTTTCATCGCTTCATTGAGATCTTGTCAGGCTCCAACCAAATGATTGTCTTGAATGTATATTTTTAAACCCCGAAGATTAGCAAATTGATCTCAACCCAAGGAAGAATTATTGACTAAAATATTAAAATGAGCAGAATTAACATAATGATAAAATGACATAATTTGTATAAAACTATAAAAATTTATATAATAATAATAATAATACAAAATATAATTATATTGTATATAATAAATTATAAATATATTAAAAATTTTTTATAAATTGTATCACAATATTAATAAATCAATCACTGATTTATAATAGCATACTATTTTAAAAGCAATAAAATCTGACATTTTTTAATGACGCAATAATTCTTCCAATGGAGTCGAGAAAATTTAAGAGATCAACTAATTAATATTTCTCATTTTGCGCCTTTTCCATTCTTTGCAATATAAAATATTTAATTCAAATTATATTTCCAATATAAATTTTATTTCGAACTTCTTTATTTTATTTTTATTAAATTTCGTTTTAAACATTTCACCTATTTATTTTTTCTTTTTCGAAATTTTTTCGTAATTTTTCCCTTCAATCGCTTTCTTACACCCATCGCTTCTTCTGTGTCATCGTTGTCTCCAACGTTTGCATTTCTTTTTCCGGATTTTCCTTTCCGCTCATGCATATCTTTCATTTCCATTTTACTACATCTAAGAGCTTCAGAAACTCGCTCTTGCAAAGTCATAACTTCGTTCTCTTCGGTCTCAAAAAGCGGAAGTTTTTTACCAATTAGTAGCTCAATTCTTTGATAAAGTTCAACATCATACTGAAACATACAAATTCATATCAAAATTGTGTTACAAATATTACTTCCACAGCATTAAATTGCTTTGAAAACTAACCTGTGTGACAAATGTGATAGCTTTACCAGATCTACCAGCCCTAGCAGTGCGACCAACCCTGTGAATGTAGTCTTTGCTATGTGTAGGTATATCAAAATTAATAACAACATCTACATGAGGAATATCCAAACCTCGAGAGGCAACATCTGTTGATATCAAAATAGACCTGCTCTTTGCACGAAATTTTGTTAAAGCTCCCAACCGTTTACTTTGTGACATTTGTCCATGTAATGGTATAGCAGTGAAGCCTAACTGTCGAAGAAGAAGAGCTGTTCGAAGTGTATTATTACAGGTACTGCAAAATATCATAAATGTATTTCCAGCCATCTCATTTAAAATGTAAACGAGATAAACATCCTGAAAAAAATATAAAATAGCAATTTATTTTTAAATTTTATTTCAATGATGATGAAAAATTTGAAATGAATTAATTATTTTAGTCTTATAAAAACTGCAGTTTTAAATCAATTGAAAATTTTTATGATGAATGGCAGTTTCTTTTTCTTCTATTATAAATCCTTAATAAGATATCCAACCCCATTGACAATCTTAATGAGACTGCAAGATATATATAATTTTTAGGTAAATGTTAATAAAAAATGCAAAGGTTTTTTGTGATAAAATATATTAAGAATGTTAAATATTGTATTACTTAAATTAAATATAAAACACTGTAAAAGTAAAGAACCTCACTTCAAAACTTTTTTCTGGTAAAATATACCAAAGAAAAAATCAAAAAAATTAATACAAAATATTACTGAATCACTTTTTTGTCATGATATTTAATTAAATTGTTTGTCATTCACTCTTAACTAAATTGTGTTTGCTTATAGCTAAAATTTAATAAAAAACATGAATCTTTTATTCCATTCTGTTTTTCTAAATTAAAACTATTATTAATTTTAGCTAATATCAACAATCTCAAAATATTTATTTTGTTTTAGTTCTATTGACTAATATGTCGATAGAAATAATTAATAAATTTAAACTAAATAATTTTTCACCCTTACCTTAAATTTAACTGGAATAAATAAATAATATTGCTGCAACTTTTCCACAGTTTGATACTTAGTGGAGACTTCTACTCTGATAGGATCTGTTAGTGAGGCTCTTTGAAGTTTTTGCACTTTTTTGGTCATGGTAGCTGAGAACAATAATGTTCGACGATCCCTTGGAATAACTTTTAAGATTTTATCTACTTCAACTTCAAAATCCATGTTCAATATCCGATCTGCCTCATCCATAACAAGAAACTTCAAAGCTTTCAAATTAAATCCTTTTGTATTTTCTAAATGATCTACTAATCTTCCTGGTGTTGCTATGATAACATGAGGGTTCTTAGCAAGAGTCAGTGCTTGTGACATCATATCCATACCTCCCACAATGACTGCTGTTTTCACACCAATGATGGAACCTAATTAAGCAATATCTTGAACTAAATATAATAAATAATTATTCATCAAAATAAAAATGACTTTGGAATATATTACATTTAACTGAAAAATAAAGATTTGTTTAAGTTTCATTATTTCATAATATGAAATATTTTAAAAAAAATTAAATTCTTTAAAATGTTTTTCTAATAATTTGAAAACAAAATTGAAGCAGAAGATTTCAATATTTATAGAAAACCTAATATGGATTATAATCTAAAAAGTTCAAATTGACATTTTAAAGAGAATAATAATATTTTTTTGATTTTTATATTAATTTTAAGTGAAAGCCTTAAAAGAAATTAAATCAAAACAAATTACAATTCAATACAACCAACACATTATATCATAAACAGATGCCTATGAAATAAATTTTAGTACAAAAGTTTTAATCTAACTGAAAAAACATTTAAAAAATTTTCATCTTTAATATTTTGTGGAATTAATTAAAATTGTTGTCATTAAAAAATTAATAAAATATTTCACATAAGCTGTTTTTAATTTATTTTGAACTTAATTTTTAAAAAAACTGAAATGAATAAAACTATGTGATTAAATTTTAATTACTAATTTTAATTAATAAGAACTATACCTAAAGCTTCAAACTGCTCTGATATTTGGAAAGCCAATTCTCTTGTTGGTGTCAAAATTAATGCAAAATATCTCTGTGGATTTTGAATTAGAGCCTGCAATATTGGTATAGCAAAGGCACCTGTTTTACCAGATCCAGTTTCTGCCAAACCAATGACATCTCGTCCTTTTAAAGTAATAGGTATAGCCTCTTTTTGAATTTTTGTAGGCGTTTTCCATTTTAAGTTTTCACATGCTGTGCAAAGTATATCTATGACCCCCTATAGAAAAAGAGAATGTTTTAATATGTGAAGGATACGTTCTACTTTTTAGTTTTAAATATATCAATGTCTAGAAAAACAAAAATTGTGATTAAAAATGTTATTTTGAAGTACGAAAAAGTACTTATCTGCATCTGGAAATAAACAAATATGAAATAAAATAATGAAATGAAATAAATTACTCATAGATTACCAACCAAATCTTTAAAAGTAATAGAGTCTTCTTCTTGTGCAATCGGAGTATCGCTTTCGCCGTTTTCACTTGCAGTCATGTTTCGGTTTATATTCTATTTACTTTTCCGAAAACTAACATGAAATTGAATGAATCGAACAGCTTGATTTTTTAATTTAACTCTCTTAACGCCATATTTTGAGCCCGATCTCAAAGAGTTATCGAATTTAGTTATCGATATAGCAATAAAATCGAAATGTTTCAGGGCCCTTTTACTAGGTTATATATAATAAACGATGTAGCCAATTTAAAATTCACCAAAATTAGCCAAAAGTTTGTAAAACAATAGCTGTTAATACTTTAGGTTGAAATCTGTAAAATCGATATCAAAGTTTTGATAAAAATATGTATTATTAAATAATGCTAAGAATCAGAAAAGCTTAAAAATTTTGCATAAGTTTTTAGCGTAATTAGTTTTTTTGTCACAGATTAAATGATCTTTTAAGTTTAGAATTTCATATGATACCAGCACGAATAAAAAATCTGAAAAATCAAATTATTATATTTATTGGCGAATTTTTTAAATCAACTATTTGTTGGTTAGCCGTTACCTTATGATAAAGCGAAAATATCGTAACGTATATTCCGCGCCGAGAACCGATCTTAGCGTGTTATTTAGATTCAACATCTGATATTATTAATCAAATGATTTTTTGATTGAATTATTGTAAAATGAAGATTAAATCCTGTGGATACAGTTTAACAAAGATTAAATAAAAGCAGTGATATTTCATCCCCAAACAAATCAGCTGATCAATTTTCTTTGTTTGTTTTCGGAAAAAAGATTCTGCGCATAGCGCGATTGGTTTAAATATCATTTAGTCAATATTTATAGCAATTGGAGCATAAAAAAACTGTGTGATAAATAAATATATTTTTAACCTTTCCATTTCCTTTCAATCATATATTAATTTTTTTTTTCTTCGTTGTTTTTTCTTTCACAGTTGAAAGAGAAAAGGAACTATATTACGGAAGTTAAATTATGTAAAGAATGTGATGCGGTCTACAGAACAGACGGAAGACATCTTGAAAGTGAACAGAGCTTTACCTGTGAAGAAATTTGAAGTCGGGGTTAATAGATAATTTTCAAGTTGTTTTTTAAATTTGATCATTTAGACTATGTACGGATTATCAATCCACATGTTTACATAGCTATGGCTGCAACGAGAAAGCTGCAAGGTGCGTAAAATGTACTAGAAAACAGTTTTTTGTGACGTCTTCCGACCTGTTTACGAATTTTATATTCGTATTGTTCAGTATTTTACGGTTATATAAAAGAAATAGTAACGTTCACTCATCAATATGTAATCGAAAATTAACTTTTCCAGGCTCATTTCTGTGGCTTGCATTTAAATCCATTAAAAAAATTGTTATTTATTAGTTGGGTCACCTTTCTTTCGATGTTGGCAACAAGCAGACATTGATCGAACGGCTGTGAAATTTGATTTTGATGTAGATAAAATAACACATTTCTTAAGATAATCAACCTAAACAACAAATGTTTATAGAAAATTATTAATTTAAACTTATTTTAAGATTAAATGAAGCATATCCAAAAGCATTATTTATTCCATTCATAGATAAAAAAAATGCTGTTTTCATTGTTTATGGTATATTTCAGTTACAATTATTTCATATTATTATTTTTCTAAAGATATTTAATTTATTAATCACAATCTCTTAAACCAATAATATTTATTAAATATTTTTGTCTCCTAACATTTTAGGCAACTGTTATGAAAATTGCATTTTCTGTTTTAAAAACTTTATAAAAAGTTTAATATATATGAATGTTTGGCAAACATTTTCTAGACATACTTTTTTTATATTTGCTTTTTATATATTCATATAATATTAATTAAAGTTTTTCAGAAATAAAGAATATATACTTTCTTCTTTTTATGAATGTTTTCTTAGATATTTATTTTTTTCATTAAGAAAACATTATCTTTAAAATATAGAAAATTATTATTGTAAAATATTTTGAAAGTTTTATAATATTGGTTAAATGATTCCAATAAGTTATTTCTGATTTTTGAATTTTAATTCAGATAGATTTTTTGATTTGATTTAATTTCATAACATATACATAGAAATTATTATTTTTTCAAGCTTAAACTTATTAAATTTTGTAAAGTGTAATTCTAGATTTAAATGATTTATGATTTTTGTTTTCAAAACATTACTTGAAGATTTGAAGGGGAATTTTTTTAATCTCAATTCTATTCAGATTTAATAACTTTTTAAAAAAATAACTGTAATACTTAAAAAAGTAACTGACATGCAGTAAATATTTGTAAATCCTTTAAGGGATTCATTTAAGGGTCTTATAGTCTGAAAAATCCAACTCATTCTTAAAAATTGATTCAGTTATATTTATTGCTCAAATTTCTACTAGAATGGTTTGAAAGGAAATTATTAGATTTTTCCAAAAAAAATTGTGGTTAATAGATGACAGATAATTTTACTTTGGGAAACATTTTTTTATATTAACCATTGAAAATTCCAATATTATTTATTTTCAAACAGGTGAAATAGACAGGTGTCTCAAGAAAGTTACTGAAGGAGTAGAGACATTTGAAGATATCTGGCAGAAAGTTCACAATGCTACTAATAGCAATCAAAAAGAAAAGTATGAGGCAGATCTCAAAAAGGAGATTAAAAAACTCCAGAGGCTCAGGGATCAAATAAAATCTTGGATAGCCTCTGGAGAAATTAAGGACAAGAGTGCTCTTTTGGAATATAGAAAGCTCATAGAAACTGTAAGCTATATTTTATATTATTTTTACTTACTAAAGAAAAATTTTACAATTTTCATACATAATTTATTTAATTTAAATGAAGTAGTCATATTTAAAAATTGCAATTAGGCAATATACTTAAACTCTTGATTTAGTAGGCTTAAATTCAATAAATATATTTGTCAACTTTTTATTTTAACTCATTAGTAGATCAGGCTTAAGGAAATGAATTCCTATTTCATAGTTATATTAAATTTTTATTTGAATTGTTTTGCACAATCTTATAGCAAATGGAAAGGTTTAAAGTAGTGGAAAGGGAAACAAAAACCAAGGCTTATTCAAAGGAAGGGTTGGGAGCTGCACAGAAATTAGATCCTGCCCAAAAAGAAAGGGATGATATCAGAGAGTGGCTAGTGTCTTCTATAGATGCATTGAATATTCAGGTAAATAGTAGTTTTCATTCTTTAAATATTTTAAAATTGATGTCAGATTAAAAAAAATAATGATGTTGTTTGGCTTGCATAATTTTAAATTAGATTTCTAAATATAACTTTAGTATCAGAGCTTTTGGCAATAATGAAAATGCCATTAGGAAAATAAAATATGTCTGTTTAAAGATGAATCATATTTTCTTTTAGGTGGATCAGTTTGAGTCAGAGATTGAGTCTCTAATTGCTGGGAAAAAAAAAAGGTTAGATAAAGAAAAACAAGATAGAATGGATGAACTAAGAGGGAAACTAGAAAAGCATCGATATCATATAAGAAAGTTAGAAACGCTTTTAAGAATGCTACATAATATGTCAGTAGAAGTAAACAAGATTAAAGATATAAAAGATGATGTAGAATATTACATAGATTCCTCAGAAGAACCAGACTTTAAAGAAAATGAATTTATTTACGACGATATCATTGGGTTAGATGAAGTGGAACTATCGGGTACGGCGCTTGCTGGATCTGCGGACAGTAATGACACTGGTGGAACACCAACTTCAACGGCTTCAGATCCTTCACCGGCTCCGTCACCACCTGCTCCTCCCCCATTACTCCACAACCATTCCAGTGATAGTTCCAACGATGATAAAAAGAAAAAAGAAGAACTCACTCCTGCCAAGGTATATTGCACAATATAGTTATAGTTGATGTAAAAATCGTAACCTTTGTCTCGTTTGTTGCCTCAATAAAATAAAATTGAGCATAGGATCGGCAACTTTTTGATATAAATAGACTCATAGCACTTATTAATATTTAGTTTAATTATAAATTTGCCTTTTAAGATTAATCCTTCTTCGTTGTAAATCTCTTAAAATTTATTTAGTTTTTTTTCTGGCATTGAAAAACTATTTAAAAAATAATAATCTGAAGTATTTTATTTTAGTTATTAAAACCAACAGCTGTGAGAGCCGTAATAAATAACTCGATGACAACGTTAGGAAAACCAGTATCAAGTTCTACACCAACAAAAATATCCGCTACACCAAACAATAGTAGTCCATCATCAGGGTTAAATCATATTTTGACTGGGAATTTTGCTGCTGTTGCCGCTGCAAATAATAATACAAATAATAATGCGAATACCAATACTAAATCATGTGAGTGTATTAAATCTAAATAGTAATAAGAAAAATAATTTTAATTTCTCAAAAAATTATCGCTGTAACTTTCAAATTATATTAAACATTAAAATAGTCAACAATCTGTTGTGATACATCATATAACATAAAAATCTTAATGTATAATTATTCAAAAATTAACGAATTATAGATTGATTAAATAGAAATTAAAAAATTATACATAAAATTTTGATTTTTAAAAATTAATTTAAATTAAATTTATATTTCTAAAAATATCGATTATAATTTTACTTTATTTATTGCAAATTTGATTTTTTAACTTTGATATTTAATTGAAAATTCATTATTTGACTGATAATATTGCGATATGTGAATTTTTTAAACCAATAATCATAAAAACAGTTATTTTTCTAATTTTTATACTTTAAATTTAATATATATTATTATTTCCTTGTTAATTAATTTAAAAAAAGCTTTAATCTAAATTTTTACTTTTTAATTTAATAGATAAATTATTTTTTTGCGTCAATCTCTGAGTATAATCACTTTTAGAAACTTATGAAATTAAAAGTTATTGAAGTTATATATTTTAGTTGTAATTGGTATTAATTAAAATTTTAATCCATTTAGTGATTTAACGCAGAACACCAAAAATTGTGATTGTTATAAATTAAAAAAAATTAATAATTTACATGATATGAACTAAGAAATTAATTCATTTATATTTTAAATTTTCAGCACATAGCACGGAAAATGGAGCCCTATCATCAACAAACATGCCTCCCTCCTTATTACAAATATCAATGCAGCATCCACCTCCTCCATCGCTGCCAACAGTGATTCATGCTCCTTCAAATACACCGCCTCAACAAGTATCAAGTTTAGTGAACAATGCTACAGATCACCATAATAATACAACTAATTCATCTCCGGCGAGTTCAGTATCAAGCAGAACAAGTCCTCTTCCAACTGCTCCAAGCCCACCTCAGCCTTCAATAACGCAAAATCCCCAACTAAATGGTCCTATACCTAATAAGGTATTTTTCAAAAACTTAATTTACATTTATTATATTCTAAATTATTCTTTTACCATTTAAATTTGAACTATAATACTTTTAATAATAAAAAACAGTATTCAATTTTTCAAACATATTGTTTTCAAAATAATTTATAAAATAATTAGTTTAATGTTATTCAAGTTCTTGAAGTTAGAGAATAAGACGAAATAAATATTTCGTGTATCTAAAACATTTTTTTTAGTTGGTTGCAGATGGAATGTCTTCTTTGAAGCTTATGGCTCAGCAAGCAGTTGAAAAATCTGGTATAGAATTGCCTCAAGAAACTTCTGATGCGCACATACCACCTTTATTAGGTGTAGCACCTCTCGGTCCGGCTCCCCTTCTTAAAGAACACCAGGTTCAGTTTCAACATTTGGAAACCGCATTTTACCATATGCCTTTTCTATCCGAATCCGAATCAGCGAGACAATACCTTCCTCGAAATCCTATTCAAACACCTAGTTATTACAGTCAGGTATGTATTTGACTTGGATGAATCATTATCGGTATGTAAAATTTTTTAAGTTTCATGTCTTTTCTCAGATTATTATTATCCATAAATATCTTCAAGTATTTCCTTTATTTTAATAGTCTAATAAGGCATTTATCAAGCTGTAATTAAAATTATATAATAAATTTAAAATCTTAATTTTGACCCATTTAAAGTCTGGGCATATTTTATTTTGATAATTAATTTTTTAAAACACTTGTACATTAAGGTTATAAATTTTTTAAGATTTTTAATAAGCGTTTTAACTTTGTTTCAGACTCCTCTTCCTCATTCTGACACTGTGGAGTTTTTTCAAAGGTTGTCGACGGAAACTCTCTTTTTCATTTTTTATTACATGGAAGGTACGAAGGCGCAATACCTTTCTGCGAAGGCGCTTAAAAAGCAAAGTTGGAGGTTTCACACTAAATATATGATGTGGTTTCAAAGACACGAAGAACCGAAAATAATAAATGAGGAATATGAGCAGGTAGAGTTTGAAAATAAGTGCATGGTCTTTCAATTATTAAATCTTTTTATGGAGTTATTTTGTATTTCTACAAAACCATGAATTTGTTAATTATTTTAAAACTTACTCTGTTTTGCCTTGTTATATATTTAATTGTTGTTTTTTTCAATTCAATTAAATTTTTTTTGAATCTCTTGAACCAATATTTTCTTTTATCTTATTCAGTAATTAATTGTGAAATCGCTCTTGCTCATTTTTAAATATCAGTTTCCTGGCTTTAACTATTATATAATGTTTATTTCTTTATAAGTACCATTTATACGGAAAAAGTTTTTAATTGTTTAAAATGAAGAGCGGATCTTACATGAATTATATGATATTACTATTATGAAGAGTGCATAGTTTTATGATCAGATTTCAAGTTTTGGACTGACATCGAATGTGCTACCGTTACATTCCAAAAATTATTTCATTATGGAAACTATATTTTTTTTTAGTTAGTTATGCAACATATATTTTTGTCCCCGTGAGTATTATTGATTTTGGATGACGTTTCTGTGCACGTAGAAGTGCATGGTTCAGTGTGCCAAACATAATCTTGAATGGTAATTATTTAGGATAACAGTTATACGATATATACAATTAAAGATTTTATTTTTAATTACTTTTTAACGCATATGTATAGTAAGATTCCCCAAAAATATCAAATATGAAATGTAAGAATTTTTAATAATAATTCTTCAGAGGAAAGGAGGAAAGTGACCAGATATTTTTTATTCTTCGTCTTACTTTTTTTGACCATAAATGTCACGAAACAAACTAGTAAATCTAGATTGTCTTGATTACAGGGCACTTATATATACTTCGACTATGAAAAATGGGGCCAGAAAAAAAAGGAAGGTTTCACTTTTGAATACAAATACTTGGAAGATAGGGACCTGAACTGATCCACCGGAGCATCTGTCGCGTTTCCCCATTTCCGGAAGCGTCTGCAAAAGTGATATTATAAACAATTTTTTTGTATTTCTTTTTATTGGAGTGGTTGTCTCCAATGAAGAAGGATGAGCCACATTGAATGTGAAGTGGCGTGAGAAAGGTTATCCTTTGTCTTATGTCAACTCGAAGAAACAATAATGTTTTTATGTAGTGCCGCGTGTGAAAAAAGATTTTATTTTTAAAAGCTAGACCAGTGATAATATGTATATTTGAACCATCGAAAAAAATTTTTACTTTTAAAAACTCAGATATAATTTTTTTTTTCATATAACCGCAGTAAATGCTTAGCAATGTCATTGATTCCAGTCTTTCTTTTATGGGATCAATATTTTTATATGGTGTTTTCAAAAATAAAATATTTACTTATTTTAAAGATAAACAAGCTATAAAAAAATTCTGATATTTTTTAAATAAATGTTTTAGTTGTGTTTAGCTCACATCAAGCTAAAAGAAAAGTTTCCCTCTTGAAAGAAAAGATCAGTTCACGTCCTTTTTTATCCAAAAAAAATTTATAAGTAAAAAATAATTGTGCTGTTAAAAAATTATGAAAGCGTCTGGAATTTTCATTTTAAATCAAGTACAAATTATAATTATGAAAGGATTAAAAGAAACTTTAGCTATCCTTATATGTATTTAAAATACGTATAAATTTAAAGCAATTGTTTATACATATATCAAATATATATAAGTATATGTATCTAAAATTTATGTAAAAATATTTTTGCAGAGAACTTGCAAGCGTTTATACAAAGTTAATTTTCAAGTTTTTTACTTAAAATATTTAAAAACATCATTCGATTTTGGGTAAATGATGATTTTAGATCCTACTAACGTCTAAAATAATATTGCATAATATAATCAGTTAATCTTATTTTTGGCTTTTATATAAATAGGCAAATTCTGCAATACTACAAATCAGTCTAAATCACCTAGAAAATTCATTTATCCAAATCTTTAAAAAAAATGCTAAGTTGGGAGTGTACTAATCATAGAAAAAAAATTTCTGTTTAAAAAAATAATTCTGGAATATAATCATGAATTGCTTTCAGAGAGGAAACTATGATTCCCTTTTTTAAATATATAAATGTCTTGAATATAGTAAAAAAAGACCAGCTCTTCTTTGCTAAGCTAGCTTTGTATAATTTTTGTAACTCTAAGCTGATGATAATAGTTATAATTAACGTCAGAATAAAAAGGCATTCATCAGAATTGGAATCAAATTATTATTAGTTTTTCGTTTAGTTATTCTTTATTTCAAAGCTATTAATATTTCGTTATTTTGAAACAAAGTGAAAATTTTGCTTGAAATTTGAACTTCTATAATTTTTATCATACGGTCTGATATATGATCGAACATTCAGGCGTAATAACATAATGGTTTATTTCATATTCAGATTCATCCAGTTATTTCATTCAGAGATACATCAAGGTTATTTCATATTTAACATTTTTTAAGATAAACATATTTTTATGAACATGCAAAATTTTTTTCTATACCTAAATTAATATTTAAGTGTATAAAAAGTTTTTGAGCCAAATATTAACCAAACATAATAGAACATATCGTGTAAGACTGAAGTAAATCTCATGATTATACATTTACTTGGAAATTTAACACTATGTATTGCATTTAATTATGCTAAATACATGATTATGAATAGAAAAGATTGATTTTAAAGAATCAAAATTATAGTAAAAATGCGTGGAAAATTTTCAAATAAATAGAACGCCAATCTTTTAATTTCAAGCAGAATTTATAGCACTCGATTTAAAATAAATTTTATTATTACCATTCCATCATGTATCAAATTTCAATTTGTTTGTGATTTAGATTTTAAAAATTATTTGAAAGCATTATTTATTAAAAATTTCGAAAATATAATACCTAACATTACTGGAAAAGTAAGATACATCAAATCTAATTTTCAAAAATATTTCAGAAAGTGAATTTTTTTTCATTCATTTAATATTATTACTTCCTAGTGCAAAAATTATTTATAAAAAAAAGTTGTAATGTAAAAAATTAGACTAAAAATATTGCAAAATAAATGCAGAATATAGTTTATAAAATTGAATGTGAAATGTTTTAAGGTGATGAAATATTAATCTATTAATTTTATATCAATCTGTTTCTAATCTGAAAGTAATTCCTCAAGAACTAACTAAGATTTATAATCAAATTTTTATCTTTATGGTATGTAAGCCGAATAGTATTTTCATTAGACATAGAAAAATATTATTATCAATAAAGGTTTTTCTGTGTTTCTATTCTTCATTAAAAATTACTTTTTTGGCACCTAATAATGTATGTAGTTCAAATTTAAAATAATTATGAATAATCTTTAAAATTAAAAAATAAGTTCTTAATTCAAAACTTCGACGCATATAACAAAAAATTTTTTGTTTTTGGTTTTAACAATAATTTCAACAATTATACTTACTTTATTGATAGGTTGAAGATATTTCTCAGCTTGTCATGAATTACGTTATCATTTTCTGATTATGGGTTCTTGCCTTAACATATTAAAATTTAAAAATATTCTATATCTCTGTATTAAAGTAGAAATTATAATTTTGTTAGTTTATGATTTTTTTTTTTTTGGAATCGAAAATTTCAAAATTTTTTATTTATAGTATGAAGTAAGTTGAATTCTCAAATTTATCAAGAATGAACTTCAAAGGTAACAGTTAAAAAATTTAAAAAAAGATTGTGAAACTAAAAGCTAAAGTTTATTCTAATCCTTCATCAATGAAAATTAACTCTGAGCACCTTTTTTAATTTTACAATTATTCTATCTAAATCTGTATCAATCATCTTATAAAAGTCTATTCGAACTTCCGAAAAATAATTTAACATTAATTTCTAAAAATTTGGTTTAATTTACACAATATTTCCAGTACTATAAATTAAACTTATATATTTAAATTTTGTTTTATACATCATAAATTTCTTCAAATTAATCAAAAAATTACGTAAAATCTCATTAATTAATGTTAAAGTTCTATTAGTTAACATTAAGTAAATTAATCTGAATTCCCTTTATATTTATTTTAAATATCATACAAATGAACGTTTAAAAGGTTAAAGAATTTTTAATTTTTCTAATAAATTCGAAGATTATGTTTTCCGATGAATTTTCTCATAATTATGATCATTTTCATCAACTAGTAACTTTTGAAATTTTCTTCATTTTGAAATTATGCTTCAGTCAAAGGATAGCACTTTTAGGAAGTTATGTTTCTATTAAAGCCATATTGAAGGATGCAAGATTTAAAAAAATAAAAGCATTTAATATAATTTTTTAATTAATTTATAATTTTAAATAATTTACATTCCGCGTTTTTTAGAATCCGTCTAACATATCCCAAACTGTAAATATTACTGAATATTTCATGAAAATTCAATTGTTTTACGAAAAATATTGATATATAATTTATGTTAATACATTTGCATTTAATCAGATTGTGTAAATGAATTTTATAAATTTTTTACTTAAATATTTTAATGAAATATGCAGAAAGAAAAAGCTAAAACTAATTTCCAATATAAAAATTATCTTTTGCATAAACTGGCGTTTAATAGAACAATTGCTTTTACCATTCTTATACTAAAATTTTAAAAAATTAAAAAATATTTTTGACTGTTAGAAAAATAAAAAAAAATTTATGAACTTTGGAATTATATTTTCAAATCGAACTTTTTTTTAACTAATGATTAATTATGAAAAATATTACATTGTCATTTTTAAATGGAAAGAAGAAAATAATTTTGCCTTAAGTATTTTATTGTTAACAAATTGTAAACAATTCTAATAATTTTCCAATGATTGCTTTCAGAGTGCTAGTTATCAAGAATATTTGTCTGCTAAAAATTTAGAATTCATAAAACTATTGAGGCTGTAACTTTTTTCTAATCTGCATTGGCGGATTTTTCCCATAAACGAAAATATGTTTTCGATTTCTTTTAATATGATATCAATTTTTTGTTCGATTCATTTTTTGCAATCCAAGGCTTTGTTCTTTTAAGTTTTAGATAAAAATTTAAAACTTTTTCAGTTATTCAATACTTATATACATTTATGTTTCTTAATTTTATTTGATTTCACTATAAATTAGAGAAATTGGTAAAGATTGAAATTTTTTTCTTATTGTAATAGATAAGATATTGAGAAATTTATCTTCAGAATTTTCATCAAATTTGAAATAGCTTCTTTCATCAATAAATTTTTCTTTCTGCATTGTTAATCCAAAAATTTATCAATATTTGGCATGAATTCCTTTCTTCCAACGCCGTTTCTGCTTCATTTATTTATCAAAGTTTTCGTTATATCATTTTTTGGGGATATTTGGCGCTTGTACTCAATCTAATGTACATTTGAACATTACCATGAAATCATTATCGGCATTTATTGCTGTCAATTGGTAGTCCAACTTGAATTTTTTCCAAGTCATACACAGAAAAAGTTTATTTAACCAACTCAAATCGGATGAATTGCAAACCTTCCACTTTATGCAGGATAAAATTGCTATGTCCAAATACATTTTTATTTAGATGACTGATTTTTACTGCCGAAGAAGTAATAATAATAATAATAATAATAATGATAATGATAATAATAAACTAATTTCGCAAGACTACTCGTGTAGTAAAAATAATAATGATTAAATAATTTATATTATTGTTATTGTTATATATTCTTAAATTATACCAAATAATAATTTTTATTATGATATAATAATAATAATTATTATTTTTGTGCAATAATTTATGTATAAAAGGGAAGCAAATCGTCTGATTTTATGTTTTTTGATTAAATTCGGAGTTTCAAAAAAATTATGGCACAGTATTGAAATATTATTGCTTCTCCTGTAATTTACATTTTTTATATATAAATATATATATTTATATATATACATATATACATATATATATTTATATATATTTTAAAGAGTTGACAAAGGGTAACCTTATTGAAAATAAGTAAAATAAAATGAATTTTCTGATACTAATGTTATATCACTCATTTTTTAAAGCAACTTTTATTTTTATCGTCCTTAGTTTTTTTACCTATTTAGATCTTCCCTACTTATTTCCTTCAATTTGAAGTACTACCCTGCATATTTTCTTATACAGGATATTGTCTCTGACAAAAAATATAACATGAATAAAACATTTTTATATTCTAAGCTAAAAATCCTTTCATTATATATTCACTTTTACATTTATTTGCAAATACTCTTATTAATCTTCTTGATATGTAAAAAAATGTGCACTTTTTTGCTTACATTAATTTATCCCCAGACGTTAGAAATTTGTCTCAGAAAATCCTTATTAATCTCGTAGTCCGCATAAGAAAAAATTATTTTTCTGCTTTTGCCATTCCCAATTTTACATTTTTCTATATATGAATGTTTGAATAAGCTATTTTTCAAAATTAGGAAATTTTTAATTATGAAAAAAATTGTTTTTAAATATAGCTTTAATATCTTTATAAAAATATTTTTTATTAATTTCACATTAGCATAAGAGAAAATTCAAAATTTTTTGTCAAAGATTTAGACCACTATAATTGACAAATTTTTTGCTTTTTCTAGATGGGGTGTTAGACTGTGGTGCATAGTGGATCGGCCCACGACGAACTCGTGCATGCTGCGGCGTCTCTTTTTTTCTTGTTAGAGGCGTAATCGAAATGCCACTCTGGAAAAATATTGAAATCATTTAAAAAATATCACAAAGACATTTAAAATTAGTTTATGTAAAACTACTTAAACTGTAAACTATATATGTAAAATTAACATAAATAAATAATTATTGAGAATAAAAAATTGAGCATTCAATTTCAGGAAAACTACAAAAAAAAAGTTACTCTAACTTAAGAAACCTAAATTTTTTATAGGTTAAATGTTGAGAAAAGTGGAAAGTTGATAAAATACTTTGAATCTCTCTGAAGAGCTTAGAAAATAAATCTGACTAGGCAACGATATGACTTATGGTGTTGAATAATTAAAATTCTAAAGCATACGAAGTGTAAAAATTATAGTATTTTCATGTGCTGGAAGATCAAAAATCATCTGAGAAAAAGAAATTTGACTTTCAAGAACATGGAAACCAACATAAAACCTAAATTTGGATTATAAAAAGTAATTTTGTGATTATATTGCCATTTATTGAAAGGTTTAGATATCCATACATTATTTAAATTTTAAGTTAAAAACGTATAAATGCATTCGTCAAATGCAAAGTGGTCCCAGTTAGGTTATAGCTGCTCTAAATTAAATTTATTACTAATAAGAATAATTTACCGTTGATCCGCGAGTATCAGAAGGGATGAGTAACATATTATCTTCAACATATTTCCAATCTGCTTTCCAATCATCAAAAAGAATTAAATGTTTGTCTATATTCCAACCTTGTTCCAATGATAATTTGCAAAAAAATGAAAATTCTCTTTCTATTATTTCCGTGCAACTTGACAGAGCTGATATTGGCAATGACTGGCTTTTATACGTTTCCATTTCTTTTACAAAATTATAATCTTTCAAAGCCTTAGTCAGCCTAGAGACCGGAGAATTGTATCTTTTTCTTTTCACGATTGGCTAAAATAAATGTAATGAACGAATAAAAAGTAAATATATTAGAGGTAACATCAAAAATTTGATTAAATAACTAGGTTTTCAATAGAAAGGAAAAATGATATTGCAATCATAACGAAAATTGTAGCATTATCTTTATTTTCAATAAATTGAAACATTCTAGCGTGCACTGATATCCATTACTCAAATAAATCTTAAATAAAATCATCGTCATACTAGTCTTTTTAATTTCACAATACACAAAAACTTTTATTTATGGTATCAGTTTTATTAACTAATTTTTAATTTTTAAATAATCTTAGTTTTAAATATATTTGTAATTTTTAATTTTCCAGAAACTGATTTTATACCTCTTGTTGAGTTTCTTTTATGGGAATGTAATTTCTGTAGTATGACTTCAATTATGGAGCATTGTGCTTTATACCACTGCTAAAAAAGCAGAAAACTTTGTGCGCAATTTAGCTTCTCGTGAAAATAAAATGGTCACATAATTTTTTAATTTGGCTTGAATTGTGTATGAATAATCGAATTATTCCAAAGCTGATAATCAGAGTGTAATCAGAAAAAAAGATAAAACTTTTTAACGATGTCTAAGCTCTTCAAGATAGTTCTTTAATTTTTTAAGTTCAAGCTTTTAAACTTGCCAGTAACTTACCAAATCTTTTTTGGGTGATAAAATTTCGACGGCTAACGCAATAAGCACAGCATGAAAATATGCTTTCATTATATCAATGTTATTAATATTAAAACGAAATGTCACGAATATCTCTCTTCGTTTCACATAAGGTATAATTAGATAATTTTTTGACTGAAACGAAGATACGAGGAAAATTAAATCATCTTGAGTCAGATTCTGGCGTGCTATAGCGTCCTCAAGCGAGACCCCAAGCTGAATATTGAAACCAAAGATATCCATATCAGAATTTCCTTTTCCAAAGAAGACAGATTCATTCCTATTAACTTGTACTACTGTTGGCACATTTGACGTGGCTAGAAATGAACGTAGACTCAAGCGATATCGTTCTCCATTGTAGACATTAATTTTTAAACAAGTTACTGCTTTGTAATTAAAAAATAAGTGTAGTAAAACAAACATGGACATAATGGTCCAAACTTTACTAGAAAAAAAAAATTCAATTAATAGACAAATTTGAGCAAATAAATATGTTTAGCTTACAATGATAAAAAACAATTTTAAAACATGTCCAAAGTATATAAATTTGTCAGTTTTAAAATTATACAAACTGCCATGTGAAAATAGGTATTGAATTTTTTTATTTTTAAAATGAAAACTACTGTTCTCTCAGAAATATTAATTTACATGTAATATTCACTAATGATGGAAATGATCAGAGTGAAATCAAACTTAGAGTTTTAGTCACTATTCCCATTTGATAGCACAAGTTCAAAAAAAAACCCACAAAAATAAAATGCAATAAACCTAAACACATTGTGTTTAAAAATATGAATAATTCTTATCTAAACACTAACAGCAACTTCAGAAATCTCAAGAGATTGAAATTTTACCAAAATTATAAAATTGTAATATTAAAAATTAGAATATCATGCATATCATATTTGATGTTAATATTTATGTAAAATAAATCTCAAATGATTACTTATAAGTAATTTTATTATACTTATATTTTTTACTTATAAGTAAATTAAAATTTATATTATTATATATAAGTAAATTATATAGAAGCATAATTATATATGATGTATTATATATAAGTATATTATATATGAGTAAATTAAATTGATATTATTTTTACTTATAAGTAAAAAATTAAAATTACTTACTCTGTTTCTGTAATATTTTTCAAAAGTAATATTCCACATATATAAGCACATAAATTTATAAAAATTTCCTGACTACCATCTTTTGCTGCAACATCTGCCAAATTTCCTTGAATTGCTTGATGGGAGGTTAATGCTGCCCTAGTAGCACTACCTGCTACACCAACCAGTGCTTTCATAGTAGTTGAGATGCACAACATAAACAGTGAATATTGTAAAACTTGTGGAATATATAACTCAAAACACATTGCCACATCATTTAAAAAATCAGCAAATAACCTCCATTTTTTACAGTCAGAGTCTAATTTTGATCTGAAATAAATCATATTTTTAATGTTACCACTTTGTTACTTTTCATTGTTATGATCTTGTTTTACAGACAAACTAAAAATTTGTTAGTCCTCATTCAAGTTTTAATTAAAGTTTTTAGTTAATAAAAATGTATCATGAATCAGTTTTTAATTTCAATAACTTATGAAACATGAAATGTTCTTAGCTGACATTTATTGGCACTCTCTTCTACTGACCACTTATATGCTATCTAATCTTTAACTGATTTATTAATAGCAGTCATGTTATAAACTGAACTCAAAATAAAAAAATCACATGATTATTCATTTCATTTTAGATCAATCTAAATATAAAAGTTTAATAATGTAACATGGTACATTAGGTAGTTCTTATATGCAGAAACTTAAAATGAAGTATTTTTTTATATTTTTTTTTAAAATTTAATAAGTTTTATTTGCATTTTTTCCAGAATCTTTTTGTTCATTCTCTTATGATATATGTATATATAAAATCTCAGAATTTCATATTAAAATTAAAGTAACAAATAATCTGAAATACCCTTTTGACCATGCAAAGACAATGCTTCCCACCATACCAGTACCATCTTTCATAATCCACATAATGGCTGCAGAAACAGGCGAAGCAGTTTCTGATCCAACTCCTATACCCTCCATAACTGCAGACATAGATAATATTCCAGAAATTGAACTACAAAAGGCCTGACATGTGTCCCATAACTGGTATTCTAAATAATCATTACTGACACTGTGAGGATATCCCCTTGGTAAAAAAATATCCTTAATTACAGATTTCAACCTATCAAATTGATTCCAGGATGAAATATTTTTATGCGTAATAGAAAGTTTTCTTTTTTTCTCTACAAAAAAAAGTTATTTTAAAATAATAAAAGCTATATTGTTCTCTATGAAGTTGTTAAAAGTAATTAAAAAATAAAAATATATATATAATTTCGTTGATTTATTGTCAATGTATTATGGAAAATGTAATTTCAAAGAGAATAAAAATATAAAATATAAGTGACACAAAAAACATTTATAATCTTTCTTTAAGACATTGTAATAAATTTTTGCTCTAACATACCATTAGATTTTTTGTAAATTACTTCTATATTTTTATTACTATAAAAATTCTTTACAATAACTCCATCTTCGCTAATATCGAAGAAGTGATTCTCCGTGGAACACGACTCAGGAAGCATTTTTGGAAAAACTATTTATTACTGATATAAAAACTAAAATACCCTGATAATTACATGCTTACATTATTTGTATCAATATGGTGGCACCTGACTCGTTGCCAAGGCAGCGAACCGAATTTATGTTTTACTTATAAAATATTTGGCAAATTTATTTAATGGAAAACTGACCACAATTTGAGCCTGAAGTAATGTAAAACAATTTCTGGTTTATTCCAATTTAAGAAGATGTGATTATAAATAAAGTCTCATATTGTATATTGCACCTCGATATTAATAGCCTGCATTTCCAATCACCAACTCATGTATTAATAAGCAATTTATGTAATTTTTAAATTTTAGTTAAATTGTAACATTTAAAAGTACAACTTATGTTAAACTTCATGTCTTTGATGAGAATGATATTAAATAAAAATTAATTAATGATCTTTCTTATTAATTTTTATTAAATGGTCAACTGTGTAGAATATATATATCTGCAATATTTTATATAATATAACCTTAAATATGTGAGAAAAAAATATTTTATTAAATGTGAAAGATTTTGTAGATGTTTGTATACATAGAAAGTAAAAAAAATAAGGGAAAAGTTGTAAATATTTTTTTAATTCTTCAAATCTGATTCCTCGGTGAATGGCTCTGGTTAGTTAGTAGACCATTCAGTAGGAAAAAGAAGCACTGAAGCAAAACCAAAGTCGGAACATTCGCTTTCAAGTTTGAAAATTTTAAAAACTTAAAATTTCAATTCAGTCTTTTAACAATGATCAGTAAAAGACAAATTATTAAAAAAAACCACGGCTCCTTAAGTCAATATGCTTGACATGTCCGAAAAAGGTTTCCCAAAGACAATTCTAGTCCAAATGATTATTCGAAGAGTTTTTTTTAACACATCTAAAAAGAAACAAATTGAATACATTATAAATCTGGATTTGGGAACAGTTTTACAATACTGTTTCGTGTATCTGTCTGTATAAAGCAGATGTCTGCATTTTCTGCATTTTTGATAAAAAATTACTACAAAAATTTGGAGTAACATATTTTAACACAACAAAAACTTCCTTTAATTTTAGGTTAAAATAGACAGTTGAATAATTAAAGGCATCTTCATAATGACAATGATCCCAACAAGTCCGATAGCTTTCCTACAAAGTGTAAAAATTATTTGCCGCGATGTGGTACCAACTAAAGAACGTCAAAATGCCCTTTTAAAACCAAAAAGCAGGCAATAATACATTTTGCTTAGTACATGATTGGCAAACTGAAATATTGAAATTTTTACTGCAATGCAAACGCGACTTAATATCGCTTTGGTTGCCTATTAAATAATTGAAAGCACCTCACGCATTGCCTATATAATTAATGCAAGCATCTGCGGTCTTTGTAAGACTTAAATAACTTCCCGGCATTGGAGCGCATATCCGGTAACATGCATCTGAGGGAGCATTCAGAAGCTAAAGAGAACTTCAATTTCGCCTACCATTCGTCAATATGTTCCGAATTAAGCGCGGACTGTTGCGAATTGCCCAAACATGGGTGTGAAGAAAACTAATGTCAAGCCAAAGACAAAACGTCGCAATTCCTCGTTTGTCGGTTTTTATAAAGTCCAGGTCAGCGCAAATTTCTGATTTGATTTTTCCAGATCGAAGCCGGTTAAAATAAAAAACAAAACTGTATCTGACTTTATTTAAAAGGCCGTGAAGATTTTTTATATTAGATATTTCGTCTGCAGTATAAATTTTAGAGTTAAATACTTCTGTTTGTCTCAATAAATGCAATTAAATTTAATTAATTGATTCAGTTTCACATTGATCTAACTTACTATAGAACGTACTTAATCTACTTATAAGAAATTCCAATGAAATTGTTAATGTGTTTAAATAGTATTGTTTCGAGATCACCTTTATTGATAATTAAAAGCAGTTATTACAGAGGATCACTTAAGCATGCGAAAACAAAATTATATAACGGAACCTCTGATTCAAAGTTTTGCAAAGAGCGCGGGATCTTGTTCTTTCCTTTATTTAAGAACATGCATTCGGATAATGCAAAAAAGACTCGGGTGAAAATAGACATGAGCTTTAATGATCCGATTGCAGCGTTCAAAAGCAAGACAACGCTGGAATTAATTCGAGCCTACACGGTCTATTTGCTACTCTCCATTAAACCCATTGTGGAGCATAACATGAAAATAATGAAGTTTAGCAAGATGATACTAGGCGAAAAATTATTTGAAAAATTAATGAAATTAACATTTTACGGTCACTTCGTCGCCGGGAAGAACCAAACGGAAATTGTCCCTCAGTTGCAGAGAATGCACACCTTCGGGGTCAAATGCATTTTAGATTATGCTGCGGAAGATGACATCAGCACTGAAAAAGCTGAATCTCTGGAAAAAAAAGCGTTTGAGGACGCGAAAACGGAATTGCCCCAGTACCAGGTTCCCACTCAAAACCTCGACCGAAGGCAAAAGGTAATATCCGCAAGGGTATTCTTCTATGAAAACGAAGACAATTGTGATAGGAATATGGAATATTTTCTCAAATGTATCGAAGCTATTTCGACTTCGACGTACAACACGGGTATGTCGGCCATAAAACTTACGGCTTTGTGCAAGCCGAAGCTCTTGCTGCAGATATCGGAAGTAATAACCAAATCCAGAAAATATCTCGATCAGATTCAAACGTCCGTCGACGCGTCGTTACCCGTGATAAAACATCACGTTTCGAAGGAAAAGCTGAAAACGTACGTGTCGGAAGTGGCCAAGGATCAGAAAGTGTCAGAGAAATTTCTAAGCTCCGTCACTTCCGACGCTGAGGGTATCATCCATCTCTTTCCGTGGAGTGGTATTTTAAACGATGAGTTCGAGGTGAATGAGACCTTTCAGGTTCCAAACCTGCAGACGGGTGAAATGGTGCGTTTCATGACCCAGTTGACAAAAGTTGAAGAAATACAGTTCAAAAATATGGTCAGGCGGTTCAACACGGTCCTCAAAGCAGCCACTGACATGGGAGTTCAAGTAATGGTGGACGCGGAGCAGACTTATTTTCAGCCTGCCATATCGAGATTGACAGTGGAAATGATGAGCAGATACAACAAAGGAAAAGGAATTGTTTTTAATACCTATCAAAATTACTTGCTCTCCTGCTACGATGAGATTGTGGCAGATTTGGAACAAGCAAGAAGACAAAACTTTTTTTTCAGATGCAAGTTAGTTCGTGGCGCATATATCGAACAAGAAAAAGAGAGGGCGCAGAAAATGGGTTATCCGGATCCCGTGCATCCAAATTACGAGGCCACGACACAAAACTATTACAAAACGTTCAAAGAATGTCTAAGGCAAATTAAGGCACTGAGAGACGAAGGTGTGAAAGAGAAAAGAATTTCCATTATGGTTGCGTCTCACAACGAAGACACCATTCGAATGGCGATGAAAGACATGAACGAGAACGGGTTGGAACCCGAGGATGGAACCATTATGTTTGGACAGTTGCTGGGGATGTGCGATTTCATCAGCTATTCCTTAGCCGATGGCGGTTACCAGATATACAAGTACGTTCCATTTGGTCCGGTGGCGGAAGTGTTGCCTTACTTGTCGAGGAGGGCAACGGAGAACAGAGGAATCTTGCGGAATGTAAAGAAAGAAAAAAAATTGCTGAGGAAGGAAATTTTCAGGCGCTTGAGGAAGCTGGACATGAATTCGAATCCCGTTGGTCCGATTGCTCCGCCCAAGTGAACCTTTTCCAACCTTTTGCCGCTTGACCACCAGTTGAAAATTCAGCTCGAACGATTTGCGAATGCATCGCTTGATATTTTAACTGGTTGTTCCACTCAGATCAACACCTCAAAAAGATTATCTACGGAGAATTTTTTTCTTCTGGAAAATCAAAGTCTTAAAAAACCTTCCTAACGGTCCACGGTCGGGGGTCTGTAGTCATCGGATATATATATATATATATAATTATTGGATTATATCATTTATATATATTCTGAGATGCTGAAATCTTAATTGATTTTGTAAATAATCTCACAGTTCTAGGACTTTCAAACTGCAATATTATAATATTTTTAAAAGATCGTCATTTTTGAATGATACGTTTATTTTCATTAAAACTAAAATCCATCTCATAACACAAAGCACCATAAAACCAGGAGTTTTTGATTTATGTTCTTGCAAACGAAGTGGTGAAGTTAGATTCGAACTGGAAAAGTTAAGGAGGGGCGGAAAACAATAAAAATTCTTTTACATACGTAATTTGGAAATTTTAACAAACTCTCGAATAATCTTCGAACTTGCAACTGAATTCGTTGCATCAGTTTTCGCATCTAAAATTAAGTTTTAGCATTTTTTACGATAATTCTAAGGTTAATGTACACTAAGAAAACGAACGTCCATAATGAATTTTTGTGCATAATATCGTGGAAGAAAGATCTTTGGAATACGGTTGCAAATAAATTTTTTTCAAAGATGATTAATCTGGGAGCATACCGAAGTAGAAGTTTTTACCGAAAAAGAAGCAAAAGAAAGGAAAGATGCCGCCGGGCAACAGCTGCGCTGGAAACGCCAAGTTCACCGCTTTCAGTGCCCCATTTGCCCGAAATTCACGCGGGCACTTCCCGCTAAGAAAAACCGCCTCCGACGCTAGACTTCATAACCGGGTGTCACTTCTAATTTCTTACGCGCAAAATTAATCGGTCGTACCAACAAGCATTGATTATTCCTTCATTCGATAGCATTGGAGTTGAGCGACATCTTGGTGATGATGGCACCAAGGGAATGGAAATCCAGATTATTTTCATTTCGGATCTGTCAGTTTTCAGTACAGTAACCCGAGAATATCAAAATCTTTGCCGGAGTCTTCACGGTGAACCGGATCGCGAACAATTTTAATTTCGCAGGAAACTTTCGATCCTTTTATAAAATTAAGCGAAATCGGTTTTTGTGAGCTGCGTGTACAGCTCCTTGTGAGCTGCAGCATCCGATTTCGTAAAATGCATCACGGAGCGTATTATTATTCAATTACTCCTGACAGTTCTTTTTTGCATTACATTAAGTAGACGAAATTTCTTTCTGCGGTGGTCGCGCTTGGCTCAGCAGCTTCTACAAAAGCTTAGTAGATGGTAAAGTTTTGGATATATCGGGGCGTAAAGGAGTCTTCTTATAATTCACCTCAAACATTTTCCGCTTAGGGATGCGCCAATGTCTGATTCTTGCAGTCGACCGCTAGTCGCTTGCTTGGTGGAGAGTTCAATAACGGAAGGCGGAAATTAGCTTTTTATGTTTTTTTTCGGTGAGTTTATCACTGATAAAATTTTTTTTTTCCTGAGAATGCAAAAAAAAGTTTTATTTGATGCAAATGTTTTCAGGCATTGAAACAAATTAATGAATCATGTGAAAACGGGGTTTTTCCGGTATGTAAAAGTAATTTCGAATATTATGTAAGAGGCACGAAAAGAAGACAAACATGAAACATTTACATTAAGTTCCAAAAGTAACGTCAAAGTACGTTAAGAAGATTCCTTCGAAGACGTTTAGACGCTGATACGTCTTTTTGTTTTTTTCTCTTAAACTGTTTTTAAAAACTTAAAAAAAACTAAAAACTTAACTGTTTTTTCTCTTAAACATAGAATGAGATTTCTAAAAAGTTAAAAATGTTTTGAAAAACTTCCGTCGTCTGCCATTATGAAAAGTGTCAAGCCATCGGTCAAAGGTAGAAAAGTTTGTCCGTGTGACCTTGTAGCTTCCGGAGTCGCATCCGGTGTGATTAATTTTTGTCAACCCTCGAACTTAAGAAAATACCGGCGACCAGCTGCGGTTTCGACCCTTTGGTAACGTTAAACTTTTCCGTTTCCCGTCGTCGCATAATCTCCCTTCAATTAAATAAATACCTCTCTCTATAGCGACATTCGGGTCGTTTCCTTGCCTCATAGGATATTAAATATCAATCATTTCACTAAAGACTGGAATTCACCGAAAAAGGAATTTCCTGCCGGTATCGTATGTGGATTAGTTCAGACCTGAATTTCAGATCCCACATCGAAAATTAGAAATTTTTCCATCAAATGATGTTTAATTTGGAATGATCTTTCGAATGCTTTTATTCTGTTTATTCTAAATGTTTCTCTAAGTTTATTCCAGTTGAGATGATTATTCTCATTTCATATTCTTCATATGATATGAAAATTTACATTTTTTTTGGATTCGGACTATATTGTGGTTGTCACGCTCAAATCATAACCGGTACTTCCTTTTATATAGGAGAAGATACTCTCCTTAAGCTTGTAATCAAACTTTGTCCGATTTTCGGATGTAATTATCTTTATAAAAATTGACGCAGAGCTTTATCGTTCGCTTGCACAAAATTTTCAAATGAATTGACCAATTCATGTGACGGATCAGGTTATTTTTTTCTGCTTTTCCATCGTCCGATTCTCATTCTTTGTGAGTGTATTAAACAATCCATTTGTCTGCTGGCCAAATACTTATCACGGTTGAAGTGATCGTAGATACGTGCAGAAACATATGCAGAATAACGCTATATTGCTGCAAGTTTACAAAAATTATCATGACATGTAATTTCCGGTGAATTCTTCGCCACGACACTTTGAACGAGACAAAGACAGGGCTGCGGAAATGGACGAAGAACTTGGGATCACTGGGAGGACAAAGAGAAAAAAACAATGAAGCAATAAAGGAAGAGGAAGACGAAAGTATGAAAATGAGATTTAAATTTCTCCCGCTCATGAGAAATCGTAAGGAAGCAAAATATTTTTGCATTTCTTGAAACGAAAACTTCCATCCTTTTTCCTTTCGAAGACAGAAAATCCTCCGTTCATCATTGTGTGATTTGAGTCCCGTGATCCTGTACTCTTTGGAAGTCACCAACACTTTCGTTTCGCTAGAGAAAATTCCGCAGTCCGAAGATGCATCTTTGAATTTTTTCAGTTGTTTGCCAGAATAATTTAATAAAAAATAAAAAACGGAAAAGTAAAGTAATTCAATGATTTAGGATTTGGGAAATTCCTTTTTCGCGCAGGATATTTCCCAGTTCTCATCAATTAGTTGATTAACCCTTTTTTGCAGTCGCATATCGGACCGTGCAAATTATATCACACCTAAACTATATCCTTTAGTTAATAGGGAAAAAGAAATAAGATCTACACGGTTTCAAACTTAAATCATACCGATACTGATATCAAACTGAAACAGACGCAGAATTGTATTCTAACGAGTCTCATCGAAAAAGAATTTATGGGCAAGGCCGACTCCGCGCATACTTTCCGGTACAAGCGTCGAATACTAAAAACATTTGGGTTTAAGCGAAAAGGACAGATTCAATTCGGAAGCGGTCAGAAGGAATGCCTGCGGAACAAGTTGGGACACGAGCGTTACGACGAATTGCCGCGACAGCTCTCCAAGACCGTCACAATTCTTAGCTTACGGGACTAGCCGGCTGACGGCTGGTTCCACGGTGTTCGTCGCGCTGTGTCGCTAGGTCGGGGAATCCCCGATTCACTCGCATCAGTTGAGGAATTCCAGAATCTTCTTCGGTTTCATTTTCGTGGCAGGTGGCAACCGGCTTGAAATCGCGAAGGTCGCGCTGCCTCGCTCACACGGGGTTTTGTCCCGGAACAACTTTTCCTGGTTTTTTTATTTACTGTTTACACATAAAATTAACAGAAAACTTTTTCATTAAGGTAACGTCTTTCATTCCTTAATTTATATTTATTTTTTGTGTGAATTCACTTTGTGTTTTGAAAAAACTGTTAAAGGTGAGGAAAATGGGACTAAAGATTAAAACAGAAAACAATTATTATTAAAATATTAATGTCTTCGGGGATTATAATTTCAAATCTTTTCTTATTTATTTGGAAGGGGATTATGTATATGTGGTTGAATGGGAGGTATTACCAAAAAAATGTATCAAGCGTAAGAATTTTTAAATTTTCTTCAAAATCTAAGTTCTGGAATACAATTCATGTGGTTTTTAATTAATTGACTTTCTTCGACTTTTCTTTTACTGATTCTTAATATGAATGAAATGAAACTGAAAATATGAGGTTTAACGTTTAAAATTCATCAGTAAAACTTGTTTTATGTTCAGATACTTAGTTCTTACCGTTTAATGTTATTGACGCTTTATAATCATGTTGTCATTGTGTAACAGATTAACAATTTCCTTTATCAAAACACCAGATAAATAAAAGCATACGTGAAAACTCCTGAAATTAATTATTTCAGTAATATCAAACGACTTATTAGACTGGACGATAATATTATAATGGTATTTGTGTATAATTTTCCATTTTAGCCAAAAATATTCCAAAAACATTACCAGAATTTAATATTTACTTGATGAAAATTTATTTGTCCATAATCAACGGGTAAAAGCAAGTCCGAACGCCTCTCACACAAGACAATGGTCCTTTAATAATATTCATTTCGTTCAAATCGACAGTGGTTAGCACTAAAAATAATGCTCGAACATATACATTCAAATTTTTTATCTTTCGATCAAAAAGACATTTAACGAGCAATAAAAAGCATTGTTTCATATGAATTAAATAATCTCACTGTGTATAAATCGCGGTTCCTATCGAAATAACTAGCTAGATGATTTCCGAAACTTTTACCTTATTTGAATTATGATTCTAATTGGATAAAGAAAGCTCTATACAAAGTAGCAGAGAAATAATGAAAACCTGTCTTTATTAATTATTCCTCTTTTTCCGTGCTTTAGCAATAACATAAACCTCCATTTTATAATGTTCATTTGTATTGCACAGATGTACTGAGTTGTCTACTACCCGCATATGTTGAATTCTATCTAATGTTTCCGGAGTGTAAAGTTTAAAACTTCATAAAGACAATTTACCCCACACATTTCCTTATATGACTCATTACTGAAGTAAAGTTACTAGGGAGTCGTATTAATATAAGATACATATATTGTTTATTATATAGTGTTCTATATATTCTCTTATTAATTTTAATTTGGTTGTCCTCTTTATCACTATATTCCTACAAAAAATGATAAATAGAGCTCTTCAGTTTTTGATAACTGAATATGAGAAAAGTAACCTAAATTTTTATCTAGCATATTCAAAGTTTTATGGTCTGATTAAGTATTATAGTAACTGATTATGAAAATCAATGTGTGTAAAAATCATGTCTCTAAGAGAACGAAAAACAAAGCCGAAACTATTTTCATACCTTTCTTATATAAAAAAAATACCTTTTCAAATTTTTAAAAAATAATATTAATAAACTTAATGAGTATTAACGAATGAATCAGATGATTTGATTTAGTAGCAGAAGGTAAATAAACCTCGAAGTAGAAAGGAAAAGATTTAATAATGATTCTTGAGTAAATAAATTAAGCTTTGCGCAGTGGCGATATCGTAACCGCTGAAGTTTTATTGAGGTGCGATTATTGCTAGTTGAGTAAATAAATTATATTTGTGTAAAATACTTATATAATATTCTGCAATTTCGTTGAAAATACTTTTTGAAACTTAAAGCTATAATGGAATTATTTCTCTTGGGGTTTTCAACTGTGAATATAATTTGTACAATTTCCCCAATCATGTCATTCAGCAATTAAACCTAAACCCTTCATATTCCTCTTTTCCAAACATGAAGAAGGGAAATCATCTTCCACTGAACCGGAACATTTCCCTTACTCTTGTAAAGAAACTTTTATATTTATAATGATCTCATCAGTCCGAGCCACACTTTTGAAATTTTTGTTAGTTTAAATGAATTTATTACATCTAAGATTAAACCAAACTAAGGAGGTTTTAGAAAATATATAGAATGTGAGTAATGGGTATAAATGTTAAAGAATGGTATTTTCAGCGAAGATGACGCCCGGCTAAAACATAAGGACACATTGGAAATTTCACATTTCAAGTGGTGTTGGGTTAGTGGAGACTTCCGTTAAAAGATGGTGAGGAGCCTCGCTCAGTGGACGAAAACTCTTAGTTTTCCGGCGAGATTAACGCCGCAGAAAAGTCCGTCTGCGACGTCGCCGGGGAACGACGTTGGTGTCCTGGCGACAAGTCCCCTGCCGGCGGACGAGCATGTAAGTCAAAGTTTTAGAAAAAAATTAATTTTCCACGAAAATTCGAATTTTATGTCTTTTTCACTTGCCTTGATATTCCTGTTAAGTAAATTATAAATTCTATTTCATGCATAACATTTAAGCTAGGAATTTGTCTGTTTTTGAATAAGCATGGAGTGATTTAGTGAGTTTGAGCTGCATGCGTGACTTCCGGTTGACCGCGTGATGGGTAATCGGCTAGAAAAGAATTAAAGTAGTTTTATATTCTTTAAACCCAAAATGATTGTCTTTTTCTCCGACAATGCGTTTCATACCGTTCCAGCAATGTCAGTTTTAGATTCCTGCCTTTTGGGACTTTAATCTCTCATTTCTGTTTCTTTTTCCATTTACATTTAAAAATGGTACTCTAAAAGAATAAATGTATATTGAAACATATTTTATGCTGAGTGGAACTAATTTCTTTACCAACCAACGCTCCCATATTTTTCTGTATTTCTTTGTCTGGATCTGCTACAGACATGAACTTTACTTCAACCTGATGTGGTATTTACATATTTTGTGGAATATTAAGACTTGCAATGGAAGCACCATTTTACAAAAAAAAAAAAAAAAAAAAAAAAAAAAAAAGATTAAGAACATAAATTAATTTATGGCACATGCTGGATATGCTCACAAACCATAGCATCGAATATATTTGCATGTTGAAATTACAGTTCCCGTAAGATAAGTTTTTAATAATTGGCAACATAAAATCAGATATGTTGATCCCTATCATTTAATAATAGCTTATGAAGAGGGAGAATATTCGCTTTTTTTAGCTATCTTGCATGTCAAATTATTATAAATATTAAATATAGTCTGTAGTGCCAATGTCTAAATAATGCTGCTCAGCTTTTGTTTTTTTTTTGTATAAGTATTTAGAGTCTAACATACTTAAAATAATGTTTTTGTGTTCTTATTCACAGTAAAAATCCTATGTGGGTGTAAAGGAGTGCAATCATGTATGTTAAACCTTAATGTAATGTTTCTGCTTGCTGTTATCACTAATATAACTTATATGAAATTGTTAAAATTTGCCATAATTTTATTCATAAGTTTGCCACGGCTGGAGTAACAATAACAGGGGCGGAACGTGTTCTGGGGGAGCATAAATCATGCAGCATGCACAAAGGCATTCATTCCAGTCGAAAGGAGCGCGTTGCATCTGCCTGCATTGGCGTGAATGGTTCTGCCAGCTGGAAAATTATATTTGAGGGGCCGAGTTAAAAATTGAATTATATTTCAAAAAATAATTGGGGGCTAATTTAAAAGGCATTCGCTTCGTTAAAGCCGGCTCTGCGATAATAATCGTATTCATTATTAAGTGCATTAACTTTATTTCACAAAATTTTATATCCTGTCAACTCACTTTTACCGAACTTGTTTCGCTTATATGGAAAGTTTGTTTTTTTATCATTTTCTAATGCGTTACTTATTGCGCTTGGAACTTAATGATTATTTCCATGAATTTTCAGTTGCAACTTTCCATATTTGTTTGGATGTTAGTATTAGCAACATAATGTATTTCAACTCAAAAAACAGTTATTTTGAAATATTTTAATCTTATCAGAAAATATTTCAATTTTTATAAAAAAGATAAATTCTTATTAAAAAGTACTGATTGCCTGGTCTAATAAGCATCAGGCACGTGAACAGTTTCAGCAAAACTGCGAGTCCCTTCTTATGCTTAGACTATACTGACTGAATCTTCCGTCACATATATGAATTTGAACTAAAAAGTTTCAAATAGAAATATTTTCTTTCATGCGTTATAGATTTGCTTTTTTCGAGTAATGCCCTTTCTTGTTAAATGTCACTTGCTGATACGACTTTTGTTAAAGATTCAAAACATGAAATTTAATTCGGTTTAGAGATCAAGGGAAGGCTAAAATGATAAAATATCGGTGAAATATTTTCCTACTGATGATATGTGAAAGGAGTGAAATTCATATACTTTAAGCTTTTATTGCTTACTGTAAATTGAAGCTGATTTTTGTCAAAGTGATTTTTACCAGCTCGGCAGCTCAGTTGATCTTTATATTTTATAACAATCGTCATACAATGCGAAAGTGTTCTGCACATAACAATATTACCGTGCAAGTAATAATATAATTTAAAGCTGTTTTCAATTTGAAATAATAAACAAACTAAAATAATAATCTTCAAAAAATAGCAATCTAATTTTTTGAATTTATTGAAATTTAGAATATTTATTTAAGTATTCTATAAAAGTATTTTATTAAATTAAAAGTATTTTATTAAAGTATTAAATATTCTATAAAAGTATTTCTAAATACTTTTATAGAATATTTAAAAATTCTAATTTTGTCTGGTGTGAACATAACTTAACTTGATACCTGAAGGTATCAACCCTAGCTATATTTTGATTCACAATTCAGATTTACATCATTCATTCCCACTCTGTTGGCTTCATGCCGGACTAGATTTAGAAGGCTTCTGCCCAGAATGGCAATTAAGGGCTTGGCAAGACCTTCAATCAAACAGGTCCAATCAAAAATTTTTTTTATTAAAACGGTCTTTTGTAAAGGTCCTTCGTTTTTTTAGGTGTCCGGCACATAAATTGCCTGCCTTATGCAGCAAAATCGTTGCTGTTGCATAAATGGAAGATAAAAAGCGTACAGAAAGAATAATTTAGAATTTATCTAAGAAAAATTCGACCCAAAGATTCTTCTTTCTTAAATAGGGAAAATTGGTTTTCTTTCTAAAATGTGCGTATGAGAAGTTCCGGTTAAAAGACAATGTTTTTCACTAATTAATATTATTAAGTTTTATTACTATATTTTTAAATACTCGGTTAACTTGTTAAAATGATAATACATTCTATTTCGAAAATCTTGATTTAACAGCATTTAAGTGTTACCTCAGGAAAACCAATTTATCTCCCAGGCTGGTTCGAACTGTGTGTATCACGGGAGAGGATGAGGAAAGTGTGATTTCGTTTAACAGAAATTTGAATGTGGGTGATTCAACAATATAAATATATCTTCATGATTAATTCAAATCAAATGTTTTAAAGAATCAGAAAACGTCTTAAAAAATTACCATAAAAAATTAGAGCTAGATGATGCTACAACAAAATATTAAGAAGAAAAAAGCAAAACGAAATCGTACAGACCTGTTCGATATTTTAAAATTTTGAATTTACTCTTAAGACTCTTTATTAACCTTTTTGACACTGCAGCGTTTTAGAAATTGCCGAAGTTGAGCTTTCTTACTAGATACTCTCAAAATATACTTTTATTAGCTATCTCTATAAACAGCATTAAAATAGTAAACCGTTAATGTTAAATGTGTCATGATTTTATATTATTTAAAATTTTATATATTTGATTAGGAAAATTATTATATTTTGTATTGGTTAAATTGTGAGGTCCAAACGAAAGCGTGACGCAAAAGAGCCATATCAATATTGAGGAATGCTTGTCATTAATAATGCCAAGTCGACATAACCTTAGCCTCTAACTATCCGGTGTGGATTTTATCGGAAAAGCTAGACACAAATTAAATTATTTTGAACTAGTTTTGCATTATATAAAAATATTTCAAAGTGCTTGACTGTTTAAGGAGTGGTGCTCCTACGCAGTGACTAGTCTTCGGTTCATATTAAAAAGTGTACCCAATATACAAATACTTATTGCCCACGAATTTCGTCTCATCGTCCAATTTGCCTGATTTTTTCTGCCCGGATAAGAAAAGCTTTATGAATTATGTCGATCAAAAAAATCTAACATTGAGTGAATCTTGTTCTTCAAAGTATGAAGGAAATGATGTTTGTGATATTTGCACCTAGTGTGAAAAACCGTATCTGAGAGAAAAAGAAACACAATTTTTAGATTATCCCAGGATTGAAAATGTCTCATAATGGAAATTTGTAAAATAATTTTTTGTTTCAGTTGTATTCGGATCCCGATGCCGACAAAATCATCATGGGATCCACGGTGTATTGCATACATCACAAAGAAGGATGCAAATGGATTGATGAGTTGAGGAAATTGAAGGCTCATTTAAACACCTGCAAATATGATGCTATGCCGTGCAGTAACAATTGCGGTTCGCAGATCCCGAGAGTTCTTTTAGAAGATCACATGAAGTATACGTGCCCACAAAGGAAAACGAGATGCGAATTCTGCGGGAAAGAGCTCACCGGTGTAAATTGGGAGGTAGTGGCGAACTGCATCGTACTAGAAACATTCACAAATCTTCCCTTTAGAGTCACTCAAGCATATAATACTGAAAGATATTATTTAAAAAGTACATAAAAATATACTAACTCGTATATTTCGAGTCAGCTCCCTTATTCTTATTCATTTTGATTTCTTAGTTTTTCCTAAAATGTAAAATTTATTTTTTTATTAGATGCACTTAGGTAACTGCAGTTTCGAGCCTGTATATTGCGAAAATAAATGCGGTCACAAAGTGCAAAGACGACTTCTTCAGCAGCACAAAGCTGCCGAATGCAGCAAAAGACTCGTCCGCTGTCGTTATTGCACACACGAGTTTACGGCTGACACCCTTCTCGTAAGTATCGTACCTTAATAAGTACTTCTCTCGAAAAACGTTTTGAATTCATATAAAGTTTTTCATGAATAATTTCAGGTTCATCATACAAAATGTGGACGGTACCCCGTGACCTGCCCCAACCGATGTGAATCAGACGTTCTTTGCAGGGAAGAAGTCGAAACTCATCTAAAAGATGAGTGCCCGTCCTTAGTAACCTGTCCGTTTAAAGACGCGGGCTGCAGATACAAAGGACCAAGATTTAGTTTGGACAAACATTTGGACGAATGCACAAAGCAACATCTAACACTCATGTGCGGAGTAGTGTCAAAGCAGCAGCATCAGATAGCCAACTTGAAAAGCGCCTTATCGAAAATTTCATTGAATTACACTGGGACACTTATCTGGAAGATCTCAGATGTTTCGAAAAAGGTAACCGAGGCGAAAACCAAAGATGGCGTCGAGTTGGTCAGCCCACCTTTTTACACTAGTCAGTACGGCTACAAACTACAGGCTTCTGTGTTCCTTAACGGGAACGGTGCCGGTGAATCGACCCACGTCTCAGTCTACATAAAAATACTGCCCGGAGAATATGATGCTTTGCTCAAATGGCCGTTTTCGCATTCTGTGTCGTTCACATTATTCGATCAAACGACTATCACGGAAAAGGTAAGCTTTACTTGAACCAAAGCTGTCATCTTTTAAATTCATTCCCTACAATCCATAAAGATTTTAAATCAAATAGTTTATTAAACTGATTCTAATGAAAAAACTAAAGAGTTACTCATTTCTTATAAAAAATAAATGTTGCAGCTAAAGTTATGAAATTTAAATTTAAATTAAATAATTGTCCTCCCTTTTTGAATTCCTTATTCTACAGCTTTGCCCGATTTATATTCCATTAACAAACGATAGATCGAAGTATGTTAAATAGTTTTACATTTTTCACTATAACAGTTTTATTTTTCGATACGTTTTGGCTGCTAAATGTTAAACTCGAGGAAATTTTTTACAAATACAAACGTTATGGAAGGCAAAAACTCCCAATTTAAATTTTTTCTTTCAGGCTTGCAACATCGTAGAAAGTTTCATTCCGGATCCTACATGGAAGAATTTCCTGCGCCCCAGCAAAGAGCCGGACTCATTGGGTTTCGGTTTTCCTAGGTTTGTTTCTCATGATCTCCTACACAAAAGACAATTTATCAAAGACAATGTCTTATTTCTGAGAGTGAAAGTAGATCCGAGCAAAAACGTTGCTGTGTAAATATTCAAGCTTTCTTTAAAACAAAACCGCCAAAGAAATTTATTCTGCCTCTGCAGCAGGAATTTCGAAAGTTTTTCTTTCTTTTCAATTTGGAAAGATTTTCGGCTCGTCTTTTGAGCCAGGTGCTTGAACTCTGAAAAAACTGACTTTAAAATCTAACCTTATCCGATTTTTAGTTATCTCTGAATGAAAGACGGTGGTCCAATTTCGCCGGAGACTATTAAACGTTAACAATTTATTCCTAATTTTCTTGGTGCCTTTGAAATACGAAACTTTCTCTGGTCTTCTGCTTTTTGCCACGCTTCCTCCGCTGCTCTTTTACTTGCGAGTAACTCGGAAAGTCTACATTGGCAGGCGTACAGACGTATCAAGCTCCTGGCGTTTGAGTTTAACTGCATCTTTTTAACAAAAAATTTGGGATTATGCTTTGAAGGAAAGCATGAAATCTATTGCAACAATGCTTCCGAAGTCAGTTTATGTATATTTAATTTTGGTTTTAAGCCGCTTTCGATCTGAAAAGCGAGTATTTGTCCGAATAAGCTGAAAGCAGTTGACGGCCAAGGACTTTTTTTCTGACCAGTAGAATCGGTCAGCAATAATATTACTTTATTTTCAATTTTCAATTGTATCGATAAAATTCATTAAACGACAAAAGATTTATTAAAATTAAAGAGTTCTAGTTCTCTAGAGTTCTACGCTCTTAATATCAATAATTTACAATACTCAAAACAATTCGTAATTATTTTCATATCGTTTTGTTTGCGAGAACATTTTATTTTCTTTATTTAAGAAAATACATTTATCAAGAATTAAAAAGCGAATTTTTTTTTTAATTCGTCGACGAAATGCCCGTTGAAATTTAGGTATAAGAGGTTGGTACCTATTGTAATATATCAATTATGAAATAAAAATTTAATGATTTATAAAGATCGATTACCTCAGTATTTGTGATATGAAATTTTTCATGTTTATTTTTCAGCACGGAAAAGAAAGATATTCAGTATAATAAATTGGGCTTAATTATATAATAAATTGACATTAAAAAATTATAATTTTTTTCTACTTGCTGATACAATCAATAATTCGAAAGATAAATCGCGTCTGCTAACCTAGGAATTAAAAATACGAAGATTTTATATCTTTATAAGGTATACATTCATGAGTATATAAGAATTTTTTACGTAAAATTAACACGAACCGTCAAAATATATACTCTTAAAATCTATAGTCACTGTGGTTGCCAGACCATATGAAACCTTCATATTCAAGTTATTGAAATTCGCACAAGATGAAGTTTTATTCAATTTTTAGAAGTTTACTATATGAATATAAAACAAAAATTTTTTAAGGAGTTATTTTTATTTGATCAACGAGAAAAATTTCCAACCTTGAATTTAAATTGAATGGTATTTTTATTAAAGTTAACTATCTTCACATTTTGTTATGCTTCGTAATTCAGAGTAGTTAGTGCTGGGAGAAAGCTTTCTTGTTTCCTAATAATTTTTCTTTTCAATGAATTTTTAAATGCTTCATTAAACGAAAAAAATTTTTTTCGAAATTTAATATCAAGAGAAGGTTTTTCCGATCATTATGGAGTCCAATATCGACATCACAAATCTGTTATAAAGCATACGAAATCCTCTTTTAAAAGAATTTTGCCGTTCAATATGATAGGAAAACAAATTTGCATTTTGCTTTTTAGTAAAAATCTAATTTCAATAAGAAATTCTAAAATTTAATTCTGATTTCAATTCATTTTTATTTAATTCTATTTATTTTGAAATATTTGTAATAATTCATAATACGTGTCTTTAACTGTTATATCATTTTAAGCGAAGTAAATGTTTCAAATTCCATAATTGTCAGTCGGATATATAAATCGTAATATTCTTGGAAATAATTGCAATCCAGACGCTGCAGCAGTATGGACGGTTTAAATATGATTGCAAAAACAAAGAGAATGAACAAATTTAAACGTATTTATGAAAACAAAACATACACGGCTACATAAAATTATTAAACTCCTTCATATAAAGTTATATACATTTTCATTACAGCACAAAATGTCAGATTCATGGCAATTCCTATTTCAATTAAAAGATCGAATGCTTTTTTTAAAGAAATAATTTCTTAATTAAAAGAATTACAATTCAATATTTCGCCGCTAAAATATTAAAGAATTTGACCGGAAAATTTCTATCAAATCAAATAAAAATCATATTATCTTTGAAAAGTAATAGGAACTTTTAAAAAAAATTATCCTTCTTAACCTATAAAATTTGGCTTCACTCTTAATATAGCACAACCATTTACTTCATTAAAAGCGAACGTTTTGAACAAGAGTAATAATTATTAATGTAGTTTCCTTTTTCCTATTTACAGAAAACTTTGTTAATAAAAAAAAATAAGAAAATTGACTTTTCTACCTTTCTACGCACTCTTATTTACAATCATTTTTTAAGAATATTTCTATTGAATTATCTTTATATTTAAGTGTTAAACGATTGGTAATTTGTTCAAACAATTTATAATTTTTACAAAATTCGAACTTAACGACAGCCTTTTTAAAATTCCATGTTGAAAGCACTCTAAAATTTTACTATTCAAATTTAATCAAATGATAAAAATATTTTATTTTTATCTTTTGGTATTTATAAAGAAAAAAAAATTAGTTTTGATATGAAACTATTGTTCACTGTACTAATATTCATATATAATTTGAAAACTTTAAACATTAAAAGTACGCTTTTTCTGCAACTTCGAAATATTTCAATCGATGTTTCTCGTAAATATTTTACAATTTGAAAAAGGCATGTTATAAATTCAAAAACCATTTCGCAAATGTGGACAAATCATAAGACTCATATAAGATCTCAAATTTCTTGTTTTTTTAAAAATCTTCACATTCTATAAAGTAATTTAATTTTTTGTTTGTAGTCAGTCTCCTCTTTTACTGCTTAATTATTTCATCTTTCATCTCACACAATATCTGAGCAAATAAAATTTACTTATTTAAAACTTTACAGAATCTTCTCCCTCATGAATTAATTCAAATTTATCTCATGGCATAAAATTTAGACTCAATCAAACCAAATAAAAAAAGAATGATCTTAATTTTTTATTTGAGTCATTACCTTTCGACTGTCATGAATCGGCATTAATCATATTTGTTATACTAAAACAAAACTTTTGTTTATTAGCCATATATGATGTTTTATTTAAATTCTAATGAATAAACAAGGCCTTTTTTTTATTGACAGAGCAATTGAAAGTTTAAATTAATCTATAACAATGATCAGAAAAACAATAGTGATAATAAATTAATTTAAAAAAATGATCTAAAGATGAAAATGAAATATACAAAGAATGAAATAAAAATAAAATTAAAAGAAATTCAGTCTCATATTGCAACTGTTGCAAGTAAAACTGTTATGTCATCTGGCTTGCCTCCTGCAAAAAGAAAAGAAATTATTAATAATTTACATAAGACAGTTAGAAAAGACAAAATTTAATACATTTTGATATATTATAAAATTTGAAGTAGTAACGTGCCATATTTAGGTTCCAGCTTTTTAACATCTAACCAATAATAACGGTTTTCTTAGCCAAATATATGTTTTTGGATAAATATGTGTTTGGGATAAAATTTAAATGAGGATTAATTCTCGTATAAGAATGTGGTAAAGATTTATATAAAAATGGTCATAAAAAGTCGCTTTAAACCAATACGAAATAAGTTTTATAAGTAAAAGTTCTACTTAAAATTTCATTTTAGTGTTCAAAAAAAAATATCAGACGACACAAATTACATAAACAAAGATAAATGAAAAGAAAAGTACATCTCAACAGAATTTCTCACCCTTGGCATAGATTCCATTCCTTCTGGCATTTTGAGCAAAGGGAGACATGAAGGTACTATCGAAAGCCAAATTTCTGGCCATCCAAGCTATGGAGTTGGCAACGAGCTGTATTTTATTGGGGTCTCGTTCACCCTGCAATTTGACTAGCTCAGTGATTAGTATGGAATCTGGAACGTTATCAAAAACACCATCTGTGGCAACCAATATCACATCTCCGTCTTCTACAGGAAAATTCGACTGATCTGCAGATTCCGGCCTTGAAAGAAAGTTCAAATTATTTTTAACAAAGTTAGTATGAAAGTAATGACAACTAAATATTTTGCATTACAATAATTAAAAAGCTGACACCTGGTTACTGTCAAACAAAAGTTGGCTTTTTACCTGTCACTAAGAACTTGATGACTATGATCGGGCGGTGGCAGGGACAACTGGAATGGAGTGTTAAAATAATGTTGTTGCTCCTCGGATCGATGAACGACATGTCCCTGTCTAACTATTACAAATCCACTATCTCCGATATTGGCAGTATAAACCATACTGTCTTCTCTGTTTAAAACTACTACGCATGCAGTGCTACTACCTGAAAAAACACGAATTATTTTAAGTATTTTGTCAAAATAAACAATGTAAATTTTTTAGCCCTTCGAGTCAATGACATTTTCTTGATTCATTTCAGTCATCAACAAACTGATAGTAATATTCGTATATAAGTTAATATTTCAATTTTTAAAATTATTTATAAATAATATCATGATTCATTTCAAAGCTCATATCGTTTAAAGTTGTCAAATATTTGTTATTTAGATTTATTTTTATAACATTTAAAAAATGTTAAAAAGGAATTTTCAATCTTTTAAAATTATAGTTCGAAAATTCAGTCATCGGCTAATAAAGAAGTACTTTGTATATATTTCGAGATGGATATACATTGTCTAACAAAAATATATTTGCATAAATGTTTATATTTTAATTAATTTCAATTTATTTTATTTTTCATTTCATATTTAAAATTTAATTAAATGCGTATAAATTCCCAAGATAAACAAAACATTTTAAAAAGATATAAATTACCTTTTAGATTTTAACTTGAGTTTTATTTCGAAAAAAATATTTAAACATTCAAATTTCGTTGCCGTTCGCTAAAAATGGCAAAACGATCTCAGATTGCATGAACCTGTTTTCAAGTATAAAACATACAATCACTCTTCCGGCAAAAAGACGAATATTTTATCCAATTTCATGTAATCGATTTATTCCGTATTTTTGTATATAATACCTACCTAATATAGGTTGTTTACTCTCTAAAAGTTCATTATAACTTTTGGCTAAAAGATCTGCAGGATTTGTAGGTAAAAACCTTCCTTTGGTGACAAGTCTTTCACAAGTTTTCATCAAGAAGGATGAGAATTCGCCCGGGTCGATTCCATAATGCCTCCAACCTCCGACTCCATCCGCAACGCCTAGAAAATCAAAGGCATCGGGTCATATTAATGGGAAGTGATGCACTTCGGACTCCATTATAACAACACTAGGAAATAGAAGTTTAATATTTTACTTCAATCTGACTCTTAACTACAATTCTATGAAAATGCACTATTGGAAATTCTGTCCGCTAATAATATAAGCATTTAATTCTAAAAAACGAAAATTTTTTATAAATTTCCTAAGCAATTCATATTTTATAATATCGACGTGTTTAATATTTAAAAATCGCTTAGCTGTGATAGCAATGACATTAAAAAATTTATAACTTTAATATTCTCTTCGGAACATGAATCTAAAGAGTGAAAAAAATTTCACTGCGTAAATTTTACAACTATTGATTCATTCAAAGCATTTAACATAATTTATAGCGATTTAGATGGATGAAAGGTTGAGAAAGATTCAATGAAAAATCGAAAACAGGTCAAGCACGTAATAATTATATGATAAGAATATCAATATTGATGAAATAAAAAATGTCAAACTTCGTACTAGAGATCAGCTCCCATCTTCTGACACATATCTATAGGCAAGTCTATAAATACAAATTGAAAATAAAAAAAAATCAACATTTTTAAACATAATCTTTTAATTTTTAATAAATTTATTCTATATTAAGTGGCCCACTTTTAAGATTATATAAGTCAAGGCTTTTCAATGTAATTGTAAAAATATTTAACTTAAACTTCAGTCCGATTTATATTCGTGTTGAACTCGTGTTTAAAAACTGAAGACAGTCGGAACGCTCCCGTTTGATTTGAGTAAATCCTTAAAACACTTTTCCAATTATATTTGCATATTTTTCTTCTATATTTAGCAAAGAAGGGTGAATACTCCTTTTCCGCATTTTCCAAAATCATCCTTGAGAAGCTCAAATTAGAACAAAGTTAAATATACAATAACTCATAATTAGTACATGATATATTTCTCTGGATCCCTATCCATGCTTGAAACTGTCCGGCTTTCATATATTATCTTCAAATGAATTATACGTCTTCTGTTTTTCTACTACAATGACTGTATTTACTTTTATAATAAGTTATAATTTATATATACTTCTAGTTCATTTTATAAGCTAATGCTTATGTTAAGAAGAACCGAATCTTAAATAAATTTTTATTGCCTTGAAAATCAACAAATGACTGCGCGATTGTAGTACTATCCCTAAACAGGAACAATTACTCCTCTTGATCAATTTTCAAGGGTTTCATGATTGGACAGCAAATGGCCATGATCAGGAAAGTTTGAAGAAAATGCTTTAAAATAATACGAAAATCATTGGACTGTTCAAAACCAAAATTAACAACCGTAAAAAAAGTGGAAAGAGCGAACATTATCTCGATTTACCACTTTGATTTCTTAATGGTTTGTTATAAATTTATATAAAAAAAGAATCAGCCTATGGTTTCCATTATTCTTAGTAATGCAGAAGAAATAAATGCAATATGAGAGTCCTATTTCACCATGATCGACATATGTTTGATTTAAAAAAAGAATTTCAAGAAAACAATTAAACGAGCGTCCTAGCGTATTTCTAAAACAATCTATTACATAAAAATGTGAATGTTTCAATTTTTTAATGTAGCAATGTATCCAAAATTTTTTTTAAAGAAAGAAGTCTTAGGTAATTTCTTAGTTATTTTCGGACTGTATTTTATGGTGTAACTTTCACGTGAAATTTATCTGGCTGAATGCCATGCCACATCACATGATGTAAATAAATTAAATTACTTTACAGTATTTAAAATTTACATAAGAATGCTTTAAAAAAATGAGTCCAGACGTTAATTCACATATAATATTTTTTTCTTGTCTTATAAAAGGTCACATGAATTTAATGAGAATTAAAACGATATTATAAAACACTACAATAACTTAAAGGAATGACATCTTATTTCTTGAAATGTCAATTTTATAGCATCTATAATTTGATCACTGCCAGTGCTCAAACCTTAAATTTTTTGCTTCAATATAAAATGATTTTAATAACCATTAATTTTAAAGACAGTTTATAAATCTGGAAGAGGTTATTTCCATCATTGGATGAAAATTGCTATTGTTTAAAAAGGAATGGATTTGAAGTTACTGAAATAACTCTATTACTTGTTAATTATGCAGTAATATATTATTACTTTTGTTTCTTAATTTGTACTAAAGGTACAAGATTTTTTATAGGGAATTCTATTTTAAAATCTATATTCCGCTTTATAATATAAAATTGATACATATGAAATTTTTGATTGACTCTGAATACAACTAATATCTATTATTACCTTTTTGTGAAAAATGTGAACAGTAAAAGAAATCAATTAAAGCTAAACAATATTTGAATTATAAACTTTAGAAATATTTATAAATCAGTAAAAAATTGAATAACATTGTTTTAAAAACAACATATTAGGAAGCAAAAGTTATTATCTGTAAAAGTGACAAATGTTTTGGCATCTATTTTTTAGGAAAAGTACTGACAGCATTGTAGAAGAACTTAATACAACTCAAAAAACCTGTTTCTAAATAAAGGAATAGCAAATGTGAAAATTAAAACAAAGGCAAAAAATTTAAATGTGAATTTTCTTGTCTAATTTTTACTGTACACTGAAGAGTTACAACGTTTAATATAATTTTTTTTTCTCTCATCAATTATTTATATTAGATATGATCTCTTTTAATATCAATAGGGATTAAAACTTTCACTATGGATTATTAATGCAAAGTGAAATATATCAATTTAAGATAACAATTAGAGCTTAGTACCTTAACAAATTAAATTATTTAAGTCAATATTAAAGTAATGATGAAATTTGTGGACGAATGTGACTAGTTTATAGAATCCAAACAAATATTTTCAGTTACTCTTGAAGTGTATGACAACGATAATGCTTACCAATAACATCCGCTGCCTTATATCTAGCGGAAAACCATGCATCGTCTCCAAACTGACCTTTTTTCAATTTAGAATTAACAAAATCTTTAGGAAAGCCGCACACTGCGGAGACTAAATGGGAATCACGTTTTCTGTTCGTATTTGGTTCAACCCAGTGAGAATAATTAGAAATACTGCTCCACAACGCACGAGATAAAACTCTTCCAGTCCAAATGATGGAATGCATAGTAATTTCTACCCTAAAGTAATCTGCGCATCATTTTATAAAGAATGAATCAATTAACCAAAACATTTTATAAACAATTCAAACACACCACCGCTCCAATCCAAAAAAATTGATCGCAAAATACATTTGACCAACATTCCAGATTTTAAGAAAATCCCTGAACTGTAGCAACAAAGGAAATTTCATAGAACTAAGGCCAGTACTGTCCTGAACGCGGCAAATTAGATAAACAAATATTTATTGCATTAAATTATTATCTGTTAATTCACTCTTAGGAACTTTTTTAAAGAAATGTCATCTCCAAGGTTGGATTCTCCTTTTTCAACAAGTTGTGGCCAGGATAATTATGATTGTGATGACGAACAAGATGATCTGGATGATGCCGATGAAGATTCTGATGAAGGTAGATTATATTACAAAGTTATATTTGCAGTATAAATTTCGTTCATTTTCTAATTATAATCTTATCTCGCTAATTTTCCATAATAAGAAGGTAATCTTAAGTTATGTTTTTTGAGAAAAGCTAAAACCCTTTTTTTTATTTAAAGGATGTTTTACCAATTCGATATAGACTTCTTTTTTCACAGTTGGAATAATGAATACCCAAAAGAAATTATAAATTTATATTAAAAAGACATTAAATTTTTAATATACATAATTGTAAATCACAATTTGAATTAAATTTGTGGAGTATCTAAGAAAAGAGTAATAGTTGTTGCATATGAACATATCTAAATGTTTGCAATTTGAATAATTTTACTCTGATACATTTACAAACATTCAATATTATATAACATTTACTTTAAAATGCATCATTTCAACTTCTGTGCTTCTATTGCAAATGTTTATTTTAGCAAAAGGTATGACATATCTTTGCTTTTTTTTGTCACAAATAATGGAACATGATATTATTAAATTGCATTTTTAAAAGTCAATACAATACAAGGATAGCATGTCACATGCACACATAAATAGACACTTCATACTAATATTTTTTTAAATTGAACTGACTTGTTCCTTTAATAAAACCTATGTAATTAATTATTTAAATTAAATTAGAATTAATCATATTCTTATAGATGGAGAAATATATAGTTTTAAATAGATAAGAACAAAAAATTTTAATAAGTAAATAATTTTAATTTCAGACACTGAAGATGCTAGTGAAACTGAAATAGGCAAATCAGAAGAATATACAGAAATAAAGGAACAGTGAGTTTTTTTATAATTGTTAATTAATGACTTGTTATTTTTTAGTAAATAGTAAGTTTTATTTGAAAATTAAAATTATTTTTCTAGTATTTGCAATTTTATTGAAAGATCTTATGATCCTTTAGGATTAAAAGATAATCTTATGAGAGATAGTTGTTATTTTCATATGTGATTTTATTTGGGTGTAAATGAGTTTGTACATAAAGCCTAATACTTTTACTTCAAGATAAAAATATTAAATCCATCTGGATGTAAAATTTTTCTTAACTAAATATCCAAATTGTTTTCTTAAGATTTTTCACTAATTATGAAGTTTTTTCATTTTTAATAATTTTTGAACAATATTATATATATTCATGTAATAATCAAAAAATATTCAGAATAAACTGTTATATTATATGCTACGATTTATGGAATAATTGCCTCATATAAAAAAAAGATGAATAATTTCTTAATTAAGTAATGAAAATATGTTAAATTTTTAATAAAAATTTTATTTCATAAAATGTTTGAAAAGTAAAAATTTCATACTATCTATAAAGATGTGAAATACATTATGAAAAGTAATTGTTAATATTGATAAGACTTTACAACCTTTTTTAGGATGTATCAAGACAAATTAGCAAATTTGAAGAAGCAATTGCAGCAGTTGAAAGATGGTACACATCCAGAATACAATCGACTTAACAAAAAACTAGAACAGGAATATAAAGATAGGATAATTTTAAACAGTGTATCAAAAGCTTATCTAATAGACAGAGTAGAAAGAGATTTCATAAATGAAATGAAAGCAGCTGCAAAAGAATATGAAGAGAAAAAAATTGAACTTCGGGAAAATTTGATCGCGGAATACGAGGAAAAAAGGAAAATGATAGAGACTGAAAGGCACAGTCTGGAGCTGCACGGGGATTGTATGGAAGTAAAGCCTGTGATGACACGGAAGCTGCGGCGGAGGCCAAACGATCCACTTCCAGTGCCTGAGAAGAGAAGAAAGCCCCCCCCGGCGCAACTAAATTATTTGCTGGACGAGAAAGAGATAGAGCTGGACTTGAAGATGATTAGCAGGGGGAGGGCTGTCACCCCACAAATCAGAAGGGTTCCTCTTCCGAGTGGCATCGGAGTACCACCTCCGGCATCTCAAAGTGACTCTTCGTGCCACGAGCCGAGAATCGAGGACGGAAAGTTACGTTATGAAAAAAGATTTTTTCACAGAGGGCAACCGGTTTTCGTCGAGGGAAAGGATATCCCGAGATTTGCTGCAAATATCCACAACATAGGCACTGACGTGGTAAGATATTTTTCATCATAAAATTCTCGATAATATTTCACAAGTCACGCCATATTTACCTTTAACATTTTTTTCAGATATGGGTTAAGAAGGTCTCGGATTCAAGTAAATTTCGAATTTTCCTATCCCAGCTTAGTAAGAAAAAAGTTCATATCGAGAGAAGAGTACCGTGAACCGATGATTCACTTTATTTGTTCTTCAGCTAACTTGAATTTACGCCGAAGAACTTGATATTGTTTGAATAAGGTTGTAATGTTACTAAATTGTAACATTTATGTCGGTAGTCATATTTATGTGATAATATTGAGTTTCAAGTAAAGATTGGAAATGGAACTTGTTGCAACTTGAAAAAAAATTAAAACAAATAGTACCGTGGATTGTTTTAACACCTTTAAATATTTAAGAATGTGAAATAATTTATTTCATTCAGTACATAATTATACAAATGAAGAACTAGAAAGGAATATTTCGGTATTTGATTCATTTTAACTTCAAAAGCAAAAACAGTGATTGCCTACTCCTAGAATACTAAGAGGCTGAGTTTAAGGATGTAGATCTGACAAATTGGAATTTAATTGAATACAATTTAGTCATGATTTTTAAAACTTAATTTTAAAGATGTTTGATGAGTAAAATGAATTCGAAATTGTTAGCAACCAGATTTTAGAGATTAATATTTTTATATTTTATTAAACCGAATTCGTTTTTTGAAGGATAATTTTTGAATACTGATTATTAACGCGTGACTGTCATAAATATTTCAGATGTAAATTTTTAAGAATGAAAAATATTTTACAAAAAAACCATGAAACAAAATTTTATTGTTATTATTTTATTATACCTAATTCCCGAAATCATTTTAACCTCTAATAACTTCATATTTATTTTGATTGAAATTATAAATCTGATTCCGTTTTGCGGCAAAAATTTCAGTTTCGATAATTGCCGTAAATAAGATGGTTGATTAAGAACTTACATGAATAGTCACGAGTTTAATGAATAGAGAAAGTTATTCAAGAAAGTTTTACTTCGGTAGGATCTTGCAAAGAAGGGAATAGGAATCAAATTTCGTTCCTGGAGAAAGCATACAAAAGTTGGTTTACCATCCCGTAAGTAACTTTGCTTTCCATTTTAAATACTGAAAGTCGCGATTTGATTTGCGTAACTTTTCGACAACAAACTCTTAAACTTAATAACTTTATCGAAAATTGAAATTAAATTTTACTTTATAATTCAAAAATTATGATCATTTATTCATTTCGAAATGAAATTTCATCAAAGTTTTTCCCTCGTAGTGAACAAAAAAATAAGTGTCAAATATGAACCAATTCTTTTACATATATATTTATATTATTTTCGTTCCCTACCTGCTTTACAAAAGCGAACCTTAAAATTAAACTGATTGAAAAGGAAAATATTAAGCAGCTAAGATTAATGAGAAATTTTGACCCTTTCTGAGTATTTAAATCTTGATGAAATCTAGAAATCAGTTGCCTTTGTACCGCTTCGTTGCCCATGTTTTTTCGACGCAAAATTTAGGGTGCTTTCCCTTTCAGTTTAACTCGATAAAAAACATTGAACGTTTTGTTTGATTCGAAAGTGTTCTTTTTTAAAAATAAAAATATATTATCAGGAGGCTGTTTTCAGACGTACTAATCGGGAAGTCGGGAAGATACCTGGGCCGGATGCTCGGGCGGAGACTCCCCCCCCCCAAGCCTCACTCTTTGGAAGGCTGGAAAGCGTTTCGTCGATGAGGATTCCGTCTCTGCCTTCGGCGAACTGGATTAATAAAAATCGCTTGGCTTTAAAGACAACTTTTTTTTATATTTATTAGTATTTTTGTAACGGTCGATTACCCCGGTTTTTAACAAGCAAATCAGGGCAGGCACATTCCGAGACCGTCCCGGGGGAAGTGGGAGGGCCCCTCCGACATTCCGGCAGGTCACGCGGAATATTCGTTGATCATGAGCTGGGTCTCTACGTTGACATGATGGGAAGCGGTCGCATCGCCAAAAGTTCTTCTAACAGACTGTCTCGATAAGGTGTCAGCCGAGGAAACGTTCGCTCTGTCGGAGACGTCGACATTTTGGTCTCTGGGGATCACTTTGACGACATTGTTTGCCTGCCACCAAATGTACCATATCCGCATGTGGAATCGAATTGTGACGGCGACCCAGAGGTAATAGGCGATAGTCAATAATACGACCATAATGAGAAGAGAAATAGTGGTCCATCTGGAAGCCGGTGAGTATTTATGCGGTTCTTTTGAATAGAAATCGGCTGCCACAATACAAGAATAAACGCCTATGAAGGCAATCGGAGTGAGAACGATGAACACTATAAAGTCACTTTTTAAACCCCTATGGTATTGAGGGTTCCGGTCGAGAAAAACCCAATAGTAAATAGAGTAAAGGACGCGAAACCTCGGCGTTCTTATAGTCTGATAGTTGTAGCCGCAGAGCTCGCAGGAATGAGTATTTGACATTGCTAACCATTTTTCTAGGCAGGACATGTGAACTAAGCCGATCGTTCCCTGGGAATAACAAATAAGATTAAATTAATTTTTGGTTTTTGCCGCGTTAAATAAAGACATCGTCGGGCAGGAAGATCCGAAAACTGCGCAAGATCAAAAATTTATTTTTTATTGTGAGACTGCTATCGTCATCGCCACGAACGGCCAAGCATGGACTACAAAAGACAAATGGTCTAGTTTAAAGTTATTCGGTCATTCTTTGACAGGACCTGCCTTTTACCACGTTTTTCAAGTAAATACCGATGGATACATTTTTTTTATATCGTAAATATAATTTATGCAGATTTTAAAGGGTCGTTGACCGGAGGTCACAATGTCAGATCTCGATAATACATCGCATGCTGTCTCGATCCTAATGCCAAGATTGATTCTTTAGGTCAGAGGGATGCCGCGTAAGGTCAACGACTGAAATTCTTTCAGTTTTCCAAACTGCAAAGTTTAAAAGGCTTTGAACGTACAATAATAAATTGCTCTTAAGAGTGAATTTCAATGCTCTGTGCGGTAAATCAGAAAAGTCTGTAACAAAGATTCATATATTTCATCTCGGCATCCTGAGACCTACCTTGCATCTGCAAGCCGTTACGGGTGTTTCCTTTTTCTTGTCGTCGAAACATATTCGACAGTATCTCTCGTCGAGGTGGCAAGAAACCGACTTTTCCTCCTTCGTTTTGAGATCCTCGATGTTAAACGGTCTATGACGAATTTCGGGCCTCTTTCTGAAAATATGGTCAATAATTGACATTAAATTTATTTGTTTATGTGATTTCAAATTCCACCATCTTTTTTTTTTTTTACTCTCGACCACGGATAAATTGAAAAAAATTCCGGAAACTGCATTAGGAGTGAAAACACGAGACGCGATCATCTATCGGAAGTGTACATCTCGGAGGCTCCGACACTTATTTGAATTCTCAACTGGAAACTGTTGCAACCTCCTACAAGCGCAGAAAAAGAATAAAGATTTCTTAGAAAGATACGTGAACGGTTTACTCATGGCGAAAATGAGCAAACGCCCGAGATTCACCCCGTATTTTTCTACCTCGGCACTCCTAAGTTCTCCCAGAGTCGAAAGCTCTCAATAGCCATGGCTCGTTTCCTGAAGTGAACTTTTAAAAAAACCTTGATGGTCGACCGATACATCAACAAATAAAAATTCTTGCGACCAATTTAAGAACTCGAGTGTTAGCGTTAACGGTTATCTCCGTGAAAAAAAAAATTTTCCTGTGGAAGTTATAAAAAAAGCAGTCCAATTAATGTTACTGCCCACAGATCAACTGGCAGGTTAATGGATCGTTAAATCTGTGGCCATACATGGGAAAATGTCGGAAATGCAATATTTGGCGCCACGTTACTTTGTGTTTCCCGTTGATTACAAACTCCGACAATCGGGATTCCCGACGGCAAAAATGTCCGACAAATCCAAGATATGATCAATTAAATATCATCGCATAAGGAGTTGCCTTTCTTTAATCCGCTTCCGTAGAGATTTGCTTTTTACCATTTCATTTTCCAACCTCTTTGTTTTTACCCTCGGCAGAGACAAAATTGTGAGGATCACGCTGAATCTCGAAGACTTGTTCCCTGAGATATTTTCGTCGATTTTGCATGTGTCATGGAGGATAAAAGAAGACTCAACACTCTTGCACTGCCTCCGAGACTGGAGAACTGGAGCAATTAAAACTTGCTGAAAAATCACTCACCTATGTACCGTTATAACTGCCAATAACTGACGAATCGGTAGATGCCTCGATTTGTTGCGGTTTCATTAATTTTATCTCTTGGAAAGTGTTGAAAAATAAGTTAATTATCGAAGCATAATCAAAACGGGGATTCCGAATGTCAGAAAGGAGTCCATAATAAGCGAATGTGGTACTTTTATCTGGGATTAGTTGTCTGCCACTGAACTACGAGGATGGTTTCGCCTTTGATACACCGGGAATTTTAAGTGCTGTAGTGACCTCGAAAATACCTTCAGCACTTAAAGAATAATGTTTAACGTCCGAATTCCGCTTGAATTTATCGGGGAGTGATTCATGGAGTTGATCAACGAAATTTTTTTTTTTTTTTTATTTAAAAAACTTCGATATGTAAAATTCTGCACGAACGTGAACATTCGTTGGCATTTAGAATAAACGCCAGAAAACAAAAGATTCTACCAAGTCAAGACAATCTCTGACTGCTGTGTGGGTCAGAGAGAAACAATCGAGAAGAAAGTAGCACTTCCACGATCCGAATTTTCCGAATGTCCAAATTTTCATGGCAACTATCAATACCATACGTTATTTATTTATTTATTTAAATAATTATGTAATAATGTATGAAACATTTGCGGCTTTCATATTAAAGTTAATTTTTGTCTGTCCGTTTGCAGCCGCATCCAGTGAATGATAGATCTGATAATTAATTAAATACAAACAGAAAGTTTGTAAGATTTTTCGCGAAAAATACTTGACGTTCTGAAGTACGATACACACTGATGTGTAAAAATACATTTACCAATATTAATGTTAATGTAAAGTTAGATTTGCATTTTGAGGTTTAAGGCTTAACTAATTTTTCTGAAAAGTAAACTCTATCATATGTTATTTTTTTTTGGTTTCACAAATCAGAAACAACGAAACTACAGATGTAAGCACTAAATAAAATATTTCAGTCTCCTGTGGATGATAATTATCATTAATCAATAAGTGCAAGAAAGCAGTCATTATCCAAAAAACGGATATTTGTCATAATCAAATTAATTGGAAGAAATTCCGCAAAAGAAGAAATAAAGAGGGTGCTGTTGCAGGTATCCTGCACATGTTGGTATAAACCACGTCCTTAGCAGCCAAACTAGACCATTTGCAATGTCGTTTAACATGTCATTTGAGAATGCAGAAGGTATAATTTCAAATGATGCGGTATATACTGAGCCATGGTCGCTTGTAATTAGCTCCTATTATCCCGACTTGGATATAAAATGACCAATAAGACAACTTGGACTATACAGCAATCCAGGTATTAACTAGTTGTAGATAATACGGTACTCGTCCCAGTTTTACTAATAGACCTCTTCGTATTGAAATGGGATGGGTGAAAGTCGAAGGATTCCTCGTAAAAGCGAAGGTCTTTAACGGGTGATTTGCCTACCAGGTTTCTGGACGACATCACAGGTTCACTTTCATGGTGCGAACGTTGTCAAAGTCGAAACCTTTGAAGAAGGGCGTCCGTTTGAGAGCGAGCAGCGAGTGAAGGCGGCGATCCGGGTCGTAGTTGAGAAGTCTTCGCATTAGGTCTCGGGCGTCGTCCTCGCAGTCGAATTCGGGCACCGCGTGGAAGCCTCCGGTATCCTTTGGAGCACGCGGGGAAGGACACTGAAACAGAGAGAAGAGCCGAAATTCACCGGGGAGGCCGAGGCCCGGCGGCAGAGAGCGGCACCGTCGGCCCCCTCCAATCGCGGGCGATTCGAGAGGATAAAAACCCTCCGCGGATCCCGCTCCTATCAAAGTTGTGCTAAGCCAGTCGTGCCGTTAACTCGTGCTAGGTCCGACATCTTCGCATACGGTGGTTCAGACATTAACGTAAGTCTACCTGTTCTTTTAACATCTTGACATTTGATGCCTTCGTCTTCTACTGCTTTGTCTCTCAGATCTAAATTATAGACGGGAAAAAGGAAAAATTTCATAAATTCATTAAATGCATTCACTGATATTACTACAGTATTTTCTACATCTCACTCACTGTGTATTACAATCATCTTTATCTTTTCTAGATAACTATTTGTATTTAATCTTCTTAACTTCATCGCCCACAATATAACACTTTATAGTCAAAAACGTAAAAATTCAAGACAAACAAAACATCTTTGGCCAAAACTTTAAACTTGAGTAATAGAAAAGAAAATCTAATGCAACGGAATTTCCAACAATTTCCAGCTCTGGGAACAATTGACATTCCTCCAAAATTTCAGTCATAAGGTTCAATTTTAAAAAATTTACCATTTTTTTTAACTATCAAACACTTTTTCATTCAAATTTTTTATTTTTATATGGAGTATCAAAATACTATATGGAATAAATATAGAAAAAAAGAAATTTGTTAATTTGTCAATACCGAAAGATTAATTTGATCAAATAAGGCAATTCGAATTGGTTGAAAAGTATTTAAAGCGAAATTTGTCAAATAAAATTTAAATTTGTCTGAAAATTATTTCACTTTAAATACTTCTCAGACAAATGACTTAAAAGTTTAATGGTTTTTAATCGTTTACTGAATATTATTTTGGTAAAAACCATTATATGCAGCATGTCGAATAAATGCATGTCTTTGCTATGTATAAGAACTCATCAAAACACGTCAGTATTGAATGTATCTCTTAAAGCAGAATAATTTAGGGAATATTAATTATAAATTAATAATTAATAAAGAAGAATATTAATGAATATTAATTAAAGAGATCAGCTACTTCTGTTTCCACTATAAATGTAAATTTCTAAAAGGGATTCGTATAAAATCTTCTTTGAGTTTTAACATCGCATCTTAAACGTTGATATTAATCACAATAGAGTAAATTTTTTTTAGTGTATGAAAACTCGTTTTTCGAAAGGGTGTCTGATAGTGGCTAAATTTTAGGTTGTTACTTATTTAAATTCATTGCAGCACTTATAAAGATTCGATCTATGCTTTCTTATCGAGTAAAATCCCTCATTTCCATCACATGTGCAATGCCTGATTTTAGCTGATAGGCTAGTTCATCTCCTTTCGCGGATAGGGCTGTTTGTTGGGTTTGCATGTATGATTTCAATTCAGTTGTGCTCGGAAATGCTTTTTCATACCGAGCAGCAATTAAATTTTCTTCACTTCATCAATTTTATACCATATAAATAATTTATCACCCCATTTTCTTTCATTATCAGCTTTATTAATGTGTAATTCATAATGAACCGTGTGACCTACGATTAAATGACCAATTTGCGATTATAAGGCTTTTTAGTTATCCATTTTGGATAACTAAATCATTCTGTAGTTTAATCACATAATTTAGAACCAACTAAGTCAATCGCTTAAAGTAATCGTTCTTCCGACATTTTCCGGTCACTTTTCACGGCATCTGTAATTATGTCTATATTATTACATTTACAATCCTCGCAGTTTGAACAACGAATGAAAATTCTTTTCGTTCGAAAATTCATCAATTACGATCTTCGGAGGAATAAAAGGACGGTGAAGGGGGAAATGCAATGTGAAAACAAACGGTCATCGACCTCAAGGTCTGAGAGTTTGGAGCAATTTTATCCGATCTTGACACGGTTTTCCACCATCCTTTCTTCGGCGAACCTGCTGTACTAGTTGCAACCTTTCTGCTACTCGTCGTTTGGAATAATAATGCTCCCAGAAAATTGCTTAAAAGTCGCCTTACGCCTCTTGTTCAAATCTTTTCTCCTGCCTTCGCGTAATGCCAAAAAAAACCCCAATTGCTAAATGTAAAATGGGCCTGTTTGGATGATGGATGGCTTAAAAACGTTTTAGGCGACAAGAACGATTCAAGTTCCGTTCGATTCAAGTTTTCTCGTCACCTACACAAACACCAAAAGAATACAAGTTCAATATTTCCTTTTTCTGATTTGAATTCAAAAGTGTTGATAAGTAGCAAGTAAAGATTGGTAACCGTGGTACACGACGTTTTGAAACGATTCGGTGATTCAAGGGTCAGAAAAATTCGAAATTTCCTAAGGGCGTAAGTGCAAACATGATGCTGATTTTACACATTGCCTTAATTGGATAATAGAATAATAACATGATGCAGCGGCTGCAAACCATCTCCCACCGACAGTATAACATTTACGGTCGATACTTTAGTAATCACTTCATACAAAATCTCTTCCTATTGTTCCTGACGATAATAATTTTTGATTATTCTAGTATTATTTATTAGTCATTTTCAGTAGCACTCCCGTTATCTGATGTATTCAAACGATCATCGCACATAAATTTAAAAATTTTCATTTTTTCTCACACAGAAGATATACGAGTATAAGGTCATACAAAAATTTAAACTCAGTTAAAAGTTTTCTTTTAACTGAGGTTCTTTAGATTTGTTATTGGATATAGATTATTAATCTAGATCGTAGAACTGTGATTGATGCCCGACTTCTTCACTTCATATCTGTTCATTCAATTTAAATACCTAAAGCGAACATTTTTTCTTAGAAGTCTTGAAAACCATTTCTCAGATACTGTACGAGTTATATGTGATACACTACTCGATAATGTTTCATGTTAAAGTATAGCAATACTTATAGACATTTTCGTTGATCGATTACTTTTCAAGTCTGACTTTTTCGTAAAAAATTTTTAATTCTTAATTATCAGCTAAACGCGCTGGGTAATTATTCTGAACTAGAAAATCTTTTTCCTTTTCCTTTTAGTATATTTTTAGATTGCGTCACAATCAAATGATTATTCATTTATTTTTATTCTCAATCAATCACATATTTTATTCTCAATATCTTAATCACGTGAATGAATTAACGGTGATCACTGTAGAAATATCCATTTTAAATTCATTCAGGATTTCATATTACTGACAATTTATAACGCAGATGAGTTCTAATCCAACCCTTGTAAAGGGCGAAAAAATGATCTCAGCTTAATTTCCAAAGATCATATATTTATTTACATGTCAAAAACACTTCAAGAAAACTCATTAATAGTCAGATACTGTAAATGAAGAAAATGCAATACGTTAACAAAAAATTTATATGGAATTTGCAATTATCGGAATTAGATTGATGAAGTTAGAAAAGCTTTTATTTACTAAGTTAGAAATAAATTTAATGCGATTTTGATTAGGATAATAAAAGGTTCATTTATTCATTCGACATTCAATTGTACGATAACATATGCTTATCATCACATTATAATACACTAAAATTTCATATATATTAATTTAAGTGTGAGCAATGAATGTAGTCGACCTCCAAGATCTTTATTATTTTAAAAAATCATCATTTAATATCATTGATATATAAATATCATACTGTTTATGTAATATAAAACAGTGATGAATAAAAGCCTTTTAATGCAAAAGCTCAAAGATATTGTGACAGTAAAAGATTTGTATAATTCAAATTATGGCAACGAAATTAGCAAAATTTTGAAAAAAAATAAATACTCTTTTCTTGTTCTTTCAGATTCAAAATGAGACTTTTCCTATTGCTTGTTGCATTGATAGGATGGGCAAGTGCTTATCCCGTCTCTGAAGAAACTCAAAAGCCTGAGTTATCAGCAGTATCTGTCAACCCTTCCTCGGCGGACCCAAAACCGGTCATACAAGATTCGGAAAAAAAGGAGATCAAAAAAGACGAAGGCGTCGTTAAGATAGAGGATGGAGACATAAGCAGATCTGAAGTGAATTCGCCGAAGGAGAAACATGTGGAAAATAAAGAACCCGAAGAAGTATCAGAAATTGTAAATAAAGAAAAGAAAGAAACCGTAAATACATCGGAAGTTAAAGATACGCAAAATGAAGAACATTCCAAGCCGAAATCGGATATTAATCCAGAAAAGGTCGATGAAAACTCAAAGCAGACGGAAGCCAAATCACAAGAAGTTGACACTTCGGCAACAAAGGCCGAGGAAATAAAACAGCAGGAAGTATCCAACGAGAAAAAAAGTGAACCCGTCGATTCGTCACAGAACAATGTGGCTTCAGGCACGCCTGATAATGTCATTCCTTCCACGTCCTCCTCTACCTCCAATCTTGAATCTTCTGCCAAGACCCCAGTTGCTGACGTTCCTGCCGCTGCCCAGGCCGATAGTAGTGCTAATCCGCAATCAGTAGTTAACAAAGTAGATGATATGAAACCCGAAGTGCAAGAGCAAGTCGTCGACGAGGTGAAAAAGGATGAAGGTTCTAAAACCACGGAAATCGTGGATCCGGGAACCAGAGTCGTAAGAGAAACAGAAAAAGATGAGAAAAAGCAGCAGCAGAAGAAGCCCGGAAAGCCGTTAAAGAAGGACGAAAAAACTAAATCAAAATCCGAAAAATTGGAATCGGTCACTCAAGATAAAGCTCAAGTAACACATGAATCTCCGGCGACTTCGGAACAAGCAACACCAATTTCAGAAGCAACTCATGAAAAGGAAAAGAAGGAAGTTGTGTCTGAAGCAAAATCCGAATCTGCTGAAAATAGTCCAGAAAATACCGAAGCATCAGCATCTGAGGTAAGAGAGGAAAAAGAAGAAGGTAAATCGCAAGTGCAGCCCAAACAAAATGAACATCAATACTCTTCTAAATCAGAACCCATAGAGACTGTCAAAGAAGAAAGCGGTGTCTTGTCTACCGAGGGAAAAGAAAGCGAGACCACTGTCAAAGATAAACCTAAAACAGATGTTTCCGAAGATGAATCCCAAAAGAATATCATAAATACTATGCCGGAACAGACGAGTGCAGAAGTAGTTGTGAAGAATGCAGAAACCGATGAAAAAGTCGAGAACACTAAAAACGTAAGTGAAGTAGGAGAAAAGCAGGCGGCAAAGATGACAGTAACGGAAGAAAAAACAGATTTGGCGAAAAAAGAAGAAACTACATCAGAAGAATCCGACTCTGTCGTAAAGGAAGATAATCCAGTGCAGAAGGAGGCAAAGGGCCAGGATTCGTGAAATGCAGTAGAAATAACTTGTTTGGTGCGCCACAGTGAACGAGCCGTGATCTCGCCGCCATTCCTTGATTATCGTAAAAATATGAATGAATGATTGAATTGAATGATTAAACAGTAAGCATGGAAAATATTATTTATGACAAAAGATTCTCCAAGCCAATTGTGATCCTGAGAACGCATACGCCACCTTGAGTCTCGTAGACTTACTCTAAACTTGGAAAAAAATATCGAACGAAAAATCTTCCAGGAACTTTCGCGAGAAGTTTTGATACATGTTCGATACGCTAAAGGGAATGCGCTATTATAACTATAGTTAGTCCTATAATAAAGAAAATTATTAAATAAAAAAAATATATTTTCTTTTTTTCACCTGAAAGCCAAAATTGGCTTGTGATGAAAACATTGCCATGATAGTTCCCAGCCTTCAAATGTTTGAGAACGGACGGGAGAGGTGTGGGCTTTTGCTCTTGCAGCAGGATGACCGACGTCTTTAAAGCATTGTCGGCTTCTCGAAGAAACGGAAGGTCTCGATGTCGATAGTTAAGGCGATAGTTAAGTCTCTGGAGGAACCTTGTCCCGAATCGATCCGCGGAGAAAGAATCTTCCGCAGATCAAGGGCGATCAATCGCACAGAGTTCGTTTTGGGTTTATTTATTCACCAATTACAAGATGCGCGGTCATTCTCGGACCGTGACCGAAAATGGCCCGAAATCGCTCATTCCACGTGTGTTAAATTGCTTGTGGCTCATCACTGGATCTTCCAATTCAATCTCAAATTGCGCCGTCAATTATCTTGTTATGGCCGTCATTGCTTCAAATTAGGTTTTACAACATCGGAAGATATGGATCCTTCTGCAATAGTCACCACGACACACTTGCTTTCACTGCTAATAGTAAGCTTGACTCTTTCTTTGTTCCAATGCAAAATCTATACAAATCGAAAGCATAATGAAAACAGATTTCTACAAGGAGAAATGTGAGAAATTTCGGTAAAATTTATGGATAGGCATGGAGGACACCTGACAATTTGATCAAATCGATTAATCGTCTTAATTTTCCGTCGACAAAAATTTATTCATCCATTTAGGATGATTACCTGGAAAGAAAAATCCTTCGATAAGAAACGTTTTTTTTTTGATGACAGATATTAATCCTCCAAATCAATGAATTAGGATCTAAAAGGTATCCAGTTTTATTAATTGTCCAATTATACAGATACAAAAATTAACCCCGAAAATTAAAAGTAATCAATCCCTGAGGAGTTAATATTCCGGCAATCTTAAAAGAGGAAGAGATACATCTTAGCGTGGTCTCATTTTCATGTACAGATATTATACAATGTTTGCAGTCAACTCAATGTGGTTAAATACGAGTACTGTTACTTCTCTGTCAAAGACAAATTAAATTTATTTTAACACGTTGATCGACAAAACCTTAAAAGTATTCACGAATTTCTCATCTGATTTTCTCCATTTCCGCAATGCAAAGACAAACCATTCAGCTGATCTTGAAATTACACAGCAGGAAAATATAAATTAAAAGAATTATTTGACGAAAGTTTCCTAGGCGTAATTCCGGGCAGTAGTTTTTCAAATGCACTTCATCTGAAATATATTATTTACATATTTATGACCAAATTTAAATATAAACGTTAATTATTAACGCAGCCTCGTGAGAGTACTTTACGACGCTTCAAGAAAATCAGTTTTAAATGTGGCGGGTAATTTCTTTGATGAATCTATTTTCTTCATGTATTTTAAAATGTGGCCAAGAAGACTGAGAAAAATCGAGAGTATCATTCTTTCATTTTTATTACTACTAAATCAAATTTATTTAACACTCCCGCTTCAACTTTAACATTAATCAACTTTGAAGATTGATGCTGATGATATTTGAGTGCAAAACTTCCAAACAGCAAAAGATTATACTTTTCTCATGAAACAAATCGATGTGCATTATTTAATTTCAAGTTTTTTTCCCGAAATTTGATGAAACGAGAAACTATAGAGGTCACCTCCCCTCGAGGAAAGCCCGAAGAATGGCATTAAGTGCAGCACGAGGAGCTGAGAGTCCGACCGGTGATTTGCATTCCACGAGATTGCGTGAAATTACATAATCCGAACCGAAGCCACAAAAGGCATTTATCAGCGAACATGTTGAGCCTGCGGACGGACAGGAACTGGGATCGATTAAACTACTTGTCAGTTGAATTTTAATTTATTTTTAGCTAATAACATGCTTCATGGATTTCTGGTCGATTCACGAAAACTTAATTTCATAGTTATTTTTATCTTCGAGAAGCTTGGGATCGAAGGAAAACAGAAAATGATCCGCATCTTGCACAAGTTTTGACTAATGACTACAATATTTTCCATTTTCTCTTGACCGATTCTTCCAAAACTTGTCCAAAAATGCACCTAAAAGGCTTGACAGACTTCAATCAATGACAAATATTCCAAAAGATGCCCTGATCTCCGACCGTTCAAACTATTGTTGAACGTATACCAATATCATTCTTTATGCTCGATTCCATCAAATACATCAAATAGTAACTATTATTCATTATAAATTAACGGCTCTGTTACTTTTCGTGATCTCTGTCTTGTGGAAAACCACATTTTAGTTTTTATTTTGATACTTTGTCATGTAGGACAAACCTGTAAATCGAACATAAAAAAAAGTCTAAGCGGAAAAGATTTGATCCCGACGAATAACTGTATATGACATGTTTAGCGAAATCTAGTTCTGCAAAACAATTTAACGCGACCAATTCTATCTCATTTCTCAACTTTTTCATTTAGAATTTGTGTGTGAATGATGGAACTTCACCTTTGCCATTTGCGGCCTGAAAATGAACCAGTTTATCAGGCTTTTTCCTACTTCGATCGTAAGTCGATCATCGTCATCGACTGGCCGAACATTGTATATTAGAACTATAAAAAGTTCGAAGAGCCACACCCAAAAGAACTTATAATATCCAATGACAAGTTCAATGGCAGTAAACAAAAATCATACATTACAGCGCTAATTTTATTTCTGAAACCAATAATTTTTTAAATTCCGATTTTGCACTGATATTGGATGTATGAACATAGACAATGATACTTATATGATCTTTCTACGGAAGTGATATGAAGTTACAATTCAGTTTAGTACTTTAATAAAAAATTTTTTATTAAATGACTACTGCAAAATGTACAAAATAAATGACAGTAAAAGGTATTATTATTCAATTGTAAATATTAATAAAAGATTTGAAAGAAATTGCTGGTCGGACATCGCACTCATCGAAAAAAAACCTTATACCTCCTTAGGTTCAAGCTGATTAAATGAATTCATTTAAATATTAGACAAAAGGTAATTTTTATCTCTTGGTTTTAAAGTTGAAAATCAAGTAGTATAACATAATTCATAGCCTGGAATTATCAGTCGTTATTATCGATAACATTTAAAATCCAAATCATCCTGCACGTTTATACAAGAATAACAATGTAATTTAAATATTAACCACTTATGTATGGACACGACACGGATGGTAATCAATCGACGTAGCAATAAAAATGACAAAAAATTAATTATGCAAAAGTATATAAGCAATATCTGATTTACTTTACAGGCTGCAAACGTATATGTGGTACAATCCATCAAAAAAGGGCCTTTTAACACGAGTATCTGAATTGATTACCAGTATGGTTGATTAATACATTTCATTTGCGATTGATTAATCTGTTGTTAAATATATAATTATCTACTTCAATCATTTGGCCTTTTCCAAAGTCTTGCTCGGAATAATTTGGTACTCTTTGAGAGCTAGTAAGTTTGATATTGATCAGGAAATCATTAAATTACAAATACCATCTCTTTCATTCTCTGTTCAATCTTTTTTTGCGGAGTTTTTTGATATACCAAACATCAAAAATTTTAATTGCTTATAAAAAAGTGAAAAATTAATCTTGGTTAATCGCAATAAAAACTCGTTAAAAAATGAATTAATCATGAGATGCTTTTAAAATGGTCAGTCGGGCAGTGTCTGGTTAGCATTTTTCTTTCACATTAAAATTCGTATCTATAAATAACTCTGGAATTCAACTTGTCTTTGAAATTATTTTTAAACTATTTAAATAATAAGATTCATCGAATAATTGACATTCCAGAAATATCCAGCCATGATATTTCATTATAAATGATGTTGGAACTCGATTAAAATTCAGCGAAAACAGTGTCCAACAATACAAACGATTCGATTCAATCATTACCATGAATCTACAAATTTTAAAATCTGTACATCAAAGAGAAATTCCGCTCCATGGATATCAAATAGTCCATACTTGAAGACAATTTATCAAAAATGGCACAATAAACCTAATGTTAATCATAATTCTTCTAGAAGAGTAATTCGATTAAAATTAAAATTCTTACTGGAGAACTGTGCTCACTGATTAAAAATGACCACTCGAAGAAGGCTCAAAACAAAAAATGGTGAAACATCCTCTTATTCTATAATATGGATTGCAACCAATCATAGTTAAAAAGATGAAAAATCATAAAATTGCACACTGAATTGTACATAAAAGCCAACTTTGAAAAATATTGGAAAAATTTAAAGAACGAAAGAAACAAAAGTAAAGATAATTTTGTTTTAATCATTTTGAAGTCAGCGTCGAGAAAGCGAAGAATTCATTATGTATTCATCTACAAAAACATTTTTTCTAAGACCCGATAGGATAAGATAATAAAGGGCAATGTCGATGTATAAGTAACTATGGAAAGAAATCCATTACACAATGGAATTTGTGAAAAATTTTACGTGAGAAAACAAAGAAATTAAAATTTAATTGGTTACCCAGACCTGCGGAGACCCTTAAGAAAACCGGCTGCGACCATTAAAATACTCGGTTAAGAATGACCCCGAGGTCAGTGACCCTTAATAAAAATAGATCCGGACACTGCCTGAAGATTCTCTGGAGCTATCTTGCCAGGTTCTTCCATTAATTTCATTAAATTTCAGGGATAAAGAAACCTACGCTTTAATATTTTTTTCTAAAATTTTCTAAAGATCTTAGCTTGAGTGCTATCATTGAAGGAATACACAAAACACTAAATTAGGAGTCAAACCAAGCGTTATTCATCATCTTTCGTTGTCCAGTACATTAAATATAGTATGTAAAATGAATTCTGCTTTCAGTCAACTTAAAAAACGTTAAGTTTTGCGGAGTTGAATATGAGCAATTGATTTTTTTTCTGAATTTGATAAAATTAATTAACACTGTATTAATTCATTTGACGTGCAATTTTATACTGTCTAAGACAAAACTAAGATTGTTAATTTTAGCTACAAAAATACAGGCATCAAAAAATTTCTGATCCGTTCATTAAAATAAATCTAATTTTTTTTTGTTTAAAACATCTGACGGAAGCAGCCGGATATAATGTGTGAACTTTTTGTGATTTGAGCATTTAAAAAAGTACTCTGAAAATTTATATAATTAGAGAGGCAAAAACTGAATACGTTTTAATTATTTATCACAATGTTTATTTGTATCTATTTATATTAAAGAAATATATAGAAATATATATTCATATGTTTTAAAATAAATCTTAAAAAAAATATTATGCTGGCAAATAAGCAGAAAATCAAGCAGAAAAAAGTTGAAGAATTCATCTTATGTTATGTGTTATGTTATAAGGGATTTTGCTTCGGAAGTTTCTCGTAAGAATAAAAATATTAAACTAACAAAAACCATTATCAATGAATTTTTTCAATAATTTTATACCATCACTTTTCTTACCTCACCCAACAGCATGCAAACGAAAACTATCCCAAGTGACCACCAATCGGTTGCATGTCCATAAGGTCGTCTTTGTAATATCTCAGGAGCTGAAAAAATATGGGTTCCTAATATCATGAACATTAGACAATTAGATGTAAAAAAAAATGAAACTTATATAAATTATATGTTCAAATTTTACTGTAGAGATGAGTTAGACCATTTACATGCTTACAAATGATGAAGAAGGTTTTTGGAAAAATTTATTACCAATTTAACAATTCTGCCTCCAGTTTTCCTTACATCTTGTCTGCATCTATACAAGGACATGAAATTGACGCAAACAAGATCTGCAAGAATTCTTCCATAAAAGAATTGCAAGAATTCCACAGTGTAACAATTTATGCGAAGTATTTCTGTTTATAGTTATTTCTAGATTAACTGACTTTTTAGACAGAAATAAAAATGATTTTTTACATTACTTATTTTTGCTTGAGGAAGAAATATATTCTCCGACTAAAGTTTTAGAAAGAGAAATTTCTAAATACTGTTTATTTCTTTTATCTACAACAAAATTTTATTATTTATAATTTTCTATATCAAACATAGAACTTTATTTGGAGAGCACAACTAAGGCGTTTTACTTCTCCCAATGACTGTTTTATGGACTGAAATATTTAAACTTAAAACGATTTTCACACAAAAAGTGTTTTTAAATGTTCCTATAACTTTTTAGTAGTCATTGCTGCTTGAATGATTTAAATGTTTATAATTTTCAAGTTTTCTTCGATTTTGAATTTGAAAATTATTAACTATTCCAAAGTAACTAGTAATCTAATCTTTCACTACAATTTTTTTTAAATTATATACCTAAGATCTTCTTATTTTATACCAAATATTTAAAGTTACACTATCTTTAAAAAGCATTATCTATATATCGAACTGTATATATTACTATTACTTTTTATTTTTTAAATTCACTACCCTATAACAATACATATATAAGGATTTAAGGAAAAAATGAAACCATTCTTTTTTTGGAAAGTGCAAAAATGAAATGAAGCGGATGATTATGATTATTTTCTGAAGCCTTAAATTTTGAATAAATTAATAAAATCTTAAATTAATTTACATATTAGCAATTAGTTTTGAAATAAGAAAAATTTTCTTTTTGAATATTGTGAATTATATATCTATTATTTATGTATGTGACAATAAACAGATATCAATTATTTAATATAACAGCTAAAATATTTAATCATATTTTTAACCATACCAAAATGTAAAATATCAAATTTTATATTACAATTTTATTTTCTTCTTACCTATGTATTGCATTGTTCCACAAATTGTATTTGTTTTACAGCCATACTTTAACCATTTAGCTAGGCCAAAATCAATAATCTGTATATGATTTTCATTATCTAATAAAATATTTTCTAATTTTAAATCTCTATATATAATACCAGCATTATGCAAAAAATCTGAAACATTAAGTATAATTTATGAAACTTTAATTTGAAGATTTTATTTAATTTGGCGATAAGAGAATTAAAAAAAAATTATTACCAAGAACTATTGCAATTTCAGATAAAAATATTTTAATAACTTCAATTGGGAGAGGTCCACGATCATGTAAGAGTTTCAGCAGTTCACCTCCAGAAATGAATTCACTAACAATATAAATCTTTTTCTTACTTTGCCAAAAAAAAGGACAATTCACAATAAATGGATGATGACCAACAAGTTGCTGAATTTTTACTTCATCTTTCACCTGATTAACTGAATTTGTTTTCACTATTTGATGTTTTGATAAAACCTTCATTGCATAAATCTGTTCTGTATCTTTCTTTAACACTTTATAAACTTTACCAAAAGCACCTGTAGAAATATTTCCAATATAAGCAAATGATTCTTCTGAGATGTCATTTTTAATTTTAAATTCTGGCAAAAACAATGACTCCATAAGTGGTACTGGCCAGGCTGTCTTGGAAGCAAAAAATGGATTTTTTATTGTTTTTTGACTCCATCTAAAACAAAAAAATAAAGATAAATAAATTCTACCTCTAGATTTGATTCTTTATTTTCAAAGAAAATCTTCACTAGCTTAAAAGGATATTTTTTTTAATATATATTTATTGTATATATACATATAAATTATAAGTTGGTCTCCTTTGTATCTTCATATGTAGATATTACATACAGTATCATATTCAATTTGTTGAAAAATTTGTTTCAATTTTATATTAATAATATACTTTTGTGACAATTGAAATTAAATTAGGTTTTTCTTCATTTAATTAATCATTGAACTGAGTTACTTCGTTGGAAAATATTTTGAAGTTTTAATAGATCCACTTAAAATATTATTTTGTTAAATAATTATGCTTTATACTGGCTTTTTTTTGTTTTGCTGTTTTTGTTTTGGCAAAATTATTCTTTTGCAGAACTTTGAAATTCTTTTAACATCATTAAAGTTTTATGCTAAACTTAGGGACATTGAAATTTTTATTTAATTTTTTCTATTTTGAAATTTTTACCAAAAACTACCAAGAATTAAAAGAACAACTTGTAAATAATAATCATATACAAACCATTTTAATTTTTTTAAAAACATATGAAAACAAAAATAATTTTTTATATTATTTTCATTCACTTATATATGATGTACTTAAAATGTAAGATGAAAAAAGTCATTATTCAAAATTTTTAAAAGTAATATTGATTACTTTTATTGTTTAATTATAAATAATTAATCAAAATTAGTTGATTTATAAATAGATTGCATATAATAAAAACTGGTAATTAAGTTTGGACTTATAAGTTTTCTTATTTTCTATACTAATAACTCTATAAGTTTTCTAAATTTTTCTATACTAATTATTTAATGTATAATTTTTAGGAATATATTTACAGCACAAAGACAGATTTAACTGCATTTGAAAAAAAACCTGCAATATGATTAATTCCTTTTTCATTAGATTAAATAAAATCATCCATATTCATTAAATTCCCTAAAATATCATTCAAATTACTTACTGCCTTCTTGATACCTTTGACTGGGGTTGATTAATATTATTGGTTGACTGGCTGGGCCTGTGATTTCCAAAACTTCTAAATGATTTTTGACTCAAACTATTTATAAAGTTTGAAAAACTAAACTGAAAAATTAATAATTATTTTGTATAAACAAAACAAATTAAACTTGCAGAAAAGCATATATTTCAAAATAAGTAATTGTATTTTTTTTTAATGAAAAAAGAATAAGCAAAAAGAACTGGAAAAGTACAGATTTTCCAGTTAATGCTGAAATTTAGTGCTTCATTCCAAGTTTTTGAAAGTACAATAATTCACTTCAAAATATGTTTATATGCTGCAAATTCAAGATAGTGAATAGAATTATTTACCATTTTTTTAAAATTAAATCAGAACAATTATAATGTTTTGGACACTAAAATTATGAAAGTACTTACCATAAATTTATCAGTATAGTAATATAACATTAATAAGAAACTCTTAATAATGAAATGTTTTAAAATTTTTTGAAGAAATCAGAAATTTCTTAACTATTTAGTTAACGCTATATCTATGAATATTTGATGCTTTACCATTAAACCAAAAAAATTTGATCTGAAAAAATAAAAACATTGTTAGCATATACATTTCAGATTTTTGTACATAAGATTATTTCTAAGTTTCTCAAGTCTCTTCACAATATAGGAAAATTACAAATTTATAAAACTTTGATTCTTCAACATCTTATATTTAAGTTTCAATTAACGTTTGATTTGACTTATATAAGTTTAATTAATATCAGGCATATTTTTCACATTTTTTTCTAAAATTTATGCTACAGGATCAAAATATGTTTTGGTTCTGTAACTAAAAATAAAATAAAGATACTGCAATTTTAGTACCAATTACCAATATAAAACTATTTGACATTAAGAAAATCAAACAAGGAACCCGTTATGACATTATCATATGACTGGCGCAAAAACAACAATATAAATCGTTGAATTTCTTTGAAAAAAAGACAAATTTCTCTTTGCAATAGTTGGATGTCCTGAAAATTTTTCAATAGGTGACTGACATCAGGAAAAATGGCTACCAAGTTGCCTAGGTTGTTTTATAGAAATATTATTATGTGGCGGCCACTTCAGGATTCTTTACGAGAACCTTTAAAAGTGCAGCCTGGCTCGCATGGAGCCGAAGGAGGATCTGCAGGTAATTTTCAATTTTCCATGTTTTTAGTACTCTTCCTTCGGTATTACTTTTAATTCAGCAGAACCTTTTAAATTATTGTAAAAATATTAAAATTCGTTTTTGCTATCTTTACCTCAAAATTTTAAATTTTTTAAATTTCTTTTCAAAAGCTATTACAGGTAAACCATAAAAATATGATAAATGCATATGAGACATAAAACTTCTATTTACAAGAAATATGAATATATATGTGAGTTTGAGATATATTCATAAATATGTATATTTTAATTTTTTAAAATTATCATACAAATGTTATATCTTTATGTTTAAAAAAAAAGGAATGGAAAATTTGATTATATTTGGCTAAATAAAAATAAGCTTTTAAGTGGATGTAATTTATAAACATTAGGATGTACCAATTACTGTCTTACAAAGTTCTGTACAAAATTCACAAATAATGAAGTATTAATGAAAATAAATATTAAGAAAATTAATTACTATTGTATATTAGATTTTGATAATATGCATATCCTTTGCAATTTCTTCCTTGTATTTTAATAGTAGTAATTATTATTAAACTAACATTTTTCTAATATTGTTGACTGCATTTAAAATTGCATTTTAAATTTAAATGATTTTAACCTATTTATATCAAACTTAATTAACTAAAATTTTGTTTTTTTTTCTTAGGGTCTGAAATGTGGAGAAAAATTTTTATTTGGGCTTGCATACCAACTTTGGCTTTAAGTGCAGTAAATTGTTTTCTACATGAAGAAGAAGAAAGGCCAGACTTCAAACCTTATGAACATTTGAGGGTGAGGAGAAAAAGATTTCCTTGGGGAGATGGTAATAAGACACTATTCCACCATCCTCATAGAAATGCTCTGCCTGATGGTTATGAAGAATAAATTTTTCAACAGAAAATAGTAAAATTTTAGCCTATTTTTAATATCTTGAAAGTGTAATATTTTCATCATATATACATTCATACCATTATAAAATTGTTTAATATTAAAAATTATGTGTTAAAAAATAGTTTAAATTTTTTTGTTTTTATTTCCTACGAGCAGTCTTAATCTCACAAATTTTTCTTATGTTTATAAAAAAATCCAGTTCTTGTAGTTCATATTTTGTCAATAGGAAAAAAGAAGAATATTCTTATTAAAATAAAATATATTTATTTGTTAAATGGAAATTATTCAAAAGCCTTGAACATCACCTTTCTTTCTGAAGTCAGCATTAGCAAGAATTGTTCCATTCACTTTTGCAATAGCACAAATCACAGAAATATTAGAACGGTATCTGGACATGCGATGGCCCAACTTTTGCAGGCCAAGAACAATTTTCTGTGAAAAAAATTTTAAGTTTTATTACTTGAGTACAATACATTGCCATCACTGATATTGCTATAAGTAAAATAAGAAGAATTGAATATCTTAAGTAGAAAATCGGTTGTATGGTAAACGGTTCATGAATCAGTTTATCCTTATTTTATTAATTTAAGGGATTTTAATTTCATTTAAATGTTCTTTGCCACTTCTTCACTTCATTCAAATTAATATAAATTCTGACTTTTTTATTGCAATGAAAAAAAGTAATTTTCATCTCTCGTTAAATCTTCCAGGACTTACATCAAGTACCCCGTATTCATAGAAAAGACTCATTGGATACAGCTGATGATGAATTCTACTAGCATCCACGGCTTCTTTGATATTGTCTTTAAACCAAAGATGTCTCATCAGTACCTCAAAAAAAATTGATTCGACATTAATTACGGATAAAATTTCACATTTTCATTCATGATCTTTTGGGCCAAAGATTTTAGAATTCTTCCTGATAATTTGGAGTAGAATAAGCTTTCAAAAATTAATTAGAAAGGTATTATTTAGCAGTTTATATTATTCGCTGTTCATGTGTCCTATATATATACATATTTATATGGAAATCAGAAAAAAATAATTCACTTACATAGGCCACAGCAGTAGGTATTTTAGTGCCACCGGCCGCGCCTATTACGAGACGAATGTCTCCCTTGGGATCCAACACTATTGACGGAGACATTGATGATAAAGGTTGCTTTCCGGGCTCCAATTTGTTCGCTGGAGAACCAGGGATACCGAAAAAGTTCTTGAAATGCGAAGAAGAGAAATCATCCATACCGTTGTTTAATATGATACCAGTGCTTTTCGAAGCAATTCCGGCGCCAAAACTGAAAATTGAAAATTTACTTATTCCTTCTTTCATCTGTGAATGATATAAGGATTAGAAACGGAACTAATCCGAAAGTCTTAGCCTTTCCAGCCAGTGAAGTGTTGTTAAACAACACAGTTTGATGTTTGGATATAAGTTTGAGCTTTAAATATATCTTTTTCTACAAAAGAAAGGATCATAAGTATTATGACCAGGATGCTTATATATATATATAGTTACACTTACTATAGATTTATGGTGCTCGTTACGGAGACTGCATCTCCTTCGGGTGATAGCACAGAAACATGGGCGGTTCCATGATCTGGAGGATTGTAAAATACTCCTCCATAAAGGCGTGGGTCTTCATGTGTAGCGCCATCGTCAATATTTTCCCTTATGTATTCTCCATATGAGTCTAGCGTGGAGTTGAACACAAGCTGTAAAAAGCGCGATACCGAGGATTTTAACGTTGTGTAATATTCTTCCACTTACGGCGCCGGCGATGTTTCAACTCTCAACTATTTTCGGATTAATGTCAATAATCGAATCCCCTTGAGAAATTAACCTAAGTCCAGGTTCATTTAGGTTACGTTCATCGAAACTATAATTTTGAATTCGTTGACGAAGGCCTTAAAACCTACTTCTTTTACATCGACGAATCTCGGGTCTCCTAATTCCGATCTGCGGGCAAACGCATACTTAAATGCTTCGACCATACGATGATATGTTAAGATGGTATCATCAACAGTGGCCACGCTAATGTTTGAGAAGTTGTATCCGTTAAGAGCATTCAAAATTATAGCGAGAATGACTCCGCCCCCCGGCGGTGGCACCGTGAAGAGTGTATAGCCGTCTTTTAATTTCATTTTAATCGGATCTGACCACTGAACTCTGAAAAGATTATACGATTCTCTCTGCTGGGGTACAACTGGTAATCCCAAATACTTAATAGGAACGCTCCGTCCCGTCCGCAACAAATGGGACTAAAGCAAGAATCTGTTCCTCCGGATTTATCAGATTAATCCGGAGTTATAGGTTTTTAGTTGATTCTCGTGTCTTAGACTTGCCTGTAATTCGCCAAATCTTCCTCGGTAATGATTCCACCCAAATCCTGAATATCCGCCACAAATTTTTTTCCCAAATTTCCCTTATAAAATTCATCGGCTCCCAATGCAGCTATGGATTTTAGCGTTTCGCAAATTCGATGCTGGACTATTCTGGAGCCAGGCCGCCAGAATTTTCCACTTGATGGATCTATGAAAATCTCGCGTAGCGTTTCGTCTTTTGGAATGTAGGCCGAACCAAATCCCAAGGCATTGTGTTGGTGCTGGCTCATATTATAGCCGTTACTACATATTTTTAGGCTAGGTTCCACCAGTTTCGACCAAGGAAGACGACCGAAACGCTGATGGGCGGCCCAATAACCGGCTAGTTCGCCCGGCACCCCAACTGCCAGAGCACCCCGACGGGCCAATTCTGGTTTTGAATGGTACATGTCCGATGTCACTGCAGCAGGAGCGACTTCTCTGGCGTTCAGGGAGTACACCGTCCCGTTCTTCTTCTGATATATCGTCATTAAGAAACCACCGCCCAGTCCCATGCTATGACAATTAACTATTCCGTTGCAAAATAAGGTTGCTATGGCTGCATCCACCGCGGAACCATTCTGCAAGAGGATGTCGCTGAAAAGAAAATCCGCGAAATCAAACTTCATAAGGAAGAAGCAAATGTTAAGATTGATTGATGAAGACGTCACTGGACAAGAAAACATTGCGGCTACTGTTATCGGAAGTTACCCTAAAAACTTAAAAATTCTAGGATTGAGGTACGCTAAGACAACAAACTTCTTTGTGGGGTAGACATTTCTTTTATCACAATCTAAAGCAGCAAGACTATTACTATTCACTGAAGACGATGTTTAATAGGATAAGAGGTTTTCATTTCCACAGTTTTTGCCATTCCGCGAATGACTGACTAAGCAGTAGCTATCTCCGGCTTCCATGCTCTATCAGTTATAAGATAAATTCGGCTCAAGCCATGTTTGTAAAGATGATATTTTTACACAAAGATGGACTTTGCTTGGCAAACTTAAAGAGTTTAATCGAAATGTGGAAAATTCTCAGAAAATCAGACTGTACTTCCGCTATGCTCGGAGAAAATGCAAGGATCGTGTTTCAAAGACCTTGTGGAAAGAGCTCAGAAACACAACCAAACAAAGCACAGTTTCCTGCTAATTTATCTTAATTTAAAAGGCATCAAGGCCGATGACTCTGCCAGGCTGGATCATCTCGAACGTTTTTCACTTTTCCGCCTTCGAGCGCCTCCTGAAACGTGGCGAACTTTTTATTCAGTGTGCAACAAATACGGAGCCATTCTCAATATTCTATCGGTCGTTCCATCCCAAATTTTTTCAGCTGGAGAGTACGCTGGTTGCATCCTTGCATTTTGATATTTTTCCGCATTAATATATTACCAATTCCATGAAGTGTACTGCCTTACTATATTCCTCCTATGAAAACAAAAATTTTCTGTGATGCTTTCTCAATTCTGCTATATAAAAGCAATTTCATTTTATTTACTTTGAAAATAGTTTTCTCACATACATCATTTTGTTATATTTCTCGTTTTTAGCGAATTAAATTAATGATATTGAGTAATATTTTAATAATTACTGAAGATAAATAACTAAGTATTTATATTTATTTAAAAACAGTTTCTTCTTATATTTAAGCAAGCAAGATTTTTAAACAATTTCAAACTGATAGAATATTAAAAAAATTCAATAGTTTTTTTGTACATGCAGTATTCTAACAAGTTAGTATAACTTGTAAATTAATCATAAGTGTTTTTCTGTCAATAGTATCAGAATATTGTATTAATAGCAAATGTTAGTTTAATCAGTAAGCAACATTTCAATTACTGTCACTGAAAAACAATAAATACAAAAGAAAAAACCCATAAAAAATATTTTTAAAAATGATTTGATTCAGTGATTGCTTAATATAAATAAATTATCAGCATTGTTTACATATGATACATTAGTAAATTAATAAATCAATAATTATCACTGTATATGTTCCTTATATAAGGTGAACAGAAAGCAAAAAAGATTAAATTAGTTTATAATTAGTTGCTGAAATTGGCAAGCAAGGCTCACAGGAATTGCTGAAGGTTATTGCTAATTAGTAAAAAAGCATGGTTATCTAAATGCAAGATGCTTAATCCTTGGCCTTTCTAGCTTTTTCATATCAAATTGCAAGCTTTCCCTTTAATACATTTTTTTTGCTCTTCAAGCAATTTTCACAATTCATAATTGTTTTCTTTTTTCATCAATAAGAAATAGTAAGCCAGAACAAAATAATATATATATATATTTTTTTTTTTTAAGATAAATAAATTATTTTTAATTATCAAACAATTGTTTTAATTAAGAGGAAATACTCGTAAAATTTATCAAAGAACTGCTTCTTTTAGACATATCAGTGTGGATGTTTACCTTGAAACCTGTCATTACTTAATTCAGGTTTCTTTGTATGGCTTTGAAAACATAAGAAAATCATTTGCTCAGGGAAATAAAAGTATATTTTATTTTTTACAATTCAAAATTCAATATTGTCATTTAATTAATTACAGATAATTGTTAAAATGTTTTTGTCATTTTGCAACATATACAATGCTTTTATGTTGAATTTCCAATTTTTAAATCATTTTTTTAAATTCGCCAAAAAATCACACAATTAAATCCCATTCACCAGTTTTTTCCTCCTTCTTTAATTAGTATAAAAACGATAGTACATGAAATCGAAAACAAAGCCGTCGTCGTTCTGATATTTTATCCTAACAGCCTGAATGTAGGTCCGATTTTAATTTTTCGTCTTTGCCTCAGGCTTCTTGTTTTTTTCCATATTTTGCAATTTTGTCGCCAACTTTCTCGAGTGACCACTCGGATCAAAGTGGTTCGTATGCTCGCTCGCTTCTTTCTTTGTTCTCTGCTTGCCGCTGTGCCCTGAGAAAATATGCTTGTCCTGATCAAAATTGAAGTGTTCATATTCGTCGAGATGACTTTCTGACATTTTTTCCACGCGTTACAAAAAAATTAAAAAAACAATTCACTATTACGAAAATACTAGCAAACTGAGACGGCACGCAACGGAACTTCAAAATGAGCACTGACTTCGCAACAATATACTTCGAGACGGAATCAACTGTTTCGAATACGCATGCGCGATGCCTTAACAAACGACGACCATCACAACTTGGCCGTTTTTTTTTCGTAACAAACTGAAGTATTACGATTTTGATGGTCGCTGAACGCTGATCCTGCGGTAGGTGGAGTTAACGATCAGCAACGACTCGCGCGACGTTTTCATTTCTTCCTCGTTCATATAATAATGTTTGCATTTAATAGAATAAAATAGAAAATTACCTGCCGATGCTGGAGCAAGGAGGACCATCTGAACAGACGGCACCTCTGTCGAACTTACGAAGAACGGAAGGTGATGGTGGCAGAGGAATTTGCGGATCGAGAAGCTCCGGACGTTTGTTTCCCGTTGATAAAGCGGAAGTGATATGGACAATACCTATAGCGGCCATGATGAGAATCGCCGTGCCGATGGCCATTGCAAAGTAGGTCTTAGAGCTGAAACCATCGACAGCCATAAAATAAAAGTTTCATATAATCACATTTTATACGTTAAGCAAGACTTTCCCAATATATATGGCATCAACAAGGGATAATTTAAGATTTCCGTATCGCATTATATTTTGAAAAGAAGTATTAATAATTTATATTAAATAGTTATTCAGTTATTTTACTTTTTGCAAAAAAGAATACGTATCTAAGGCGATAAAGTTGATGTAAAGTTTCCTGCCGAAACACGTGCCGGAAAATATATTGGGAAAGACATTAACCAACAATAATACTTTGAAACTTCGATTTATAGTAAAATCACTGCAGTTCGCTAGCACTGATTGGCCAAATCAGTCTTTGAAATGAAAGGCTGTTCTCTAGTAACAGATTCTTAAATATCCATGGATCCCGCCACGGAGATGAGCGGAGAGAACTGTTTCCTCATTAAGCGCACTAACTCGAAGTTTTCGCGCTTCCTGCGGGAAGATCCAACGTCGCATATCAAATGGCCCTGAAAACGATTTTTTCAAGACTCGGACCCTGAAGAATTTCAGTCTTTTGGATTCGTGACGCGATTCAAATGATTAGCCCGCAGCGAAAAGATTAAGAATTTTTTGCACACAATAATCAAGATCTCGGAGAACAGAGAAATTGTTGCTCTTGCATTGATTTTACAAGCAGAAAGAGACCGAGCTTAGAGTGCCAGATCGTTATAGCAGAGGAAAATACCGAGAGGCCCAAACGGAAAACTAAGAGTTATCGCGCGCTTTCACGAGAATACCGTAAAGAAGATTATTACTGTGTCTTCCTTTCTGTTAAAAGAACGAGATCGAACTCGATCAGGCTTTCGATAATCGAAATTTTCCTCATGGCCCCGATATTTGCGAAAGACGTAACAACACAGCGGTCGTCGACTTTGACTATTTAGCACGAGCTCATTTTCGAAAACGAGTCTTCTACAGACAAGGACGTTCGTCATGCCGAATACGCACTGTTCGAATATTGCAGGCGTGCGTCGCGCTCCATGCTCTGCTTCATGACTCGAAAATATAATTTCTTTCTGCGGCATTTCGAGTTACTTACTATTGCGGCTGCTTCTTGGATTTGAAGAGGTGTCTTCCCATGTTATTCCTTCGTAAGCTACTGTTGCCTTTTCTCCGGCGAACCGAGTCACGCGAACGCAGCTCTCTCCTCATTTTCGACGTCTACCACCATTAGGCAAAACGAATTTTCACCTTTCGATCTCTTCACATATTCCAGGCTTTTTCTCCAAGCGAATTCCTCGGTTTTGTTTCCATAATTTCATCGAAAAATACTGCCGACCTCACGAAATGAACATGGTCGAACTCGAAAATGAGAAACAACATTTGAAATCGATTATGTTGCGCATGTTCGAGGAGTGCACACCTTCAGGATGGCTTTCAAAAATTCTCCATAGATGGAACTTGTCGTTGCCGTTCGGCATTGGGACAATGCAAGGGGAAAGGCGGATCCTTCGGCGAAAACTGGAAATTTCATTGCTAAGATACCAGTTAGGAATAGTCACTGTTACACGCGACGAGAAGGTCGGCAGTGATGAATTAACAGATGTCACAAACTGGTTCTTAAACTATCTTGGGGCAGGATATGACACGATGCAGGCGAGGTCGAAAACCTTATCCGCGATGAGCGTCTAAGAAATACCGGCGAGAAACCGACTGCCGCCGGCTTCATCATGGAAAATTGGCCTGGAAGCATCAAACTGAACGTCGAAGGCGTCACAGTTACAATCTTCAAAGCCGCTGCAGTACTTCGGAGCTTACCTGAATTTCTTGAAAAATCCGCTCCGAATAGGCCGAGACATTACTTCCAAATAGGGAGCACTCATACTCGCGCGCTTTCGGCGGAGGCTACATAGCAACTGAATAATTTTAGCTTCGAAAGCCTCCGAACTCGCAGCTTTTTTTTCCACCCATTATAAGCTTACGGAGAGGAGGTTCGCTTCCGTTCGAACTGCCTCTGGCGGCGATTCGCTTGAGCGCAACAAGCGTCGGAAACGCAGTCGCTGGCTTATTTCCACTGGGTCCGGTGGATCGTTTGATTCTTCGCGCGGGGCTTGCGTTCCCGTCAATTGTCCCTCAAGCATCGATCTCTTGAATACAAATTAACCTCGCGATACATCATTAACGCAAAATATTAATCCTCCTTTTATTTTTAGCGTTGGACAAAGCTCATTGCTTCCAGTCAGAAATTTTGCAGAAAGTTACACAAAAGATGCGTAGCACACTGAATTCCCGCCTAAAAGAATGGGAATGTCCACTTGTGTAAGTACCTGAGTTTAATCTTGCGCCTTATTTCACGCGACAGGTTCGGCTTTAACTCCGGTCGCAGAAATCTTTGGCAAACGTTCAGCCTGCATTCGCTGTAAAAAATATCTTGTCGGACGGGCGGCGATGTCTCGAACGAAATTCAATATTGCTTTCATATTTTCGCTGATGCAAAAGAGCCTTCGAGGTTTCCAATGCGAAAGTTGAATGACAAACGAACACGCGAATTCCCATCGATGTTCCGGATAAATCAGCGCTGTCGATTCCTCATGCGAAAAGTTCATCGCTGCCGTACAAAACCGGCATAACTCCAGATTATCTAGATTTTTTTTTTTTTTCATGTTCAGGGGAAAAATTAGGTTGTACCTGACTGTTCGATGCGCATCGGTTCGATCAAAGATTGTTATCCTTATTAATGGATAAGAACAAGCGGAACTTGTTAAATAGCAGGAATTCCGTTGCCAGTAAAAATTATCTCGTTTCTAACAAAATTAATCAGCAGCAGAAAGTGATTAATAATTAAAATTGAAATTAACATTAAAAATTTGAATTACCATTAAATTTTTTTTTCTGCTTTTAGGATCAGTTTTCTTTATTGAAATCACCAATATGCGCTTATCATCCGGAAGGATAAAATTACTCCGATTGGAACCCTTTGCAGGCCAGACCTTTCTACGGTCACGATCTGCGAGATCAAAAGGTCCTCAGTTAAAATTACACGAAAATATATACAGAGTATCAATAAATTTAAATTTATTTATAATATAAGCGAGAAATAATATTTCAACATTAATAAAATGTAACAATTACAGTTAACAGCCATATAGTCCCTAATTAGTTAGTGAAGACAGTGAAATTTAAAGCATACGAACGTTACCCTGTTTTGTGATCTAAAGATTTTCTTTAGTATAATTTGTCAATATATATATTTATAATTGTTATTATATAAATAATTGTATTTTAAATTAATTACAGTTCCGAAATTTTTTGTTCCTCTTCGAAGCTCAAAGAGCAGCCCGCTAAAAACGTAGAATGCTTAGCGATAGTTTTCGTGTTCGTATAAAGCAGCTTTAAAAGCGGCTTTTCGCGATGGAGAATTTCTTTGCTAACAACCCCTGGAGGAGGGGCAACAAATCCCATTTTTTAACTTATTTAGTGTTCATCAAAGACTCCACATCAGAGCCCTTGGAAATAATAAATCCCTCAACGAAAGTTATTTTCTCGGTATGAAAAAATTAAGTAATGGGAATAAGTCAATCCCGCTCGCGGAAAACGGTGACAGTTTTCCAGTTCAAAGTGCGTACCTCTGCCTCGTTACGACAGAGTGCTGAAACTGATGGAAAAAAAGTAGAATAATTACAGCTATAACTGAAATTCGGAAGAAGAATTTAGGTCGGTCGCACTTCTCGCAAAGATGATTTTAGAGAATCCACTGGAAAAGCTACTCTTTGTTCTAATGGGCCACGACAGCACGCAGGATGCACCCGGACTAAAGCTTTTGCTGTCCGGGAAACGGGGGCTGCAGGCATAGTGTCGTTGTCTTTCGGCATCTTCCGAAGCTTGATTCGCAGTTTCTCCGCAAATTTGAATCTGTGTAAGATCTGGAAACTCTTCTCCCGCGAAAACGTTTTCCTCCTGAGAATCATAATCTCTGTCTTGAGAGTGTTGAGCGTTCGCATAGTTATCGTGTTCAGAGGTAGAAGAGGAACTGTGAATCTGACGGACTTGGTTGCATTGCGGATCGGGATCGTTTGAAGCTTTTGGAGCTTCTTCTTCGTCCTGATATCTGAGTTTCTTCCACTTTTTATCTGACAGGGCCGTTGTCGATGAAGAGTAGTTTCGATTCATTTTTGGTCGTTCTTTTGAATCCATTCTCGGCAGAGATGGGTCACTTTCTTCGGAGAAAGCCCTTGTAATTAGAATCCTTGGAGACTTTCTTGGCGTGGATTCCAGCATGAGTCTTCTCGATTTTCCCAAAATCTCCGCCTCAATCAATGCGTTACGTTTGATTCCCAACATTTTATGCAGGAAAGAGTTTTGCTTTGAGTGATTGTCCTTCGCCACTGATTCGCGGATTTTTTCATCTGAATTCGGTGCTGTTTCGACCATTTTGTTTATTCTGCATCCGGAGAACGGATTTTCGATTCGTTTGGCCGCTGGAGAGTCGTTCTCCTTCGGAACGTGCAATACATTGCAACTATAATGCTTTTGAATAGCGGTTTCTTGAAACGATTTAGGCCTTCTCAAAGCATCTATCGACTCCAAATCGATGGCTGGGGTTGACTGTGGACGCCATGTTAAAGCCCCAAGCATTTGCCGCGCAGAAGGATGGCCCTGCTTCTCAGAGCAGGCTTCCGAAGATCTTCTTTGCAGCTGAGATGACGAGGGCTTGGAGAAGTATCCGGCAGGGGTTAACGATGGTCTTCTGGAGCCGCAAGTAGAAGGTGTCCTCGCCTGGATTTCTTGATTTATTTCGCTCTTTGACATCTGCTTCCTCCAGTAATTCTGGAAACTTTTTCTGAGTATTTTACTTTTCAAACCGTAGAGCAAACCGTTGACGGAAGGAGAGCAATTTAAAACGGTCGATGCAAAAGTGATCATTAGAGAGTGAAGCGGAGTCGAATTCGCTTTAAGTTCGCCTACTGGCACCGGCGAAAATGCTTCCCACAAAATGAACCCATAATATGGAAAATACAAAATCGAAAAGGACCCGATGAGTTGCAACACAGTGGAGATGGCACTTCGACCACGGAAGACATTCCCAGCTGACAGTAGCAAAGGGTTGCGCTGATGGGTAATGGTTACCTGTGCCGAAATTGTCACTTCGAAAATGGCAGAAGCGATCCTATGACGATGGTAGCGGGCGATCATTAATACCTAAAAGCAAGAGTGAAAAATAAGTTTTGCAGAAATATCTGTTTGTTTCAATAAATTTTTCATGATTGATATCAGACTTAGTTTCCATACGAATTCTCGGGAATCTTTTGAAATGTAACACACGTTTCGTATAAATTTCGGTCAAAACTGATACGCAGTTAGCAAACCCGCAGGCTGGTTACTTCATATCTTCTTTTAGTAAAAGAAAATTTCTCGTTTCCGCGGCAGCATTTAAAAGGAAAAATTTTATGGGCAGACTACGGGAAAAACGGAAACTCGAAGCTCAGCCATCTTCTACTCAATATTGATTTTCTCGTCTATTTTTATCTAAAAATTAACTTTTCTGTAGTAAAACAAGCGAAGACATTCTGTCGATGCGTGGGTTATGCGTGACGCTGTCTATAAAAAGCAAGAAGGTCTTTACCCTTAAATTACATCCCAGAATGAGTGCAGCAGGAAGAAGAAGAGTGAGAGTGGTATATGCCAGGGGATACCAAATTGTTCCATCTTTTTTTCCGAAATCGGGAGCGCATCCACCAAGGCCAGGATTGAAGGTGTAGGGCGCCACCTTGAATAGCGGAGGGATGCAGAGGATCAAAGACAAGATCCATGCAAAAGCCAAACCAATGCCCACCTAAAAAAGAAAATACTTCATTCTGATTTCTGACACGTTTATCAACCCACCCGAATCCGGACGTGCAAAAAAACGTATCTTGCAGATTTTATAAAAGGTTTCTTTAATTTACATCGCTTTCAAAGGATGAGCAAAGGCTTAGAAACTCTAAGATTCCTTTCCCAAAAAATCTTCATCGATTTCTAATGGATATCTCTGAGAGCAACATTTTTCAACTTCGAGAAGGTCATTGTCTCAAAAGTTTCTTGACTGTGTTTATTATAAAAAAGCTTTTCAGATAATAAAAATAACAATACCTTTTTGGAATTGACAACGGACCCATAATGCAAAGGCGAGGTAATTGCATAATACCGATCGCAGTTAAGTCCGCAGATCGTCCAAAGAGCTACGGGATGAAGCAGGGTGAACAAAAAGCCGTGCAGACTGCAAGAAACTCCGAACGTAAGCCAGGTCCATTCCTTAAGCATTTCTGGTGCGGAGAACACCAGGAAGGTCAGACTCAGAAGCGTATCTACCGTACCCAGATGCAGCAGGAGTAAATTGTTTGCAGTCTTAACCTGTAAGAACAAAGCAACGCAGTAATACGTAAGAATTTTTAGAGGAAATTAAATTTGCCATTTAAATGTGATCTGTATTTGCCGTTGTACCAATGCAGATACAACAGAAAAGTTAGCAGAGCCACTTTACTGACAGCGACGTACTCTTCTCTAACGTAACGCTCATCAATACGAATATTATGAAACCTTGAACATAACAGCATCTTAACAAAAATGCGAAAGAGGAATCGCGACATTGACTCACCTCCTTGGTAATGAGCACCATAAACATGATATAAACGTTTAGGAGGAGGCCCAACAACGAAATTAACGTAAGCAGGATAGCAAAGAGCAGAGATGTCATTCCAACATTTGATGTGATATCATGTTTCCGTAGAATCCTTCGAGAAGGCAAACCTAAAAGATTCTCCTGTAATGCACAACAGATACAGTTTATTAAATTTTAATGTAATGCGGAATAAAATATTTTCATTTCGAAGATCTTCCAACTTCGCCAAATCCAACGCAATCTGTTGAACCATTGAACGATTTTTCTTTAGTGGACGCGAAGTTGGACGTGAAAAGCTTTTCGCTTGGGAAGCAACAGGTTTTCTGGAGATTCTAACTTTCGAAGTGAAACAAATGTCACCTATAAATGAGATCCCAGAAGATTAAATCCCCGAGATAGTCTATTATCATTTTGCTAATGACCCGGTTTAATTCCGAGTTTATGTTGTAGATGTTGAGCGAAGCCTTTAGACAGAAGTAACATAAATACGGGAAAGTATTTCGTAGTGTGTGTAACTGAAAAACAACAGGCAAGAATAAGAAAGAGTTTTTTCTGAACGCTGTGCGCAATCAATTTAATTATACAACGAAGCATGCAATGTCCAGTTACAGATTGAACTTTTTAAACTCGTTAGCTTAACACTTGAAGAAGCGAAACAAAGAGTGCGTGCCTCACAAATTGCACTGTAGAAATAATGACTTTTCCGAAATGAGAGTCGACATTATCTATAGTTTTGGATGGCAATCCTTTTGATTATTTTTGCCTTTTCTGGAAATTCTCATATAGCAAAAAAAATGATGAAATGAAACATGAAGAGGACGCTCGCAGTCCGTCAACTCGGGGACCGAAACAGTAAGTTTGACCCGAGTCAAACTTACTGTTTTGCAATACATGAAAAGAAATTTGTAAAGAAAATTTTGTCGATTAAAATTTAAGCAAAAATGTCGCATCGAGATGCTGAGCATGTGAAGGATTTGGAGCACATAAAATAGCTTTTCTTTATTTTAGTCCTCCCTTTTTCAACCTTTAAAATCGAAATCGGGAAAACGGCCGAAGGTTTTTTTTTAATAAACTCCACAGAAAGGTTTAATAAATAAAAAGGCTAGACTTTTAAGTTCAGGATCATTCCCGTTGCGGCCTTTTCATCATCTTAGAATCCTGCCCGATTGCTTTTTAAAACCTTTTCATTTTTTGCCGGAAATCAACTCTCCGCAGAAGTTAGTTCTTGTTGAGCTTTCGTCTGTCAATAGGCTATTTCTATTGCCCGAAAATAGGAAATTTCGTTCTTAATGCAATAGTACTGAGCCGAACAGTCCCCAGTGAGATCGTTTGCTCTAAGGAAATCCTTTTCTCGCAGATTCGTACCACTGTCAAAAAGTATCGAGCAATAGAAATGCCTTGTAAAAGATATCTGGAGATTAAAGCAGACGAATTATTACAATAACGCTGATGTATTAAATTCATAAATATTTAACACTTTCATCACCGCTAATAACGAAATAGAAATTAACGAGGAAACAGAAGGTTAAAATCTTTTAATCTCTGCCACTGAAGTTGAGAGGGCTCTCGCACCACAAGAACGTCCGCGTCAATCGGCGAGAGGATTAGACGTAACCCAGGTATCATGAAACTCTGTAATTGATAATTGAATAAAGGAACATCGGGATTTGATTCTGTCTTTCAGTGTGGTGTTCAGGAATAAGGTTGATTCGAATGGAACCTGTGAAGACAAAGTCTTTCCGTTCATTGCTGTTGATTTTCTTTTCACTTGACTGAATATCCGATTGGAAAATGTACATCGTAAATGGCAAACGTTTAAATTTTTCCAGAGCATCAGGTATTTGTAATGTAAGATAACCGGGGTATGAAATTCCGACGTCGCAGGAAGACCGAGGGCGACAGGAAAATAAAGCGGGAACTGATGACGGAATATCGCCGAGAACTGTTGCTGCCGACCCACTTCCTCGGCGGGCCTTTTGTCGGCGAGAATAAATAAGGCAATCGATCCTTTTCAGTTTTCAACCACTCATTCATAAACATAAAATCTACGAGGCAAGATATTTTGTTTAGAAAATGTATGTTTTGTAAGGTACCTCAGCATTTCCGTGGAGAGTTCACCTCGACTCCGTTTTCCTTTTCCATTCTCAGGCGACTACCACGATCGGTTCATATTTTCATTCGAACTTTCCTTTCAAAAATTGCATTTGAATCTTCCAATTGCAGCGTCGAGGTCGGGTCCACTCCCTCCAGAACGTTTTTCATGAGCCATTTAATCGTCCATTACGAAAACAAACAGACAGGAAAAAACTTGTCGGAACAGTTTCTTGGATCGTGGAAGTTGAGAAATTTTAAAACAATCGTTTTATACATTCCAAAAAGGGTATACTTTTCTCCTGATTTAAAAGTTTCCGAGGCTGCAAAGGTCGAAAATCAAGTTTTTAATGGAAGATTCCGCATTTGAAAAGTGTTTCTCCTTAATGTCGTAAACATTGCCGATATTTTATTCCAGGATCTGTCAGTTCCGGGATGACATGTAAATGAACTGAAACCACGCGAGAATTGTTTCGGAGGATTTCAATTTGTGTTCGCTGTGATATGGGCAGGGCAAGGCTTCTGTCGAGCCATTCCCAAACTTAGAATTTGTTGCGAGAAAAATCTTTTTCCAACCTGTGAAAACCAACTTCTATCTAAGGAAATAATCGCGGTTGAGACGAAAGAGAAGAAACTTGATTTTTATAAAAGTATTGTGGAGCATTAGTTTCGGCTTGTGGGTTTTTAGCTTTCACTACGAAAAGTAAATAAAGCTTTCTCTGGTTTCGAACCCGAGTAATCTGCTACCACGGCTTCGAACTCCGATCAAAGGAATTTAAGATCCGCATTGCGTTTGCACCCTAGCTCGATGGCATTGTCATGAACACAGGATTATTCTCCTCATAATACATGTTCCTTTGATATTTTCAGCACTGGAACAAGAATTTCCCATCCGGTTCTTCTTCCGCTATTTTTTTTTTCCTTCATTACATAACACAGAGAATTAAAATGCTTCGATGCATGCTAATTTTCTTGCATATAAAATTGTGATTAAGTGCATTCATTCGGGGAGAAAATTCAAAGGTTTGTTCGTGACGTTCTCACTCAGTAAGGTCCGTCAAATAGACACGACAACGACATCGTTCCGAAGATTCCGACCAACTTTTTCCTTCCTTTTTTTCTCCGGTTTTTTCGAATTTGCTGGCTTGCCCGCATTTTGGAGTTAGAAATTCGTCTCTCGACGATTTCACGATGAATTTTTCAATGAGGAGGAAAAATCGCCGAAGAAAGTTTCAAGTTGTAAATGGCACAAGTGCATTTTCACCGCGGTGACGGGGTTTACTTTCCCACTCCCAGACTCCAGAAAGAACTCCAGAAAGAAACCATCGAGAGCAGCATTTTCTTTGCCTTCTTCAGTCACGTCCTGCTCTTTGTCTCGTTTAACTCAGGATTCTCCACCTGCAGTCTACCCAGATAGTAGCTTTTTGTTACCGATGTTAGGAGTTGAGAAGTTTATTGATCGGACAAACTCAGCGAGATTTGCACTTTTAAATTTTAATTTATTGGATGCATTTCGTTTGGGAGTTTACGACCCTGGAGAATCATTAATCCCTGGAAAGGCTATGAAATGGGCCGTAAAGCCGTTGAAAAGCTCTCGGTCATACGTTTTTGTGAAATCTTACATTATCTTTTTTTCTAACGAGCAACGCTAAATTTTCTATTTCTCACAATCTTTGAACAATAATTTCGATGAATATGTTCCAGTCTGCTTGCGCCTGCCTCTATCTAAGCATGAACTTATCAATCCGTCTTACAATTTTCTTTCGCTGATCCCAGTGCATTCGGTAAGAAATTTGATATTTCATTTCATCTTCAATACAGCAAAAAAATTAAGAAATTGTCAAATTTCCTAAATTTTAAAATTTTCGATTAAGCCCTAAAACGTCTAAACCAATATTTTTGTTGGAGTTCAATACTTGGATACGGTTTGGGGACACCATTTGCTTCTTTTCTCAAATGCGTCTACCACAAACTGCACAATATTAAACTAAGACAACTGAACTGCAGTCACAGGTTGGAAAGATTTTGTGCACGGGCCAGGAGGATAGGCAAATTTTCGTAGATTTTTAGTAGAAGAACAAAGATAAATGATTGATTCCTGTGTATCACCGCCTTTCGAATACTTTTTGGTTAAAAGGATTCGAAGGAAGGTTAGTGCCTTTAGTAAGACTTTTTTAACAAACAAAATAGGATTTTTATTTCGACAGATTTTTACAGCATACTTTTATTCGAGTTGTCATTAGGAAAGCGTCTGATAGAATTAGAATTAGATTTCCCTTTATATTATATCAAGCAATTTTGGAAGTCGCAACTTCAATGTTTAGGAAGTTCCGTGATTGCGCTAATGAATCCAATACGCTTAAACACTTTCCCGTGCAATCTTTAAAAAATAAAGTAATCCCAGATTTCTCACTTTTCACTAAATTTCATCTTCCATGAAACAAATCCGCTGGAAAAGGTCCTGTCCGTCGCTGCAGAAGAATGTTCAACGTCGAATTTTTTAGCTTCTCCCGTATTGTCTCTTCGCCGCAAAGTTAGCTGCTCCCGAATTTTCAATGATGTTTTAAATTATTTAGCAAAAAGAATCAGATTCAACGAACTTACCCATTCCCTGCTTCGTTCGGAACCCAAGTTTAAAAAGTAATTTTGAGATTTACAATCACATCACAAATACCGCAATAACTAGCAAGACACTCAACTCCGGTTTACTGAGTGTACTTCATTTGTGTAAGTTTCGTGTATAAATGAAATAAGATTGCGATATCGAGAGAAAAGCGTCGAAAAATGCATCGGGAAATAGAAAATGCTGAGAAAAAAACCGAAGCGTCCTCGGGGTGCAGGACAACTGAGTCTGAGCGTCCTCGGAAAGGGATGCGCACAACCGACAACGCTCCCCCTTCTCTCTGTTTCCGGTCCCGTTTTCTTCCGGTATTTCATGCAAACTTGCCAATACACTTTGCCCCGAAATCGCTGAGAAAGTTTGAAGGAAGTTTTGAACATCATCGAAATGACATTTTCTTGTTTCGAAAAGAACTCCTTCACGCTTTGAAAGCCCTATTTTCGACTTGGGGTAGATTGGTGATGGTGCCACATTAACAAATAAATATCTTAAAATGCAAAAATGTTCAGTTGCCCTTGCAAAAAAAAAAATATTCCAGCAGATTCAATTATTTAACAAAAGCTCTGTTACATTTTGGCTTGAGGTGTGCACGATACTGGTAAGAACTCTGGAAACGAATTTTTGTTCTAGGGAAAATAATTATATTATATAAATTTCAAGCATAAAAAAGCGTGCTTGCAAAACTTAGCAGAAAACTGCACTTTTCCCTGTATTCAATCTTACACCCGGTATGTGAACATCTTTTGAAAAAATTAATATAAATAAATGTATAAAGTATCATAACGTAAAATAATAATTTTGAATTTTTTAAAAGTTTTATTTTGTGTTTATACGTCCAGAAATCGTTTGATTAACTCGGAACTTTGAGCCACGACGGAAACAAAATTATGAATAACGGTATGAGGAAAATAAATGCTCAGGATTGTGATCAGTTTTAATTCTACCATCGACATGCAAAGCCTTCGGTGCTAGTACTTTCATTGTATCAAGGTATTCTCTTGTCCTAAGCAGAATGCGCTCTCAAAGGTTTACGGACCTCTTTTTAAAGACTTTCGCCTTCTTTGTTTTAGACAAAGCCGTAGCACAGCATGACTCTAAAAGTCTAAACTTCGAAATGGAAACGAAAGAAGAAAAGCACATTCGATGGATTATCTTAAGTTATTGTTGATTGTGCTTCATCGTGCGCGATTGAACGGGGTATTTCGCAAATAGGAGCCGTCAGGATCCTTCCTCAACGACCGACACTTCCTGAAATGCATCAAGACGAAAGATGAAACCGGGTAAAGGAACAAAATTTCAGAGAGAAATATCCTGAAAATCCGAGGGCTGAAGACAAATCTCGAGCGACAAGATAACGATCAGAACTAAATACTCTTTGAAGAGTATTTTTTACAGGTTATTGCCTTAGTAAGGGGCAATTTACACCAATAAAAATAAATCCACGGTACATTAAAATATATTTTTGTTTCCTCATTTTATGAAAAAAATTTTTATTTCAAGTGGAAGAAGGTATCCATGCAACTTTTTTGGTTTGACCTCAGATTTCTTCTTCTGTGCAAATTTCAATGATTACAACAATATAATCCCAATTTTCTCATAAATATTTTCGTTCTTAAGTAAAATGAGATTTTTAATCGCATGGTGATCACTCTAGAATCATTTGAATTTCCATACGGATTTTCTCTCGGGAAACGTGTGAAAATACTTCTCTGCTTTTAGTGAAACTACGATCTTTCGGAAGCAATACAAAGACCTGAATTTTTTAGATAGAGATTTCGTACAGGATTCTGATTTCATTCAACTCGAAAGAATTCTTAGGCTGCGGAAGACATATCTCTTTTTGGGATTCAGTCGAATTATTTTTAACGGATGGATAAATCTATCCGAAAATGTTTCTTTTTTCGACGACAAGAATTTTTCGCAATATTTTCGACGTGAGTCCTTTTGGACTAAGGATTGTTGAAGATTCAGCTAACTGCAATTGCAAAGACGTTGAAACTGAACAAAGTTCGTTTACTTCCCTACCATAAACCGTTCCTTCTTTCCAGCTGCTAAGGTGGAATAAAAGTTGTGATTAAATTGCAACTTTATTTGATGGAATAAGGCAACTGAGAGACTAATTTAATGTCGGTTGCTGCGACTCGCGAAGAAAGGGACAGACCGAGTCAAAATAATCCTGCATTTCAAAGGTATATGGCAGAAAGGCATATGACATTTTATATGAATATAAAAATAATTTCTCAGCTTCCATTTCACTTAATTCAGAGATTTAAGATTACAGTTATATTTCAGTGGAAAATCCTAAAAAGCGAAGATATCAGACATTCATGAGTTTGAATAGAAGCAGAAAAGTGCTTAATTGCAACAAATCTGTCAAACAAAGTCCGACCAATTATTTCAAATATAATTTTCAGAATACTTTACATCACTCTGTCGCAAAGAGAAATAATATTCTTACCAATAATAACATAATAATCTAATTTCCTATCCAGCAAAAAACCCCATACAGGTATCAACTTCGTAAGCAATGTAAATCTTTGAAAAAATATTCCGATGTAAATACAACTTCATCCAGGAAAGTGCATTTTACCATCTTATTTGCAGACTGCACGATTGCTCCTTACTGTCTTTTACTTTCTCATCTAAACAATTAGATTAACAGATTTTGTTAATTTTTAAAAGGCTTTAATCGGAAAATAAAGCAAAGTTCAATTTCACTCTTTAAATAATAACAAACATGAACCAATGCATGGATCATGCAAAAAGGTGTCGCTCGAGAATGAGTCAGCCTGCGCCTTCGATGGAGATAAACTGGAGCTGGAAGCTGTTACCAGCAGGTCATTCGGAAAAATGAGAAACGTGTACAGACCTTGGAAGGAGATGCTGCAATCAAAGACAACTCGTATGTCGATCCGATCACAAAGAATGCAATTGAATTATTTTGCCAAAGATAATTTGATCGAATTTGGGAGCGATCTGCACAGATCAGGAAGACATTCGGAATTATTTTGGCGGAATAAGAAGAGTAGTGGCTGGTCCTCTACCGAAAGATCTAAATTGCTGCATACCCCGGGGTGTTTTTGTAGTAAAATGAAAAAAATCGTATCACTATTTCTGCGGAGGCTGTAGTAAGTTCAAATTTCTTGTTTCCGGAAATGCTTAAGATCAGCGATATAGGAAATCCAATTTGTTCGAAGAAATTGATCTGATGGAGGAGGTGGCTGGGTAAAGAAAAGATCTGTTCAAGGGAAATAAGTATCTAGCGATGGTTTTAGAGGAGGCTGAACTGAATCGAAATTTAAACCTTGCTTAATATTAAGAAAATTCAAAGAATTGACTAGGAAAATTACAAAAAATTAAGAAATTCTATCCTAAGATGAACTGGTGCCGCTATCCGCTTTTGGATGATTTTTCTATCTGAAAATGCCGCTTCGGGATGCCTTTGGTTTTTTCAATACAAATAGTCGTTTACTACTGCCTAGTAATCCGGTCAGCAACATTTAAAGTGGCCCAATTGCTTAAAGTATTGAATAGGGAATCTTTTTCGCATAATATGACTATAGACATATCCTATGAAGACAGTATTTAAAAAAAAATTAATTCTCCTGGCATATATCAAAATACTTGAAGATGGAACTGAGAAAGTAAATCGTATATTAAGAAAATTCTATTAAAACAAAGTGAGTTTCAATTGAGAATTAAAACTTCTTGTTTACATTTATTTCATTATGAATCAGTTAGTTTTGTAAATAATTTTCATCTCTGGAATTTATTACTCTAATCAGAGTTTCTTTTCTACATTGCGAAATAAATTTTTCCTTTCGACCGAACGGAAAATTCTCTAAAACATATCGAATAATCCAGCAGATATTGCAGAAGTCTCATTTTTCAAACTTAAATGAAGGAAGTAAAATATTTGGCAAAGCAAAAGTTTTGATATTACTCAAGACACTAAGGATGAGGAACTACTCACAAAGTCAACCGGAATCTGAAGTAGAGATATTTTTCAGTAGAACTGACCTGAGATGAAGGATTATACATTAACAATATTATTAAAATTTGATTCATTTTGGTCTTGAAAGTGAAAGATGGAGGACAAAGTGGACCAACCTACATTAACGAATATCCATGCACAAATAAGAAACTTATTTAAATTTTAAACTTAAAAAAAATATCGTTATAAACAGAAGTTGAAAACTCCGAATTCGACATATATTTCCGGAAAAAGGACAAAAAGTTCTCAGCAAATTTAGTTTTGCATTATTCGCTGTCGCAGAAGTAAGTTTCTTGTTTGTTGTGTATCAAAAAAATCTCCCTAATATTGCAGGAAACTGAACCTTAGAAAAGAAAAAGGAAGGTTCCTTGAAATGAAAAAGCTTTTAGATATTGGAAACTTTAACTTTCATTAGTTGATTGGATATTGCTGCATCGTAAAAGTTACTCAGCGTGAATAATGCATGACATTTCTTATTTGCAAAATTCACTTTCATTTTTCTCATATATTTATATGAGGTTTTATACATGCATATTCCATATTTGGAGCAGAGAATATATTTATTCTGTTAAAGTACATTTTATATAACACAATGGCGGCAGTTAGTCTTCGTGACTAAGATTTTACTAGATAAATCATAAAAACTTTGCAACTCTTATAAAGAAAATTTAATTTCTTACAATGGTCCCGTTGCAGTAACAGTTTGTTTTTACTTTACCTCACAATTTTATTAAGAGTAGCTTTATTTTCTTTATAACAGTGAAAAATTCTCCGAGTTATTCATTTTCACAAATCTTCACTCTTCAAAGACCTTTACAGTTTTTAAGTAAAACCTGTTTTTGTTCTACACAGATCTTTTCCCAGGAAATCAATAGTTATTAATGAACAGCAACTACTCTTCTAAAAAGTCAGCGCCAAAAGAATTGTAATTTTTATGTCATAATTCTTAACAATGCTCTTTTTCTTTAATTTTCTTTAACTTTCTTAACTCTTAAATTAATATGTAATTTCAGAACTTATTTTTTTTTTATCTGTATCGCAAAATTCTTGATTAAATATTGATCTTCAGTAAAATTTATAAATGTTGTTAAGAAGTAATGAGTCCTTTCCCGTTTTGAACTTTCACCATGATTTTAAGTATTCATGATTATAATGTTAGCTCGAAATAATTTTGCCGCGTTTTTAAATTTTGAATATTAGTTTCAATTCCAGATTTTTACTCAGAATGTCTTTTATCCTACTCAAGCGATTTTGTATATCCTCTTTAATCCTCCTTCAGTTTGGTGCAATATTTCTGTAATATTCGCTTCCGATGCAATATTCAAGAAAGGCGATTTGAATATATCTCTCCCAATATATTAAAAATATTCTCTTTTTCGCAACTTTAAAAATTATGAATACTTTTTATGCAATCAAAATGATTTTATGTTAATTTTCTCGATCGTACTTATTACTGGGGGTTTTATTCCGATAATCTTCCTTCTTCCTGTTACCCACAGGTGACTTTCAGCAAAATAATATTATCTACTTCATTGCTTTTTCGTTTTCTTTCCTCAGTCAAAGCTTGACAATCAAATCTGGCATCATTTTTTCAATCTACGTACCACTATATTTTTTCACTAAATCCCTATGAACTGCTACGTGATAACATTTGGATAGCTTAATATATCCAGGAAATGTTCAACAAGAATTGTAGAGACAAAGCGAAATTCAACTCCTTCGGCAATTTGTTTATGTATGGATCATTAATATTATTCTTTGAAAGGGCTTCATAGATTGTAATTATTATTTTCAAACTCGAATATCGTTACTTTATTGCCAATTTTTATGACTGACATTTTACGTCACTGAAACCGTAGCAAAGAAAAACTTAAGTTACGTGGTGCTTTATCCGAATTTATAGGTAGGTTCAAGAAAATTCGGATAAGCCAAAATATTGCAAACGAGCAGCGTGAAAGTGAGGAAAGTAGGAAGTTCCGGAAAACCGAATGGTCATTTATAAGTAAGCGAATGAAAAAAAAAACAAAAACATACACGTACACTAGTAAAACGGTCGATAAATTTGAATATTAATTAATTTTAGCCAATTTTATTTTTTATAAAATTTGCTTAATTTTGCACGGACATCGGAGTCATCATATCGAAAATTTTATTTAAATTAATAAAGTGATTATGAATTTAACTTAGACTTCTAGATGTGATGACAAATACCAAAGTAACAAAATATATTCAGTTTCCGAAAGATCTGCTGCCAGGGATCTCTCCTTCAGAAATCTTGTGCATCCCACGTGAGTGATAAATATTTTTTTTTTTTACCACTAATAAAAACTTGTTTTGAAGGCATTAATGACGAATAAAAGAGAATTTCTATTTTTCAGCGAGGGCACCAAACTCGGACATCATCTTAACCATTGATGAAGCCGCAGAAGGCTAAATGCTCAGCACAAGGTGAAATAAGATATTTGACTTCTTTCTTAAGAAAAACTCTCGTCTTCCAGTATGACAAGAGACCACTGTAAAAACTCCGCAAATAGTCGCTTCACGATTGGTTCACCTCAGATTTTCATGTTATTTCGATCTCTTCCTGCCGTTTTGGAATTTGAACGAAATAGAAATCTTTCATTCGTTATTGCAGCCAATGCAAATTCTCAATAAATTCTACAAGCCACGATTTCTTCATTCCAATTTCCCCTGAGATTCTGTTATTTTTAATATACTTTAATCTTTATGTAACAAAAAAAATGCCTTCAGCAAAACAGAGAATTAGATAAAAAGAAACAAATTTACTTCTTGTTTAGCACCCTTATTTATTTCCGACTTGCTTTTGCAGTATAATGCCGCAAAACGGAAGATATTGTTCAAGGATAGGTTGCGTCTGCGAATCTCGTTCGAGAGAACCAGCCTTGCAGGAATTCGATCAAGAAGAGTGTGGCTGTCCATGCCGGAGAGTGGTTCTGCCTTATTCTTCTGTTACAAATAAAGGAATGAACGCTAGAGGGAGGGGAATTGAACAAGTAGGCATTCGCTTGCTGTTTTAAAATTAAATACCTTAAAATACTTCAGAGAATTGCATGGAATCTCTTGAATTTAATACACCTCTGAATTTCATTGCAAATTCATATTATATGGAATCACAATCTCGCACCGAAAGGGAACTCTAATCTTCCTGAGACGTCTTTCTCTTTTAAATTCAGATGGAGACAAATATAGGACCGAATTGCAGCGAAGAAAGACATCGGTTATATTTAGGTAAGTTGATAATGAAATTCTCGAAATCGATGTTAGAATCTTAATAAACTTTGCATTTTTATCGTGATATTTTATTGCCACAGAAAACTTAGCCAAACAGAATAAATGGGGAAAGCCATCCGTTTCGTGCCCTGCCAAAGACCGTACGGCTGCCCCTCATGCTTCCAATTGTCCCCTCTCTTTCTGCCCTGCTTCTGCCGTCGCACCCGTAACCTGCTACTGTGATCAAAATCTAAGACATCAGCAGCAATGTTTTTGTTCTCATTCGAAAAAAGTAGGAGTTGAATACCAACGAAAAGTGCCTTATGACGATGTCGAAGATTATCACAAGAAACAAGGTATGTACATGTCTGATCAACAAAAAATGATGGAGTTTATAACGTTCATAACATGCTTTATTGCAGATTTTCTTTGCTCCTGTCTCAAAGACCGTAATATCCAGAATATATGCGATGATATGAGGAAAAAAATGAGAAATCACAAGGAAACTTGCATTCCAGCCTCCCAGGTGCTAAACGGGGTTGATATTCCTGAAGATGCGAGAAATTATGATTTGACCCGTTATTATCTTCTTCATATTTCAGGCGTTCTGTACAGCAGCGAAGAAATCCCAGCCTCAGGAACCTCGGATTCCCTGCAAACCTTGTGCGACAGATTTTAGACAAAGCGGTGCGTTCTCGCTTGGATATTTACCCGAAAATTAACTTAGGCACCCGAGAGACCAATACCTTTTTTATCTATTAAAAAGCAAGACCTAATCTTTCGTTTGCTTTCATTATTTCATTTTGCTCCATTTTGAAATATTCCTTTAGGACTTCATTAGGACTAGACCTAAAGTCTGGAATATTTTTAATATATTCTTCACGCGTTCGCATTAGCCATGATTCTTAATTTTTATTTATTCTGATATGTAGGATCTATTCATCCGATGCATGACATTCATTTTATGAAATTCGATTTAATTTCTCGTCAATTGAATTTTTTTTATTTACAGCCACTTGTGTTTGTCCCGGTAAAAGCAAAGATTGTTGGGAATTCGTAAGTGGAAAAAAAAGTTAAAACAATTTTTATAACATAATGTCTAATTTATTTATTAATAAATTTGACCGAATGTTTGCCTTAAGCTTCATATTATAGTTGCTTTCATTCATCAATCATTCATCCTCCTTGATGTTAGTATCAATATTTTCATTCCAGCAACGAAATATGAGACTTTGCATTGACAAAACCTACGAAGGCGAAGTAAAATGCCCTAAGAGGAATCCGGTGGAGTGTCCGGCAAAAGAGGCGACATTTCCGCAAGGTAAAAACATTTCCTTTTTTTTTTTCAATTTTTCTAATAGAATTTGGGCTCCGAAATAAAAAAAACCAGGGATATAAGCTCCCAGAAGTTGAATCTAAAAATATTTCAGATATTTACTGTCTTAAAAATCTTATCTTCTTATTCAAACTGCCTCAGCGAGATTTCTGACCAAGCGGAATTTGAAATATACGGAACATATAATTATAAATATATTTTTTTATATTTTCAGATGCCTACATGAATGATTACGTTCAAAAGTTTATTAAAACGGGTGATAGAGTCTGTATATTTTTTGACAATGCAGCCGATAATGCTTTGGTCAAGGAAAATATTTGTCCTGAAGAGGTAGAATATTTTCTTAAAATACGGTTAACTCAAACATGAGGGTTATTTTAGCATTTTATAATGTATGTCTTTTATCTAGTTATAAACGATTGTCTACACATACTGAATTTTTATCAAAATCTTAAATTTTTACGAAGTAGGAAAATCTTGGCTATGCGTCCGAGTCAAAAAATGCACTGATGCTTTGCAGAAAGACAACTGTAACTGCTATTCCCAAGACAACGATGAGAAAAGAGGAAAACAACCTTCCAGTATGAAGAAGCAGAACGATGCTTGCAATGAAGATGGCATGGTAATTGAGGGCTACGATACTTCTCCAAAGGAAGAGGCCTATTCCCGTAAGGAAGGGCACTATGGTTACTCTTCATCAATGTAAGTAAATTTTATTTAAAATTCTCAAACAAAAACAATAAACATTTTTTAAAATTATTTATTCATCTTGCTGTATGCGTTATTTGAAATTAAATAAAATTTTAAATCTAAATAGGGAAAATATCCCGGGTGGATCGCAATCACGATTTCTGGAGGATTATGGTGAGTAATAATGAATTCTTTATGTTGATACTTTATTAAAACTTAAATTTGTCCACCGAATACTTTTTTACACTTGCACATTATCATAAAATCATTAAAATTTAGTGCAATTTATCAAAACCGCAAATTAAAATGACATTTAATTCGTTCAGCAAAAATTTATTTCAGAAGAATGTGACGAATTCATATCGTATCAGGACAGAAGCAACACACAAAACATAAAAAGCCAAATGGACGATCGAAGTTTTGGTACCTTAGGCTGCAATCAGGTGCCAATTACCGGCCCCCAGAAGGAATCTCCGAAACGTCCGCAGACCACAGAACAATATATCGAAAATAAAAAGTAATACTTGCATTTTTTGGTAATTAATATCCATTTGGGTCATTGTTTAATAACCTGAACTTTTTTGACAGTATGTCGTCGCAAATGCGTCGCAAAATATTCATAGATTCTACGCAATATTCGGGAAAGGGCGGAGAAAACAAGGGTTTTATCACTTCCACTCCTTGCCATTCTCGTGAGAACTTACCAAATTTTAATTTATCTTCCATATCTCAGCGAAACTCTCATCAACAGCAGAACGATCACTTTTGTACATCTCAAGAAGAATTGAATATCGGGGGAAACAAATATGCTACTGTAAGTGCACTGTTTTAATGTTTTAAAAATAAAAATTTTTTTAATTATCTTACGGAAGAAAAAAATGACTGAGAATTAGGGTATTTCTAAGTCTTGATAATCTTGTTATAGCAATAAAAAAATTTGAGGATAAAAAGAAACAGAGATGAAATAATGTAAGATAAACTTTAAAATTGCACGAGGACCATGGATTTGTGGTTTACATAAACATTTTGAATGAGCGAATCACTGAATGAACGATATCATTAATATATATATATATATTTTTCTCAGTCAGAAACAAGGAAGAGGAAAACAATTCAAGATGACCAAGGCAAGAGACAGGAGGAGGATTCTCCAGCAATTTCAGGGTGTGTATTTATTATTTTCTTACGAAATAGATTCAATTCAAGAAAATTTTTCTGCTTATAGAAGAGCGATATATTTTGTATATCGCTGTATATATACAGAGTATATTTTGTATATGTGTATATATACAGAGAATGATTGAGAAAAAGAACCTGAAAGTAAGGATTAAAAAAAAGCTCAAGCTTTTGCCGAAAATCATGGGGTCGGATAAAATCCCAACCCCAATTTGGCGTGTTAGAAATGTCGAAAACTTTCCGAAATTTCAGGCTAGAATCTTGCGAAGCAAATGAGCTTTACATTTTTTAAAGCTTTGTCAGTTGTTAATTTTTTACCTTTCATCCGACGAACCCATTCATTCGCATCAGTTTATTTCAGATTTAAAACCCTGCATGACAATGACTGCTATTCAGAACCCAAGGGTCAGGTTTCAAAAGTAGAAAACCGTGTACAAGACAACTGCGTGGAAGAGCAGCAGCAGCAACAGCAACAGCATTCACCACCCAGATGGGTCGAACCTAGGGGAATACCAATCGGAACACCACTGAACAGAAAATCCCCTAACTTGGAAAACTGTTCTAATAAAAAATCGGAGTAAAAGATAAATTTTGAAAGCAAAATTAAAATTTTCTGTTTTATCGTTGGAAGCTATGTGTGAAACGTGGCGAAAACTAGTGTCAGTGTGATGAAAATATTTTGTCTTAATCTGTTGGCAGTTTGAAATTGTTAGTATTATATTTTAAATAAAAAAATTTTTCAAAGCAATCAAGCCCTGACTTCCATGCATCAGTGGTGGAAGAAAAAGGTTTTAAAAAAAACAATTTAGAAATCTTTTGAGAGAATTCTGAAAAATTCTGGGATTTTGCTCTTACAATTGTTGATCTTTCTTTAATTACCCATGGAACATTTCAGAAAATTCATTTTTAAAATTTTAATTATTTTTTAACACTTAGTTGTGCTAAAAAAAAGGTAAAATTTCTAAAAAATCTTTTTTTGTTTCAATATTCATCTTTATACGACTGTTCGCTCCAACATCCATCTTAACCTTTTGATGATTTTGGCGACCTTTGTTAATTGATACGACAAATTAATTTAAATCAAAAACAAATCTCTATTTACTTTCGCCCAGTGGATATTTAAGAAGCTCTTCACGGCCCTGAAATTCGTTTATTCATAAATGATTCATCATCTAACATCATGTCTTTGAAAATTAAGTAAGGTAAATTTAGTTAATGGAATTTAAAGTAACGGAAAGAAATGGCGAGTTACTTTTAAGTGTTTTTTTGAGGGGTTGGCACTGACGGAGCCTTTTGGCCTTGCTCTGATTTCGAGGGTTAATGGTGGCATGGTAGCGGTTTCGATTGGAAAAATAAAAGTTCATCGGATTACTTAAGAGACCCATTGATGCTCATAACTGGAACGTAATGGAAAATATGCGAAAAAAATTAAATACATTATCATTTAAAACAACGAATAGTCGTCTTTCAGTTTTCATAAAGCGATGGATAAGAATAAAATAAGGTAAATACATTGATGAATTATTAAACGCTGGGATCTTCTTTCAAATTCCTTTCTAATTTTATGAAATTTGTATGTCAAATTATTTCACAGCGCAAAATATGTTATTTCCCTTTCTAATCGAACTTAATGTGACTTCGCGTTTCCTAAAGGTCAATTGATTAGATTTAATCATTTTTAAGTAATAATATTTCATTTCATTTTATGGCTAGACAAAAAATTTATATTGCATTTCATCTGAAGTGAATTTTAGGAGTTTATGAAGAATCATATTAAATAATCACTCTTATTTATGTTGTTTCAACTGTAAATGGGAAAAGTATTTTTTAAAATATTTTCATAGCAAATCTTTTAAAATTTTCTTTTTAGTTATTTTATAAAATATTTTTTAAGTTGTTTAACATGATTACATCATTATGACTTTTATAAATATTGATAATTTACAATATACTGTGAACAATAATAAATTGAGATTGGAACAAAGGCAGTTCTATGAAGAAAATGGGTTTTTGGTTGTCAGAAATATAGTGAAAAATTCAATATTGGATGAATGCATGTGAGTGTTAATCTAATATTTTTGAAAAATAATCTTTATTATTATGAGATTTTGATTTAGAATTAAATAAGGAAATATAAATTAACATGAAAACTTTGACTCATTAGTAAAATTTATCTCTAATTTTTTTATTTTTAATAAAACTTTTTCTTTATAGAAAGAGATTCCAAGATGTATGCAATGGAAAGCATGAAAAAGGGCTTATGACACTCATGAAAGACATATCCCTTGCTAAGACAGATGCAAAAGGAGAATTTTTATACAACAAGATTCAAGACATTATATGGGATGATGTTTTTTCTAAATATATAATGTCTCCTGAGGTTAATATATTTTTCTATATGTATAATTTTAATAATTCATTTAAGAAATATTTCACAATTTTTTTTTTTTAGTTATTGGATTATGTTGCATGTTTCACAGGACCAAATATTGTTGCAATGCATTCAATGTTAATTAATAAACCACCAGATTCAGGAAAACAAACTTCTACCCATCCTTTGCACCAAGACTTGTATTACTTTCCATTCAGACCTGCTAATAAAATAGTAGCTGCTTGGACTGCTTTGGAAAAAATCACAATGGAAAATGGTTGTTTGTGTGTGATTCCTGGTTCACACAAAGGCCAATTGCTTGAACATGATTATCCAGACTGGAAAGTAAGTAGAAAAATATATTTCAATTTTTTTTACTTCCAAAACCAATTTAATTTGCCTAAATTTTGATTTTTAAAATCCTCAGAAATGAGAATAAAAAATAAGAAAAATTTTTTCAATAGGAGAAATATCAAAATAATCCATTGTTCAATATTAATATAATTTGATAATATAGACTTGTTAGTTCAATTTATCTGATAATTTATTTGTAGGAAAAAGAATATCTTTGAGTAGTAGATTCAAAATAATCTGATAAAAGGCAGAATAGCATAATCACTTACATATTAGAGTCAGTGAATTTTTTAAAAATTACTAAATATTGATGTACATAATTGAAAATTAAATAAATTTATTACCTTTTCTTTACTACTGTCTTAAGGCTTGGCATTTCTCTCTTAAATAATTATTTCATTTATTTACTCAATTATTTGCCATTTTTGATTTAACATCTTTATAAATATTTGTATTAGTCATCTTTTATTAATAATTTCATATTAAATTATGCTTTACTGTGTTTATAATTTCAGAATGGTGTGAATAAGGCCTACCATGGGATTAAAGGATATGACCATTATCCCAAAACCTATTTATTAATGGAAAAAGGGGATACTGTATTTTTTCATCCACTTCTCATTCACGGTTCCGGACCTAATATGTCGAGGGTAAAAATTATACCTATATTAGTAATAAAAATTAACAAAAAAATATATAGAATGATTAAGATCTAAAATATATTTAATAGTTTCAGAAATATCATAGGATATTTTCAAATTGATTTTATGAAAGTAAAACTTTTATGAGGCAATATCTTGTCTGATTAACACTAAAAAAATTTAAGAATCAAAATTACAAATTTTGTTCCCTAGGGTTTCCGAAAAGCAATTTCCTGTCATTACTGTACTTCTGACTTCTACTTTATTGAAGTGAAGGGAACCCTACAAGAGAAGATCGCAGTTGAAATTGTTGAAATGGCAAAACATAAAGGATTGGATATAAATTTTAATGAAGTGTGGCAATATAAAATGAGAAGTGTCCGGGGACGAACCCCATCGCATCTCTAAAGAAACTTGTATATATGGAGGAAATATGAGAATATATAAAAATGAATTAACATAAAATTTAAGTATTTTTATTTGTGAAATCCTATTTGCATTAGAAAATCAATTTGCTTTGTATAAAGAAGGAATCAAAAAAAATTTACAAATCTCCCTTTTTGTGCTATCGAATGCCTTTATTTTAACTAATAAAGAAGCAAATTAGAATTACACAAAATTGTTCAATATGGTTTATCAGTTACCATCATAAATGCCGTCTTTTAGGCAAGATTTACTTAATTTTTTTTTAACACTTATTTTCATATTCTACAATTTAAAAAAAAATAACTGCAAACTTTATACATTCAAAACTAAATACTTGGTGGTAGACATCCATATTATGTAAAAAAGTTCTCTTTTAAATTAAGAAGATATAGAAATAGAATATTCTGCTTTAATTATCAATTTATTAGTGCTCTGTTCCTCTTCTTTTATGATGTTTATCAATTTCAAAAATTAAAAATATATTGTACCATTAAGAAGTTTTCTAATGTGGACAAATAGACATGTCAAGTAAAACATTGATTACAAATGAATTTAAGTATCAAGACTTTTAATCATGCAAATATTTTACTCTGATCTAGTTCCAAGGATAATAATTTTTTCCAAAAATTGTGCAAAATACTATTGCAATGTCATGTACCAACTAAATTTTTGTCTAATTATTAACACAATGATTCATTAAAACGCAGGATGTAAATTTCCAAAAAAAGCTTTTCTATTTGAATTTTTTCTTTCCATATTTCTCAAAAACTATACATATATATATAATATATTATTCGATGATATATTATACATATTTTATGTGTATATAGTTTTTGATAAAACTTGAAGGAAAAAGAATATTCTTAAGTAGTAGATTCAGAATAATCTAATAAAAACAATGCCATGATCGCTTAAACACTAGAATCAGTGAATTAATTTTCTAAAAATTACTACACCTTATATTAGGCTATTTATAAATCGAACATATATATATATATAGTTTTTGATAAAACTCTATTTCGCTACATTATATGAACTATATATTTTAAATTTCAATTTCGGATCCGCAAGTATGTTAGCTATTATGGCTCCTCTCGGTTTCCAATAAAGTTCTTCAAGAAGTCCTTCCATCTTGCATGAAAAATATCTCGATAATATTTTATTCTTCATTTACTTTTAGGAAATTTTTCTTTACTAAGAAGATTTCTAGTTAACAGAAGCGATAAATGCTGTTCTCTCAGTCATTCTTGGATCTACGCGTGTCGCCCGCTGATGCCGCTGAGAAAGGAGATTGTTGATTATGATGACATTTATTCAACAAAGAAAAAAAATTGTTACGCCATTATTCTAAAATCTTTCCCGATTTAAACCCTTCTATTTGAATCATCTCTATTTTACAATATATCCCTAATTATTTTGTATATGATTCCTTTAGCGATACCTTCTTTTCGCCTTAAAATTAATTGGAAACCGAGACGCAAATTTTTCTTAAAATTATTACTCTATCTGCATTCTCTATCAGCTTTACATATGATGATTTCCAGTCATTTTCTCTTGTTTAGCCGCTATATTATGAGCCAGAAGATGGCGAGTTGAGCTCGTTGAACTATAAGAATCTCCGCTTGATCTTGTACTTAAATGGCTAGAAGTACTCAGAGGAGTTCCGGGTAAGGAAGTCACAACTGTTAAATCTCTAGCAGGTATCCAACGACCGGGTGTGCTTTCAACCGATGACGGAATCGGTTGGTCCTTTGAAATGAATTTAAAAAATTATAACTATCAAGGTAGCAATTATCAGCGCCATTTAAAGAGTATTAACCAACCTTATCAGACTCATTGAACGGACTGAGAATCATCGGAATAGGATCCTCTGGGGTATAATAATCAGAATCATCACCTCTATCAGCGGCCCCCTGTACTGTTAATTTCTTTTCCTTTTCAGATGGTTCTCCTTCTGCAACACTCGATCCTCCTTGAAGCGTTTCAATTTTTTTTTTTACTAAAAATGGTGAATATTTTTCTTCTTCGCTATCGTCGGCATTCTGAAAAATAAAAAATAAAATGTCACAACAGTTATGGAAACTACAACGGTTCATTTTACAATCGTAAAACAGAAATATTAATTCTGCAAAAAATCATGGACTACGGTTTTCTGAGCACAAATGTCAAATAAAGGATTAATCTGCTACCTTAATTTAAAATTTAATTATAATCTGATTTAGTCTTTGTTGAAACAAACATTTTGTGGATATAAGAAATTTATTTATGCAGGATCGATTATTCACACTAAAACAAATTATATTTTATAAAATTTTAAATGAAAGCTGCTTTGTTTAAATTACAAAATTTTAAAAAAAAATTTAAAAAGTACTGATAATTGCTTTTCTAAGTTAATAATCTAGTGTAGGGTATAAGGTAATAAGGTAAAACCTAATATAGCAGTCCTCTAAAATATTAAACAAACTTTAAATAAAAAATATTTATTTTTTAAAAAATAAAAAGCGTTGTTGGAGGCCTTTATTCACCTGCTCTTGTTCCTCTTCTGCATTTCCTTCATTAGCAAATTTTTCTTCTAACTGCATATCTTTTATTTTCGAAGAACTACGACGCAAGGAAGGAGAACTCTTACTACTTTCTTCCCGCGACAATAATACTGACATTCTAAATTCTGGAGTAGAACAAGCTGCGAGATTCATTCTGTTTAAACTACTGCTTTCACTCAAAGATTTTTTTCCTTCTTCGGCATTGTTTGATCTAAAAATATAACAATAATTTTTTAATGCTGCGAATAGTAAATAATTAATAATGTATTTTAAACCAAAATTCAACTGAATACTTGTTAAGCATTTCTGCAGCCTGCACAGCGGATTCCGAATTCGGAGTCTCCCCAGCATTGAGACTAGGAACAGGGCGAACTGTACAAGGTCCATTGAGAGCTTCGATAAGAGATATTGCTTCGTATCCTGCAGGAATTTGATCACAACTTCCCTGAACCAAAAAAAAACTAATTTAATACTTTCAGAGACTCAATGGGTGAAATTTAATTAAAAAATTATTGTTTCTTTGTTTTCAAACTCTTATATGATGAATTTTTAAAGGAAAATTTCAAGTTTGCCTATTAATTTTCCTATGTTCCCATTCTATAAATTATGAACTCTAAGACTAGATAAATGTGATTTTCCAATATGAATTTAAAATCGGAATTCTTCATAATCATTGCTACTTAAGTGTAAGGCCTTTTTTTAATACTATACAAATTTTCAATATGTTTATTGTCTAAAATGCATTCGTATCACTACCTCATTCTGTAAAGATGGATTTGATGTAGAATTAGAAGATTTGTGTAAAGCTCGAATTTGTAATAAAGCTCGAAATGGCGCTCTACATATTGGACAGTTATTTGCTTGATATCTGAGGGAATCAGCACAAGAATTGCACAGGCAGAGATGTCGACAAGGTAGAATGAGAGTATCCCTCACGTCGCACATGCATATGACACATTCTGATCCATTGTCCTCCGTTTCTTCATCTCCGATGGCCTATTAAAAATAATAAAATAGTTTTCAAACTATTAAGTTTTATTTCCAATTTTCAATTTAGTTAATTATAAAAAGATGTGTGTAATAAATATTACACCTGTAATAATATAACCTGTTATTAAGAAGTGAGATTTATAATGTTTATTACAATTTAATCTCGCGAAATTCATTAAGTGAAAATCTATAAAAATATAATGCGAAATATTACATTACAACAAATAAACATTAATTTCAAACCTTAATATTTTCATTGTTTTTATTTTCAATTCCATAAATTTCTTGTAGAAGATAACACAATCCATCTACAAAGAGTTTTTGCTTTAGAGCTCGCAGAACGTATGTGCCATCAGAAGGCCGGTCCACAACAGCTATAGTAGTATGGGATTGACGACTTTCGCCTAAAAACACAATTTTTGAATAACGATTGTGATTCATCAAAAAATTTAGATAATTCACCTTAAAAACATTGACTATAAAATAATTTATACTATGAATCTAGATTGATTAAGAGAAATTGAACGAATTAAATATTTTCCCAGACATTAATAATTTTTCTATAAAAATTTTAATTTTCAGTATTTCTGAAATTCTGACTGACATTAAGGCCAATGTCTGACTAAGGGTGAAAGATCACTTTCATTTATTCTAATATTTAATTTAACTGAAATCTATTCTCTTTCAAGTCTTTCTTTTAGTACTTTATTTAAAAATCATTTACAAATTTGATTAAGAATATTATTTCACAGGAAGATTTAAGTTAGATTTTTTTATTCTTAGTTCAAAGTTTCTTTGCAACTTTAAAAAAAATTTACCTTCAAGTACTTCTTCAGCAACACAATGAATAGCTATTGGAATGATTTCTTTATCTAAGTCATAGCTTAATTCTTCTTCTGAGTAATTACTTGGATCAAAAAAATGTGATGTTTGAGAAAATTGTTGATTTGCTCCTCTTTTAAAATGAAATGTTTCTGATACTAAAGAAGGATCTTTTGAATTGTAGCTAAAAATTTATAAACATATATAAATTTTAAACCAATATTAATAAAAAAATCTTACACATATGAGTTGTACAATATAAGTTGTATAATTGTGCAATAATAAATTCAAAAGCAAAATATTCTTACATATTTGATTTCCCTTGTTTTGGATTTATATAAAAATTTTAAATATAATTTATTAAAAAATAATCTTCATCACTTACATAAGACCAGTATTGGTAATCTCCTCAGTGCAAAAATAATATAAAGTTATGGAACATTTTGAATCACAATCAAAAGTAAACTCAATGTTAAATTTATTTTCTCTAGAAGCATCATCCATGAAATATTGTTCAAGAACTGATTCTGGGGGTTTTACAAATCGTACTGATTCTTTTCTAATATTAACAAGACTCCTTAATGTTTTTGTAGGTTCGTTAGGTTGAGGGGGTGGATATGGAAACTGAAAAAATTTTTATATTAATTTTTATATATTTAATAATTACAATAAAAATTATTTGAAAACTCTTTTACTTGCAATACTAATAACATTAATTCTTACATGATTCTACACTTACATAATTTCTTCTATAAAATTCTTATTATTTAGTAAATAAGAAATAATGTTGCATAACATTTTGGTTTTTACATTTTTCAATCCTCTAAATAAAGAATTATATAAATATTTATTTACAAAACTTACAGGAGTTGGTCTGCTCCCCAGAAAATTCAGATCCACATTTTCTCCAAATAAGTATGCTTCAGGTTGGGGTGTATCAAATCGTTCTCCTCCCATGATAAAATGGCTTCCAAAATAATTTCCAGATCTTGGAGGATATTTATAGGCATGATTTGACACTATATCTACTTCTTCAACTCCAATATTTTGTCTGCTTGTTAGGCTCCCCATTTTGAGTATCTAAATGGAAAAATAAGGGTATGTTTGATTCAAAGTATAAAAATTGTGATTAATATAAAAAATAGATACCATAAAATTATGTCTTTAAAAAAACTTCTGTTTCATTTAAGTAATAATTTAATATTTTTTAATTGATTGTGATTCATTAATTAATGAAAAAAATATAATAATGTTTTGAGAATATTAACTAGAATTTCATCTTACTAATACTAAAATCCCAATTGATTTTAGTAAGTTCAATATTTTCATATTGAAAACAAATTTTTTTGCTAAAGTAAAAGAAAATTGGCTGAATATCCAAAATATTATTCTGACTTAAAAAGCATATCATATTAAATGTTTAAAAAAATTATTCGCCATGTAATTTACTGTGAAAATGCGGATAATAAGGAAATTGGTAAAATATTTTCAAAAATAATGGTTATTTTTATTATAAAAAAGTTTAACATACAAAGCACGAAAGGCAGATACTGAACATTAGAAATAATGCTTCCTAATATTAATTTAAAAAAAAACATTAATCAATCTCAATTTCATTGCTTTAATTTTAATTAAATAAATATTTTAATTATTATGATGCAGTAGTACTATTAATATTAAGCCTACTTTATTATTGATCTTATTATTGATTCAATTTTGCTAACCTAATTTTTAAAAGAACTGACACTTAACTTGATACACTTTTTTAAAAATATGATAAATTACAGCAAAAAACAGTAATATTTTTCAAAATCTTTTGCAAGGACACATCTTTAATGCATTCTTATTTTAAGCTAAAAATCACTTTAATATTTAATACTTTCAGATCTTCTTAATCTCTTCCTTATATTTTAAAACAATTTCGAGAAATTTGCAGTACGGAATGTAAAAAAAAAGATACACTTAGTGCAGAAGTGAAACAATCTCCATGACTTAATTATAAAATCACTTGAAAAAGAGAAAAAGAGAAAAAAATGGTACCCTTCTAGCTCAAAGATAAAAAAAAGCATTGCCAACAGACACATAATCAATAAATAATGATTTTGTCGCAATATTGTAACGGAATGAAACTTTGAAAGTCGCTAGTAATTTAAATTTTTTTCAATCTTCACTGAATGAAAAAATCTTAAACACGGAATTATTAGTCCTTCCAATTAAGAAGTACATAAATTAAAATCGTAATGGAAAATGAAAAGATCCTTTTAGCTTATTTTGCTTTACACTTACAGTCAGCTTTAATCGGGTAGAATTTTCACAAATTCTGAAGCAAAAAAGTTTCGAATTTTTTAATTTAAAGAAAATTACGTTTTATTTTAAATTTTTTTTTCTGATAATTAATAAATTAAGTGTTTAAAATAAGATGTAATATTCAAAACAATTGGCACGTATTACAATAATTTTCAAGGTTTTGTTTCAAATTTACTTAAATATTTTGAATTTTTATTCAAACTATTGGAACGACCTCTTGCAGATTTCTGACTTGAATAGTGCCACAATTTAGCTTCTTAAACTTTTCAGATTCTCAAACCCTCTTTTCCGAAGAAGGTGGTGTTGATTCCTGATAGAGTCTTTTGCTTAACATTAGAAAATAAAAATCTTATATTAAACAGTGAAATATTTTTAGGGTTACAAATAAGGCACTAAAACTGAGGTGAAAATAAGTGATATCCTGTTTTTATAGTAGCAAAAAAATATCATCAGAGAAGTTTGACGCTATATTAAGATTATGAAATTTATAAATGTGTAGATATTGCCAATAAATTTTTAATGCAAAATGTAGTTGCATGAATGCGATACTTCTAATGTTTTAGGTTATGACTTCAAAATATTTATTGGACCCAACATGTTCATAAATTACTGAGAAAACTACATTAGATAAATGTAATTTTTCTGAATTTGATAGTGATTATTGATTTCCAGATATAAATTTTTAAATTCTTTTAATATTTCTTAAAAATCTATAACTTTTAAGAAGTATCTTTTAAAGAACATTAACAACTTCGGTATCGAGTGATTTTTATGTCAAGGGTATTTGATTACTATTTTATACTTTTATTCTAGATGTACAGATTTTTTCGATTTTAATTGTACCCAACTTTAGTCGATTTATAGTATTCTTTGCTTGAAAATTTCTTGATACTAAATGAAACAAAAAAATCCCACTTACAATAATACCAATGTTATAATCCATTTTGATAAGCAATTTCGGATAAAACAAAATCTAAAATTTTAAGCCCTATTCTGTATGAAATATATAATGTTATCATTCTAAGGCAGACAATGATTTAGCGGCAACTTTTTACATACCATTTACTTTACTTTTACATTAATAACATACTTTTACAAGTTGTTAGTGCAACATTGGCAAATTTTAAGCACCAATCACTTAATTTGGAATTTTATAAGTATGTTTTCTTTGTTAATGTTGTATTTTTTTGAAGCAGTAAAATTTACTTTATTAGAAATTATAGAATCATTAATACCATCATTTAAAGTTCGTGATCACACCGAACCGTAAAAAATTTAACGGAAAGCTATTAAATTTTAGGAAAACTATAGCATTAAAAAGGCAATTGAAGAAAATAATATTTTTTGAAAAAAGCTCATCAAAAATGATTAAACTAGGTCAAAATATGTATGAATATTATGGTCAATGTAGTTAAATATAGTAATTTTATAGTGATAGTAAAATATGTAATATTAGTATAAGTAATATAATCAGAAGCTTTCTACGAGAAGGAAAAAGAATCTAACAAATCAAAAATAAAATTATCTACATGATTCAATCGGCAGTTTAAAAAATATGGAAAACTTATTGAAGACAGGTTTTAACATTGCTTTTTATTTATAAGATTTTTTAAAATAGCATCAGCAACGGAGACAAAGAAATTTCTGTTGAAAAGATATTAATTCAATATTTAAAAGGATGCTCAAATGACATATAAAGTGTTTTAATGAAAATAATATTAAGATTAGGAAGAATTGTCACTATTAAGCGATCAGTGTTAAATGTGTTAACCCACATGGGCAATTGTCAAATAGAAGAATAATGGCAAAAACAATCTTAAACTCATTTAAAAATGTACTTTCATTTTCTCTGTACATTGACTCTGCTTTTCATTATAAAAGTAGGCTTTCAGTGTTCTTCGTAAGGAATTTTTATGTTAACTAGGTTTTGCAGTATTTTTTAATTCTGAAAATGAAATTTTGGTTAGATGTATTCCTGACATATATTCTGCTCATTAATCGAATTATTCCTGGTGTTTAAAATACATTTAGTGAAAAAAATCCTTTAGAAGAATTAAGAATTTTTACACCTTATTTATTTTAATTAATTCCATTCATTCGGGAAACAATAATGTGTATTTAATATAACAAAAACTTCGAATTTCAAAATTAAAGCACAAAAATCTGTTTGATTATCGAGTATGATCAAGAATGGAATTGGCAAGACTGATTGTCGCCAACAACAGAATCATATACAGGGTAATTCTAATTAGAATTGTTTGTTTACTTTCATGCATTATGCATTTTTTAAAAAACAGAAGAATACGATTTTTTAAATTATTTATGTAGCGGCTATAAATGTTTAAAATGTTGTTAAAAGAATTGAATCAAGAGTATATGATAAAATGAATGGCATTTATCATGAAAAGCAGGTATTTATTTACGAGTTTAAAATTTTTGAAATAGGTTCTGCATATTTGCTATAACAATTTTAAAATTATATTTCAGATTTTTACATAAAAATATGCGCTTAAATGTAATAGTTGCTTCAAATGCCATAGAAAAAACGGTTTTATTCCGAGCTGAAATTAATCAAATTCCATCTTGATGTGATCTGAATGCTTTATTTAAAAGAAATTAGTGCTTTTATATGTTTCAAAATAGTTAACAATTTTGTTCATTAAAAATCTGCCTTCATAAGGCATTTTTCACTTTCATAGCGTTAATCATATTTTAGGTAAAAGAGCTTTGTGCACTTCATGCATTGAATAATTTATTCCAAAGCAAAGTCTTTAATAAAAATGAATTGGATGGCATTTGTGAGAATCTTGCTCCAAAATCATGGCTTAATCCACACAAATCAATGTTAGGCTTAGGAAATTATGACATAAATGTTATATTGACAGCATTACAACTGAAAGGTTGTGAAGGAATTTGGTTTGACAAAAGAAAGTAAGTTTATTAATAAAGGCTGTTTTCCTTTTATGTAGTGTATTTGTATTGAACAAAAATAACTTTATTAATTTAACTCTGCAACATCAAGAAGACAACAAAATTTCTAAACAAATGAGTTTAATGCAGAAGTAATTAAATTTCTCATGTCTAGCCTTATATATATAAAACTTAAAAACACCACAGTTTATCATATAAAATAATTAGGAAACAATGAAATCCTTTTAAAACTTCTAATTTCTGTATTGTCATTATAATTTTAATAATTTTATTATTTTAGAAATAAAAGTTTAAAAGTACATGTTTATTAGAGAAAATTTATATAGCTTTACTGCTAATCAATTTTTTACATTTTTTATCTGCTAAATGTAGGAACATTAGACTTTGACTTGTCAACAAAAAATCTACCAAAATATAAAATTTTTTATATTATATTTGAAAATAATAATTTTTAACTTTATCTCAAGAAAAGCAGTATAAGCTTAATTTTTGGCCCACTTTTCTGATGCAGAAAAAAATGCTTTTTGCAGAGCCACACCTCTTATCATATCTGTTTTTGTCCAAATAATTAAAGTAGTAAACATCCTTTTTTATTTACACAATCATAACAACAGTTGATTTGTTGCTTTATTAATGTTAAAAATAATCTATTCCAGAGATCCAGATAGTCTCAATTTATCAAATATCATTGGATTCATACTGAATATTCCAAGTGATTATAAGTTTGGTATTGTAACTATTCCTTTTCACCGCCGTCATTGGGTGGCTATCCGTCAAATTGAAGGACAATATTACAATTTAGACTCAAAAAATGAAATGCCACAAATATTGGGTGATGTAAGTATAACAATAATACAATTTGTTTTTAGTCTTGAAATTGTTATTTTAAGCAGTAATAATGTAATGTTTTATTGCAAATTAACATTCCCCAAAATTGTATATCATTTTCCTTGTTTCTTATTTTTAATAGTAAAGACTATTTATTTATTTTTTAGGAAAATAAACTAATTGACTATTTAAGAAAAGAATTAGGAAATAATGACAGAGAACTATTTATTGTGGTCACACAGGACACAGAAAAAAATCATTCATGGTTACAGGAATCTATAAAAGATGAAATGAAACAAAGGACTTGATTATTTTAAATTACCATTTTATATTTAATGCAGTTTTCAATTTTTCTACTGGTCTATAGCCTGTATGCAAAAAATTTAAACGTTTTTCATTTCCTGTGTCATTCTCCCACTGTTTGTAAAATTTTTTTACTAAACTATTTTGTTCTGGATAAAATGTTGGAATATTACTATAGAGTTTTTCCAGTTGCATAACTGTATCTCTTGTGTAACTACTATCAATAGGTTTAACTTGTGCTCCTCCATTCAAACATCCAGAAGGACATGCCATTATTTCTACATAATCATAAACATTTTTACCCCTTTTAATCTTCTGAACAACATTTTGAATATTTCGAAAACCATTGGCTATGGCGAAGCGAAGTGTAATATCTGAATTATCTCTTCCAATTACAATCTCTTTTAAATCTGGATTTCTGTGAAAGAATTGTTGGTGGTATTAATATTAATTAAAAGATTATTTATGCACTTGCCTATTTGAAAGTTAATGAATGCATTTCCCAATTTCTAAATAAACTACAATACTGTAAATAATTTTTTACAAGGCTTATAAAATTTATTTGGTAAGAAACTTGTAATATGATTAATGTTAATGCTAAGAGCTTCTGTGTTACTAATTTTTTATCATTCCTGAATAATATTTCTTCATTATTCTAATTAAATCTATATTTTCCTTTATGTAATATTTTTAATCAAGAAAATTTGTTTTATAATGAGGTTTAATATGAATATATATGATATGATTGTCGATTATAAGCCTGCTCAATAAGAAGGAAATATAAAATTAATGCATCCAAGCAAGAGCTGTGCATCTGAAAGTTTTTAGGAAAATGAATATGAGATGTTGATAAATTTATTCTCATTCATGTCAAATGAAAAATTTTCCAGAGAATATTAAGTAGCAATAAAAAATATTTTTATATTACTATAAAATAAAACTCTTTTGTTCATATGAATTTTAAATAACTTTTTAAACACTTCAATATTCCAAAATATCCACCTTTATCACAGAATAGTAGCAGTATCTACTGCAATTTTCGCGTACTTTTGAGTTAGAATAGTGATACTCACTTTACTGATTTCCAATTTAGATCTTTCAGCTCGATACCAAGGATTTGGCGAGCGGCATGAATAAGAACATGATGCGCAAAACCACCAGAACCAGATCCAAAATGACCAACTATGGTGTTATCTGAATGTCTTCCCCATGGATAATCTAATTCTGTCTGTGTCAATTCATTGAGTGAGATATTTAATTCGTTTAATAATCGTTCCAATTCCACTAAAATTAAAATTTTAAAAATGTTTTTAAAAAAGAGACTACTATATGATTTATATTCAATAAAATCACATAGTATAAATCACAATAATTAGATGTTAATAATAATAAAATGTCAAACATTTGATGTTTCGTTTGTTTAAAAATAATTTTTTTGATAAACTTGAAAGTTCTGATTAATCTATAATTAGGTTATTTTATGAATTTATGTTCTGTAATTAAAACTTTCACTTCTAAATGAAATTCAAATTTACAGATATATAATTAATCTATGAAAAATTTTATCTGGTTTACAAAGATTGCATATGTAATAAAATCAGTATAGTACATAAATAAATATTTACCTATTATTAATGCTTACCAGTTGTAATAACACAATCAACATCTTTAGCATTAAAAAATCCATTAAAAAACTCGTTTCGAGAAGCTTCCAATTTCTTGTCATAACAAGGCATTAAAGTAACATGGTAAATTTTGTCAGGTTCATATCCTAAATTATATTTGACTAAAGATCCCATTATTTGTTGAGGTGACTTAATTGTACTTATGTATGGTAATATAAAATTTCCATGAGTTTTTTCAGCATAGCATATCCATCCTAAAAAATTGTTTTGCTCAAATTACAGAAACAAAGCAAAAAAAAAGTGGATGAAGAAAAGGCCTTTTGATTACTGAATCCAATTATTGTAGACTAATAACTTTAAATTTCAATTAAAAAGATACATTCAGGATCTTTATGAAACACTGAGGTATTTCAAAATTTTTAATATATGTAAAATGCAGCAAAGTTCAATATCATTCAGAACAAATTTGTAAAACTATGTTTCATTAGATTTTCATAGTAACATTTACATAGTTTAATAACTTTAAATTATTTTCTGTCAAAAATGGTTTATTCTAAGTCTAATTGTTTTCAGGCCTTTTTTATTTGCTAAGAACTAAAAACTATTTGACATTTAATCTTAAAAGTTAATCACTATCTTTCAGTATTACAAGCATCTATACTTATGAGAACATATATTGTCTAAATAATTTAATAAAGTAAGATATATTATTAAAAGATACAGAGCTGCCTAAACAATAAAATAAAATTTTTAAGTGCAATTACTAGAATATGTCCAAACATTTTTTTCGTTGTAAAGTAAGAAATTTTATTAAGTCAAGGATATTTTAAAATAATAGATAATGCAAGAAATCATGTAAATAACATTCAAAATGTAATCAAAAATTGTTTTCCTAAAGACATATTTTCTAGACTAAAGTAATACTACTTTTTAATGTTAGGCTCAAATAATTTACTTTCTACTTAACATGATTTGATATTGAAAATAAAAAAAAAATTAAATTATAGATCTTTTATAGTTATTAATAAATTTTTCATTTTACATATCACAAAAAAATTCTATTTACCAGGGCAAGAAGATGCCAACATTGGAAATAATGAATTATTTGCTTTATTCTTGTATCTTTCCATAAATTCATTCTGTACTTCTATAAGAGCAAAATCTTCAGCCAATGACATTTCCATTACCAAATCAGCACCAAGATTTTTGAAAAAAGTAGAGAGAACTTTGATCATCTTTTCAGGTGTCATTTCATATTTTTGGGCTAATGAAATAACTGGTTGAATTGACAAAGAAACAACAACCAATTTTCCACAGTTATTTTCTTTGTCTTTTTTGTTTTGATTAAGAACTTTAATTAACTCTCCAAAGTTTTGTTGATTAATTAAAACCCCTTCTGCTGATGTGATGCACCCACTGCAGGCCAAGCAATCATTTAAGGTTATTTCAACCTTTTCCAATTTTTTTGTTCTGCCTAATTCAAGTTCTTCATAGTAACCATCTTCTTGAATTTTAATTTTAGCTCCTGTATCAGTTTTAGGCTTCACATTTAAAGGCTTGACACATTCCTGCAATATATTGATATATGCAATAATTTAAAATATGAACTCAGAAAATTTATAAAATGGGTATTGCTAAATCTAGAAATATATTGACACTTTTCATATCAATTCTTATATTTGTTTAGAAAAGTTATTTTTTAAAATCTTCTTAATAAAACTATTAAAAATTGTTAACTTAATGTGTTTAAATTTTTTTAATTTACAAAAAAAAAAGATATGGAATCCTTTATAGAGCTATATTATAGCTCTATATTATATAGCTAATTAGTCCAACTAATTTAAATTAATTAACTATTATTAATTAATTTATTAATTAACTAATTTTAATTAATTAATTTAATTTAACTGTTTCACTTCATTTTACTTATAAATTTTTGGGACAAATGTGCAAAAATATTCAGATATCTTTTTTAAATTATTATCATGTTTATTAATGTTAGAATTCTCCTTCCAGCTGAGATAACTTTTAAGCGTTCATATGTAAAATGTTAATATGAAACGTTTGTTTGAAGTACATCATAGAGCCTATACCTGATATACCTGATTCTAAATATATATGAGTTAATTTAAAAATGAAAATTGAAAATTAAAAGTGAAGAATGAAATTCTATTGAAATATCTCAAATTTTTCTGTTTCCAAAAATTTTACAATTCACTTTTGTTTTTTAAAAAAAAAGAATAGTTTTTGCAGATAATACTATTTTTTCTAATTATATGAAATTTTAATCTACAGGTGTTAAAATCATTGATAAAATGACGAAATCATATTTAATGCTGAAGCCTTTCGGGAATTATCCATATCTAAAGTAATATTGTTTGGTCTTATATACCTGAGAAGGGATGATGAAATCATCTAAATCAGTTAACTGTAAAACACCACTAAAATTTTTAGACATTTTAATATTAATAGACCAAATTAAAAAGTTTTATTGAAGTATGACATCACATTTTATAGGCTCTTTTGACACATTTGTTTCTAATGCCACGACTTATTTTTTTAAGAAAAGCAAGATATTTGAAACTTTATAAATAATTAATTTAATACTGATATTAGTATCGATTAAAATTTCTGACAAATATTGATTTTACATAAAGTATGTGCGGTGTAGACGAGGAAAAAATAAAAAAAATTGGAGCTATTTTACTAAATGATAAGAATCCTCTCAAAGCAAGATTTAGAGCCTTATTTTCATTGAGAAACGTTCCAAGTCTGCTTTCAATTTCTTATATTAGTAGAGGTTTCACAGATTCATCCGCTCTTTTGAAGCATGAACTCGCATATTGTTTGGGGCAAATGCAGGATAAGCGAGCTTTGCCAATATTATGTCAAGTATTGGAAGATTCAAATCAAGAACCAATTGTTCGTCACGAGGCTGCCGAAGCCCTTGGAGCAATAGCATCCGATGAAGCCATCGAGATTTTAAGCAAATATAAAGATTATGATGTAAGAGAAATAGCTGAGACATGTCAGTTGGCCTTGGATAGGATACAGTGGTATCGTAATAGCAGGACATTTCAAGAAAACAGTAACATAAACCCCTTTGAGAGCGTAGATCCTGCGCCTGCATCAGATGAAGTGGATGTTTCAAAATTAAAAGAAGTTCTCTTAAATACATCATTATCCTTATTTGACAGATATAAGGCTATGTTTGCACTAAGAAATTTGAAAACAGATGAAGGCGCTTTGGCTCTTTCAAAGGGCTTAAAATCCGAGAGTGCTTTATTTTCACATGAAATAGCATTTGTATTAGGTCAGTTGCAAAAGGAAATTACGGTACCAGCACTAATTGACTGTTTGTGTGATAAAGATCAAAATGAAATGGTGAGGCATGAATGTGCAGAAGCTTTGGGAGCAATAGCAACTGAAGAATGCTTTCAAGTTTTAAGAAGGTACCTTAATGATGATAAAAGAGTTGTTAGTGAAAGCTGTGAAGTAGCACTTGACATGTGTGAATATGAACAAAGCAATGATTTTCAATATGCTTTGATGTGAATTTAATTTTTATAAATAAGATATTTTATTGTTATTTTAAAATTATCTTTGATTTTATTAAATTTCTTTGAAGTTTAAATTGCATTAAATTCTGAAACAAAAAATTAGTGTAATACCATTTATGTAAACATTCCTTTGTAAGAGATCTTTGCCAATTTTTTTCAATAAAAATAAGATTTTGCAAATATTTTCAGTTTTATAATTTATAACAATAAAAATTAATAATTTTTTTATTATCTGATGGAGAGATAATTAAATTTAATTATCTCAAATATCCAATTACTAGAAACATATTAATAAATAATTTACAGCCTGAAATTTTAAAGAAATTGAATTTAAAAATAAATATAAAAACAATGAGGCAATTAAGTTTGGCTGAACATTTGTTTTCTTTTAGTTTTGACATCTTGCAAAGAAAAGCAAGAAAATTGAAGCTTTTCATTAAAAAGCAAGATTTTTCACTACTTAGAACATTCTGATTTTAATATTTAGCTAGATATAAACTCAGATAATACTTAGGCTTGTATTAATAAAGACAGTCAAAATATAAATATATGTGGAATTTTAAATCTGATAAGGATGTTGTTAATGAAAATTCATAAATAATTCAAAAATATCAGATTAAAACAACCCTACATCTTCTATTAACTAAACTTTTGATGTGGCCAAAGTAATATAAGAATTCCAAAAATAGAAATGAAAATTTTTTAGCAAGAAAATAAATTTTTTTATAATGTTCATATGTCAAAATAGCCTTATTTGTTAATTTTAAAAGATTGTATATTTTAGTAGGAACAATTTTTTTACTTCATATAGGATTTAAAAAATATTTTGAAATACAAAGTTTTAAAATAAATTTTAATAATAAAAAAATAATCCTTTTCATTGAAAATAATGCTCACAATTAAATTACCTTAGTAAAAGTTTTAATCCTTATTTTCCTTTTTCTGCCAAGACTGATATTGAATTTCAAAATAATTTATAATATTTATTATAAACATAAGAGGTATCTGATTTAAAAAGATTTAATTATTTAATAAGCCTCTTTCTTTTTTTCTCCTATTTTTTCTGACTTACTGAAGTTATAACCATATTTATTGCTTCATCTACAGAGATTCCTTTTTGGTTAATTAAGCTCTCACATTCATTTATCAATTTTCTTGTTCTTGATACTTTATTATTATTATTAAGATCCACATAATCTTTCCTCTGTAATAAATCATGTATTTTTGCCCTGATTTTATCTTCCTCATAAAATATTACTCTCACTTTATCTGTTAATGGAGGCCTGTCATAATATGGATCATATTTTGGTGGATACTGTTCATAAATTTCATACCAAAGAGGTTTGTCCTCATTCTTTAGTGCACCTGACTTTAAAAGTCCTGTCAATCTGTAAATGAAAATTTAAAGTTTTATTTAAAGGTTATTTATTTAAAAATAGAATTATTTTAAGTAGCCTAATAAAATAAGCATTTAGATATTTTAAAGTCATTTTTATATTGTTTGTTAATTTATTTTAATTTTCAAAGAGAAACATGCCTATCATAACTTCAATTAGAGGTACAACATCTTAAATTTAGAATTTAATGAAAAAATAACAAACAATATTATTTTACATCGGTAATTTTTCTATTTCCTGCTAATTGGCATGGTTCATTTGTCACAGTTTATAAACTCTTAATTTTCTATAAAATAACTGTTATTAGCATTAATGGATTTTAAAATTAAAAATAATTAAAAACTCACTATTTTCTTTAAGAAAATTCTTAAAGAAATGGATGACAACCATTAAATCAAAAAGCCTAACTTTATATATTAAAATTTAATGAAATTTAACAATTAAAGGTACTTGTACTACAGAAAAAAATATATTTAAAAGTAAGTTGTTTTATAAGATTACGATATTTTACCTCTTAAAGATTGACCCAACTTTATAGGAACGACTAGATGCCATTTCACATTTTCTCTTTAAACGTGGTAGCAGCCAGATCTATTCATAGCAAGCTCATGTGAAATATATATAGCTCTTATCACGAACCGTGATACTAAATATTTTAAATTAAGATACTTTATTAAATTGATGCAGTGAAGTATAATTTCTTATGAAAATTGAAGAGAGACGAGTTATCAGTTTATAAGTGACAATTCTCGCTCTTGGTAACTAAATTTTGAACTTAAATTCACAATAACCGTTATTTGAGCACTTGATATTTGTGTGAATCTACATATTTAAGAAAAAAAATGATTTGACTCTCAGTTCATCCGTTTTACATGTTAAAATAAATCTTAAAAATTATGGAGGACATGTGACCATGAGAAAGCCAGTTTCGTCACATTTATGTAACTTTTTGATTAGAAGAGTTGTTCAAGTTTTTCTGAAATAGCAATAAAAGTTTAAAAATCATCTGTTAACTAAAACCACCATCAAAATTTAAAAATATTTTGATTTTATTTTATGTACTTTACACTTTTTATTGTACATTATTATGTACCAATGCGAATTAATCATTTGCATCTGTTATTGGAAATCTAGGCAGTGAGATAATCATTTTCTACAAATAATTTAAATCTTGTTGCCTAGTGCTCATAACAACGATCAAAAAATTATTCCAAATGCATTTTATATAAAATGTTTTGCAAAGCCTTAATTTAAGCTTCTTCATTCAATTATTTCATTCATATGTTAATTATGGATTATAAGTAGCAAACAAGTATTTGTAATTTTAAATTTTTTTTTTAATATTCTTCATTACAATTTGTCAGTAAATGGCAAAACAATATATTTGTATTTATTTGTCAATCTTTTCTTTAATATTTTAATTTCCTTCTTTATCTTCTATTCCTTCCTCATATCTTTTCATTAAAATAGTTGTATTTTTAATTTCTTTATAATGTATGTATATAATAGATTCAAATATATAATTTAAGAACTACATGCAAAATTAAAAAGATATTCAAAATGAAAAAGAACAAAATTAGTTTCTGAAAAATTTTCAGAATTAATAATTTTTTTTAAGCTTATTTTGTAAGAGAAAAAAATGGATTGAGAAGGAAAAATTATTCCATAAATATAAGTCAGAAATGTTGTTGTGCAAGTATGCACAATATTTTATAAAAATAAATCTTAATATGAAATTTGAGAATAATTGTGATATTATATACATATATATATCATATATTAAATCATCTTCAAAATATGATGAGGAATTTTATTAAATTTTGTTTCATACACTTGCCTATGAATACAATTATTGTATAACAAATTCATAGTTTAAAGGAAAAAGATGTTAAAATATACATAAATATAAATTACCAAATAGAAATAAAATTGTTGGATTGTTGATTGTAATAAAATAGTCTTTAATTTAAGCCCACTGATCCATTATGGATGAACAATTAAAATAAAATCATTTTTATTTATAAAAAAGCATTGCATTGGTATCTAAAAATCTTTGAAACTTCAGTGACAATATTTTTATTTCATTTAGTTAGATTTAGAAGCCAACTAAAATTACAGAATTTTCATGTCACATGTATAATTTATTTAAGTTTATAATTTGTATTCATGTATAATATAAATTAGGAAACATTAAAACATTTTTTTTTTCAAATGTCTACATTCATATGATTAACTTCCTAAGAGCCTAAAATTAAATTCCTTATTATTTATATAAAAATATTAAATACTTTTACTTCTTATGCAGCAATATATTTTACATGTGAACCAGTAGCTACAATTACACCTGAGTTTTTCATTTTTAATTGCACATCTAAGAAAGCTAAATTTTTACCAATTTTTGTTGCCTTTGAATCTATTATAAGGCTTTCTCCTTCTTTAACACCTTTTAAATAACTGAAAATAAATAAGAGTATATTCACTAGATTATTTCATAAATTTTATTAAAACAAATACAGTGCTTTATTTTTAATTTTAATTTTTATTTAAAAACAATAGTTGTGTTTATTAAAATAATTATTTCATTTTTTCAACTATTAAAATCAAATAATTTAAGGTTATTTAATTTCAGTAATAAATTGTATGAATTTTTTATTTCACTTCTGTTAATAAAAACTAACTAAATTAAAAACTGAATACTTTGGTAAATTATCATTGGAATTTAAGGTGAGGCATTAATAAATAATAAAAATTCATTTCAAGAACGCTAATCAAATTTTCCATGACATCAATTAGATTTTAAATTTTGCAAAATGTGAAATAATGATTATCAACATGATCTTACTTTATACTAAGATTCACAGACACTCCCGGTGCGTAATTTTTGATTGTCAATAAACCTAAAGTGGATACCACATCAACTATTGTTGCAGTACATCCACCGTGTAAAGTACCTGCAAGATTTGTCATATTCTTATCAACAATCAATTCAGCTTCACAATTACCATCACCAGCTGATATAATAGATATCTATAAATGAGAATAAATTATTATTCTGTTATTCGTTAAATACTTGGCTTAAAAACCAAATACAGAGAATAAACATTAAACAAATCTTCATTAATTAATCTATCTAAAAAAAAGATTGAGTTTAAAAATTTTTTTGGGAATATCGTTTTATAAAGAGCTATTTTGCTAAATACAATTTCATTGGGTAAACTAAAATATAAATTCTGCTTATTTTAATTTAAATTAAAACTGTTGAATTAAACAATATGAAATATCGAATTACCTTTTCTAAAAAGCTTCCAAAACCTTTTTTATCTATCATGATTTTTAAAGCAGATCGTACTATATTAGTAGCTTCTTCCCGTATTATACCGGCCATCTCTTATAATTGTTGTTAACTTTTTATTATCATAATTAGTAACCTTTAAAATTGAAAAATAATCTATAAACAAAATGGCGCTGAAAATGCTTTAAAAACTAAATATTTTTGTAAATATAGTTGTGTAATTTTCTGATTTATTAACTTTTGATACGGATTTTTTTAAGAATAGATGAAATTTGAATAATAATTTCTTTTCATAATAACTGAAGATTAAGAAAAATAAAGGATTATTTTTCTTTAATGTAATAAAAAAATAAATGTTAATGTTCAGTAGTTGTTAAACAACCGTAAAAATTGCGAAAAAATAATATAGAAAATTAAAAAATTAAAAGAAATTTAATTAAAAACACTGCATAAAATTCTATTATAAAGTTTAAATTTTTTATAAATATCAAGCCCCAAAATTTTTGGTGGCGAAAAAAATGGAAACAGATATCTTTAAAACGACGAAGTATTTGAAAAACAAAAATCACACATTCAAAGATAAGAAATAAGTTTTCTTTCCAAGAAATAAATATTATTTATACAAAAATGCGCCGTAATGCATTGCTTCCTTTGTTGATATCGAAGTTATGTAGAATACGCTGCAATTGGTAATTATGATATGTTCATAATTTTACATGACATTTCTTGAATTGGGTTCATTTAAGAAAAAAATCGTATGGGCCTTATAATTTAATTTAAATATTAAAATTATAGATAATATTTATTATAATATATATTTATTAATTAATATATTTATATATATTTTATATCATATATATTTATATTAATAAATTTATATATTTTTCAAAATTTTATTTAAACTCTTTTTCCATGAGCTTGCTTTGAAAATTTAAAACATCAATTTCATAGACTATATTTTGATACAGGTACAAATAAACTGAAGTATTTGAAGAGGAACACACCACGGTGATACACAGCGTATTCTACAAGGCTTCGATATCAACAAAGGAAGCAATGTATTACGGCGCATTTTTGTATTAATAATATTTATTTGATGGAAAGAAAATTTATTTCTTATCTTTGAATGTACGATTTTTGTTTTTTTTAATACTTCGTCGTTTTAAAGATATCCGTTTCCATTTTTTTTCACCACCAAAAATTTTGGGGCTGCTGATTTTTCATATATCCAAAGAATTTAACAAACAAAATTTGTGTGTAGATCGTGATAAAAACACATGATCACGTGAGGGTTTTAATTAATATTAAAATATTGAAGTTTAGCTAAAGAAATTCGAGAGCTCACAGGCATGGGTGTTGTTTTTCATACTAATCAATTCATATTCTAAGTTGTACGGAAAGTTTAATTGGAGTACTTACGTAATCTCTATCTTAACAAAAGACCAATAACAATATTCTTACATAATACTTAAACTGCTTTAGAATTTCCATGGCTTAAAAACGTAATTAACTTTTGAAAAATAATTTTCTTTTCTTTTTTATTTATAACAAAATATATTGTAATAATTATTTTTATTATTAACAATAATATGGAAATTTTTATTATTATAAATTAAATTTATGGTCTAGTTATATATCACAACAAAATAGTAGCAGTAAATATCATTGATGTGCCTCTAATTATTTTCAACGGAAAATATATAAAAATTGTTTCCCTTTCCCTAAAATATTAAATTTTTTATTTTGAATATAAATAGCTGAAAAAGAAACATTATTAAATGAAGATATGAAGTATCTAATAGACTAAATTTTTTTTTAATGAATATGAAAAACTTCTTAAAGAATATAAAATAAAAAAATTAATATATTTAGATCTAAATTGAGTAAAAAAACTATGGTTCGGGAATGTTCTACTTTGTAGAATTTTTAAAGCATATTCTTATAATTCAACAAAATAATTATTCCAATAGTCATTTTATCATTAAATGACCATTAGAATACAGAAATAATTCTTGTAGAAAGAAAAACAAGTTTATTGCACTGTTTCTCAAAACATATGACATTTATGATAAAATAAAATGTTGTTATTCAAGACATTGTTGCAAATATAATAATAAATTAAATTCTTTTCATTTTTAAGATAAAAAATTGCAGTGATCTTAAATAAAATATTTTAAATTTGGTATTTGAAAAACAAAAAAATTATCAAGCATCATTCTTTTAAAATATCGTTTACATATATATTGTATATATTTTTTTAATTTTTAATGTATGTAGATAACAGATTAATAACAACCATTCAAAAAATAATTAATTTAATCTTAAATATTTTACAAAAATAAAAATATGTAGATTATAAAATCATATTAATGTAAATATATCAAAACCGCAAAATGTAAAACCATGTGTTACAGTTCTATATATATATATTTTTTATATATATGTTATTATATATATTATATATTTTATATATATTATATTTTATATATATATATACACACTTAATTTTAAAAACCCCAATCAACGTGAAATTTTCCTGCTAAGATTATAAAAATTTATAGCAGGATTACTTGAGCTATTTTCAACTACAAATTAATTAAAGATACATTTTAAAAAAGAATAATATCAAAATGTTGATTCATCAGGAAAAAGGAGAATAGTTTCATGAATAGCTTTTGCTACATACTCCAAGTTAGATGATGTAAGCCCACACATATTGATTCTTCCCGATTTTAACATATAAATATGATAATTATTCACCAAATATTCCACCTGTAAAGCTAAAAAATAAAATATTTTCGTCAAAACGTTTGAGTTTATTTTTAATTTATAATTAACGAATATATGTATGAAGTCATCATAAGAGCAATGGCTTGATAAATCAATTTTATTACTAGTTCTTAATTTTGCCGAAAATAAACATCAATTGCAAAAATCAAAAACTTACGATTAAGTCCCGTAAAAGAGAACATTCCAATTTGATCAGTAATATGATGCCACTGATTTTTACTAGGGGTTCCTAGTAATAATAGCTTCTGACGAAGACCTTTTCTCATTTCAGTGATTCTATTTGCCATTTTTTTGATGCAATCGGCCCTAAATATGAAAATCATATTTTGTTTTTTTAATAATGCTCTAGATACTATTAATGGATTCTATGTTTAAAAAATTATGGTTAAAAAATTATTTTAATGTTACCTTAAACTGTTCATAAACCATCAAATTTTAGAATTATCAATCTACCGTTTGGGAAATTATAGTACGGTTTAATAGAATTAGTGGAAGAAATAAACAAGAAATAAACTTTATTTGTTATTTTGAATTATCTCAATCAATTTAAGATTGTACACATTAGTCCGAAAGCCAAAATAATTTATTAAAAATTATAACACTGTCGTAACTGTAAATTATAAATTGTTATCTGCATCTTCTTACCATTCAGCGAAGAGTTGTGGATTATTTAGAATGGTTGCGACGATTCTAGCTCCATGGTTCGGAGGGTTCGAATACATTCCTCTTATAATAAGGGTAATTTGTGATTTTAATGCTGGAATGACTGATTTGTCAGATACTACTATAGTTAAATTTCCTATTCTTTCATCTGTAGGATAAATAATATTATAATTACATAACCATGCGCAAGATTATCTAAATAGTGTTAATTCATCTGTTATTACGATTTGAATATCATAGTGATTTATAGATGACCTGAGAAGCAAAAATTTTTCAAATCGGAAAATTCGCTGAATTGCAATAATTATTAAAAATTTTCAAGTATTATCACTATCATTAAAACAATAAATAAAAATATATGCATTCCATACGGTATGAAAATAGAAAAGGTTCATGAAAAAATAAAATATAATAATTCTAAATACTATTTCAACTTATTATATAACGGTAAATAAAATGTTTGACAATAACAAACCATATTAAACTATTACTAATTATCTGATAAGATCTTTTAACATAATTATGAATATTTTGACGTTTAATAAATTCAATAATGAATGCCAAGAAGTGAAATAATAATAATAATCCATTAATACGAAATTCCGGAATTCCCGAATTTTATATTTCATTTCATTCTGATAATTAAATTTTAATATTTCAAGAAAAAACATAAAGATACAATTAAAAAATTATTTCTAGTCACCGAAGTTAAAAGAATGTTAAGAAGATTTTTAAAAATAATTTTGGAATCATATACTTACTATAAAGACCAAAATTTTTGGCAAATGATTGGGTCACAATCATTTCATGTCCTGCTTCCGCAAAATATCGTATGGCCCAGGAATCAGATGACAAATTTCCAGAAGCAAATCCTTGATAAGCTGCATCGAAAAATGGAATGGCATTTCTTTCCTGTACGAAAAAAAATTTTCAAAAATATAAAATCCTGGAAAAATTTATTTTAACAAACTAAAATTTATTTCAAACTTTAAAATATAGGATGCTTGAATCATAACAAAAAGTGTAAAAAGGATGCATTTAAATAATTTTCAACATAAAATTTTTAAATAAATAAAGTGTTCAAATAAGGAAAAAAATTCTATTAATTCGCATTATTGTCTTATTTTGCTTAATGAAAATTCGGACATATAATTATATTTGACTAAAAAACAAAAAATTTAAAATAATCATAGCTCCATAGGATTTTTTAAAATAAAAAAGTCCTATGAAGAAAATAAAATTACGTTTGTCAATTGTGTTTACAGTATAAGCTGCCACTATATTTAATGTGAATACCCCTGGATGACCCACCCTCACTAATGCCTCTAACTCCTTCCATTGACTTTTTGTAGGATCGGAACCGGTTGGATTATGGGCACAAGCATGAAATATGATTACGGAATTTGGAGGTGCCTGCCTTAAGTCTTCGATCATGCCTTCAAAATCAACTGATCTGTTCACTGGATCCCAGTATCTGTATTCACGGACATCATTGAATCCAGCGTTTACGAATATTAAGTGATGATTTTCTAAAATAAAAAATAAAAATTATTTATTTGAATTAAATTTTTAATCATCAAATTACTTAAACTGATGTTGCTATATTAATTAGAAACTTGAATATATATGCTTCTGTATACAATAATATTCATATTTATATATCGTAAATGGAGTTTTTCATTAAGCTGTTAATTTTAAATTCCCATAACTTCATATTGCCTATGAAATAAGTGTTTTATAAAATAAATGTTCGGCTTGGCCGTAACTTAATTATAATTATATTACCTAAATTTCTTATACAGAATATTAAAAAATTGGTTAAAAAGCGATGCTGACCATGAAATTAAAAGTGATAAAACTATGCACATCCTAGTAAAATTTTATGAAATTTGAACTGATTATTAACCTATTTTAGTTAAAAAAACTGTTGAAAATTTCATGTAAAATAATAATATATCATCAACAGTGTCAATTCGTAGGATTAATTTTTGCAATTAGGATAATATTTTAATTTACTTTTACAATAAATAAAATTTTATTTTTTTTCTCAAATTGTACAATACCCTTCTCTCTGTAACACAATTTTGTAAAAGTTATCTCCAACTAAATTTCTCTATTTTTAAAATGATACTCTAAAATGTAACTTGATTAAATGCAAATTAATATAAATACATATCAGCATGACAGAATTATCCATTTTTAATTATTTTTAATTGTGTTAACACTAGTTGGAAACTGAGCTTTTTCATTTACATTAGTCTTCAAAAGACCAATGTAACCTTCATAATATGAAAAGAATTAAAAACGCAATTTATATCTACATTTCATATCTCAATTAAGATATATCTTCTTTCCTTGGAAAACTGATACTAATACAAAATATACAATCTAATTATTAAATATTGATATTTTGAACTAATCTTAAATTTTAATACTCAAAATTTAATAAGTTTCTCAATCATTGATAGTAATGAGATGACTGTTGAAAATTTTTATCTAATCTCTTTTAATTATTCTCAAAATCTTTTATACTTTTAATATAAATATATCAACATTTTATATTTAAGTTAAAATGTAAACTTGAAACAAACATTTTTGGAATATTTATTTTTCTGAACTATGTAATTTACAAATGACCTGTAATTGTGATGAAGGACAAGTATATATAAAATAAGATTTTTATAAAACTAAAAAATTAAGACTGATATTTTAAAGGCTGATTTTAATCAGAAGTTTATATTTCATTTCATATGTTTCAGTTCATATCTATGAATCATAATAAATATTAAAAAAATGAAATTAAACATATCAAGTTATTATCATATGAATTAATGTACTTCAATTTGCACAATTTCTAAAGATAATCTGTTTATAACTTTTAATCTCTATGAAATGTAATTATCTTAAAATTAGTTTAAAAAAATCTTTATATTTAGGCTTATGTTTTATAAAAAAACTTTGATATTTTTATAACCAAAGCAAATACTTATGAAGACTAGATATGTAATCTTAGTCCACCAGTTCAAGGTTATAAACAAATTTGTTCAAAATAATTTTTTGAAACATTCAAATTTCATTCTTCTTAAATAATTTGATATGTATGTATGTGAAGAAATGTTAGTTTACTTACCCCATGTTGGTTTAGAATAATAAACTGTTCTACAATTCAAAATTCTGGCCAACAATTCAGCTGCTACACGAATCCCTCCAGTACCACTAAGTGTTTGGATACCAAAAGCCTGAAATTAATTTTTAACTTTATTTTATTAATTAAAATTGTAACATTTTTTATTTTAAAACTTTAAATATTAGTTGTATTATTCTCAATATTATATTAAGTATTTTCATAAATGAAAACTAAATTTATTAAAATTTATTTGATTTAAAGTATTCTGAAAGGCAAATATGAATCCTATTTTTATAAATTTGATAGTCACATAATTTGATGATACAACAAAATAAAAGTAATGCAATTTTTCATTTGAATTCTTTATTCAAATGTAAATAAATAAGTAATTTTTTGATAAAATTTCTCTAAATTCTTATACAATAAAGCATTCTTCAAAGTTCATAAAAAAAAAATGACATCTTTAAATATAAAAATTAAAGACTAGCAATATATTTGATTCATAAAACTCACTCTGCCTTCAACAACTGATGAATTATCATTTCCCAAAACCAAACAAGTGGCAGCTCTACAAAAAGATTCCAACCCAAGCACAGGCAAATATTCATGATTTTGTGATTCATCATTGGCCAATTCCTTTTCCACTTTCTTTACTACTGGAAGAACCCATGGTTTTCCTTCATCAGTTCTGTAAGCTACATATTATTTCATAAGCAGTAAGTAATAAACTATACGGTTGATTTGAAAAGTTTGAGAAACAATATGATTTATAATTCATATCAAACTACATGCTATTTTTGCAGTATTTAGAAACTACAATAATTATTATAATTAAATATTAAAGATGTTTTCAAGTTGACAATAACCTCCAATACTTAAATTTACTTTATTAGGATTCGTATCATCCATATAAGCTTTATTTAAAGCAAAAACTTCAATAGGAGGCCCCTGGCTCACCAAATTGAATCGACTAGTCATTGTCACAATTATTCATAAAGCAAGAGAAAAGATTTTCACAGAAAAACTGTCACATGAAATCCCTCGTGACCTCAAACTAATTGAAACATTTGATTTGTTTATCCATTATCGAAATAGCGATAAAGTGCAACTATCGAAAAATTTATCGATAACTCGGAAATTAAGATTGAAAATATGATGGTACAATTTCAAAATGCACTAACATTTTATTTTAAAATATTTATTCAAAATAATATTTATTTTAAAAATTCTCCAATCCTTCATTCAAGGATTGTTTTATAATTTTTAAAATAATTATGAATGTTTTATATATAAGTATTTTTTACATATATTTTTAATTTTTTTCAATTCCATTTATTTTTTCGGCAAAAGTTAAAAAAACCAAGTATTCAAGGAATCAATATTCTCACAATATTGATTTTTTTTAATATCATCTGATGGTTATCTAAAATTTAAACCTGAAACTTTGTACGGCTAACATCAAATATGTAATATCGGTTGTTTTCCTAATTATGTCTCTTCAAGCGAATTCCTTGAACTAGATTTAGTTTGTTAATTGTGAAATGTAATCACTAAATAAATTTGAAAAAATTTTAATAATAATTCTGTCTACATAAGTAATTCAAATTACCAAAAGGTGTGATAGAAGCTCAAAATTATATACATATATTTATTTATGCAATATTTTATTTGCATTTAAATTCGAAATATCCCAGTCGAGGCAATGTTTCTTATTCCATGATATATCTACTCTACCAATTTAATAGAGTTAGTTCATCCTTACATTTCTCTCCGCCACTAACTTTTGAATGCCTTTCAGGCAGATAAATTACTGACATTACTTGCAATCCAATGTTTTATTTCCCTATATAGGATAATCAATTTTAATCTCGATATCATTCTCTAATGTTCGAATTCTATCAATTCGATTCTCGAATATCAGCATTTAATAACCGATAGTTAGATTTATCCATTTCTGTTTTATATAAGAATCAAATTATATATTTGAGAAATCATTATATTCACATGATCAGAATTATTGATGACCAATTGTTTTAATAGTCAAATCTGAGATAATTGATTCATCAGTTTAAATACAATGCTTTTAATGACGGAAAAGCAATAAATAAAAGAATAATTCCTGGAATAACTGTTCAAATAATCGCAATTTTTTCATTAAATCAAAGAAATAGGTTAAATTTTTTAATTGTAATCCCCATAAGAAGATAAACGATAGTGGTGATAAATAAAAAATATTGATCATGAAAACAGAAAAAATGTTTTCCAAAATGACTTTCAAATTTATGTTTTAGTTTAAGTATTGGCTTTTTTTTGTGATAAATCTGTTAAATAGTAATTATTTTTTGAAAATATCTCCGTGCCGATTCATTAAACATAATATTCCATGAATAATTGTTTATTTGTTGTTCAATTATTTGAAAAAGAGAGAAAAAAATCTCAGTAATTTTTAAATTTTATTTTTTTTCATAAATACAATAAGTACAAAAATTGCTAAGTAAATTATCAACTTGTAAAAAAATCATAAATAATTTCATAATATTTTAACTAAGTCTTTAAAATTATAATAAAAGGGAAAAATGCAAATTTTTTAATCAAATGGATTAAGATATTTTAGATTAGCAACTGTAAATCAAAGAAAAGAAAAATTTCAAACCACAAGTTCATGAAAGAGAAAAATTTAAATTTTCTTTGGTTTTTTATAATTCTATAAAGAAATTGTCATTTTAAGAATTTAACACAAATATGGCTGGAACTTTCTCAAAAGCAATAAATTTGAATTTAAGCAATAAAAATTTAAATATTATGAGAAAAATCCTGAAGCTATAACAGAATATAAAGAAAGTTATGAATTAAATGAAATGAAAACTTCAAATTAATTTTAAAATTGTTGGATTAAATTTTGGATTTTCATAATAAATAATTGTTGGATTTTCAGTTAAAACCTATTTTAAAATTGGAATTCAAAATCATTTTGATACTTTATTAATCATAGAAGTTTTTTTCTGATAGTGAAAAACTTTATTTAAATTCTTAGATGTTAATACATTGTTAAAAAAGTCAAATATATTTATGAAAAGTATTTTTTCAATTGAGTACTTTCTTTTTTGAGATAGGGATATAAAACTAAAATAAATTCACTTATCAATTTTTAGAAAATATCAAATTCAGTAATTTTAATTACAGTTCAACAAAACAATGCTATCGTTAAATTTTTAATTATAGTTTTATTACAATTCAAAATACTCCTATAATTCCAATGAACCTTATTGATTAGCTTGGTTAAATTTTTTTGATATTTATAAACTTCATTTTGATTTTTTGTTGTACATATATATAACGTAAAGAATATTTGCAGGAAATATCAGTTTTAAATGGGAGAAATGCAGTGAATTTTTTAATCTATTGAATAAACAGCTTACTGGAAATAAAAATATAGCAAGAATCCTAATATTAGATTAATATATAATTTCAGTCAAATAAGAACTAAATGGAATCTTTCTATTCATTGAGTTGTATCAGTTCTATGAGCAACTAAATCCAATTGTTAGATTGAGTCTGAAATATTAATATTTATCTCATAAAAATTATTTCATTTCTCAGTCAAAAAGTGTGAGTTTATAATATAAAATATATATAACACACGTTTGATAATGTTGGTAAATTTAATTGAAGAAAAATGTTTTCTTCCTTCAGAATACGTTTATACTTTCTCATATTTAAATAAATATTTATCTCTATTTTTATTGAGTTAATTATTTGACAAGAAATAAATATTGTTTGAATTTTTTAATACTTTACTTTTGCAAGGAAAGGTGGATATTTCTAATTTCACCATTTCTTACAGTTGAGGAATACAGTCAATTAATCATATAAAAACTAATTACTATATACACTCAATATATTGCAAACAAAATATTGCGTTAAATTACCCGTCGTTTTCCCCATTGCCCATCGCACTATCATCCTTAAGTCAGTTTCATTGATGTTTTATGAACTTTTACACCTGATTTAAACTGACTTTCCGAAATAAACACGTATTGGATCATTCCACAATAACTACATGAACTGATGTTAACCAGTAATTATGGACGGAACTCCGCGTCCAACCAATCGAGCCAACGATCCGATTTCGTTTTTCATGAGCAATCCATATCACGCAATTCAGAAAATATTGAACACGGATGGACGAAATAATTTCGCGTTCACAATTAGGCTATGTCTGGTTGATCACGGGATTGGAAAATTTTATCTCTTCAAACATCTACAAAAAAAGTATTTATTTATAATTTATGTCTAAATATTAAATTGGCTAAATTTTCAAATTTACATTTAAAAAATTTACAATTATAAGTTGATCTAAACCATAGAGTAAGCCTTCTTCATGATTTCCTTGCACCCAGGGTCGCCTATGATTTACTATTATTCCAGGCGGTACTGGATATGTCTTGGCGAAATCTATCAGCCAAACCCCTACATTACGGTCATCGTAAATCATAAATAAACTACTTCCTACCACCTGAAATTAATAATGCCATTATAATGCTTTCTATTACGTCTAAATCTAATCTTAATTAACCTCTGCCATCGTACCCCTACCTCATGTCTTTGAAAGTAATCCGACTGTTCCAGTTTCGATCGGATTTCATACAGTTTAAATAAGAACCTTTGCCTTATATCTTCTTTACCGGCCAAGAAGAGAGCCAATGTGACTAGTACTTCTTCTCTTGATTTAACTTTCTTGAGATCTGTGACTGCAGGTGATCCTCTGAGTTTCATCGCCTCTATTCGAAATCCGTAACTGCAAGTAGATGATTGCTGCTCCCGGAACTGCATGTATCTCAACTTTGTTACGGCTTTTTCCCGATGTTCCTCTTCCGATGGTGCATTCGGATCCACAGAAATCATCTAAAAGCCATATCAATTAGTACGATAAGGAAAAACAAGGAAGGAATGTAATAAGTTCAATAAATACCTACTATATTAATTGATTTTCACTTTTCATACGTCAATTAATTATAATATTAATAAATTATAATAGTAGTAAACAGGATATTTTAAAATAAAAAAATAAAATACAAATAATAAATGATACATGAAAAATAAATATAAGTGTACAGGACAATTACATAATTATTATTTAAATGTTATAAATTAGATAGCTTTAAATTATCATGAATACAAAAAATTTAATTTAAATTACTAATACTTTAATTATTATTAACAAAAAAGATGTGATTGCAATATTCAATCAATAAAATTAAAGTCTGTCAATTTTTAAAATTTATACTATCTAAAAAATTCATTGGGTTTTTTTATTTTATTAAGAAAATTTTTTCTGCATTTTTGAAAGTTTTGCATAAATTGAAATGCACCCATTTTATTAATTCATATTTTTTAAAATGCGAATCAGATATTGTTTGTTGTACTATTTATTCAAGTAATAAATTATAATAATTTATTCACTAACTTCATTCATTCAAAAATAATTATTCATTAACCAATATTTAATAAAAATTATTTTACATTTTAATTGAAGAGCATAACTGTAAGTTTCAGGCAGAAAAAATGTAAAGAAAAAAGAAATATTTAGAATACTTTAATTATTTAATTATTTTAAGCTATTCATTTCAACAATTGTTTAACAAAATGTTTCTAAAAATTTCTTGTTCATATCTTAAAACAGCTGTAAAGTGGGGTGAATGGAAGGAAAGAAAACTTACTTTTTGATAAAGATCCTGTCTGGCTGTCGTTTTTTGAACCTCTGACTCCAGAAAAGTTCTCGTTCCCATTTTTACGTCCATAACTGAAGGATCCGAAAAACCGTGAAGAAGGTCTTGTAGTTCTATAAATTTCTCTCCCTGGTATTCAACCTCACGGAAGTACCGAGGCACCAACTCCCGGAGATGGGGATCTGCCGAAAGGGCCTCGTATGCCGATCTTTCCGAATTGTCTGATCCCGAGCGCTTTTTCCAGATTGTTCCCGGACCTGCCGGGGCGAAGCAGCCCGGATGCCCCGACAATTGGAACCACTTGTTCTGTCGATTTTTCAGTAAAACATCGCTAGCAGGAACCGTTAAATCTAATGCATTCTAGAATATGAAATATTCAGTAAATTAACTGAATTGAAAAATAAAAGTAAATTGATTCTCGATGAAAGAAGGAACACTTAAAAATATTAAATTTGCATGAAACATAAGCAGGAAAATTTTCCAAAGTTAATCTTCACCATGAATAGAGTCAATATCTGAGGATCAATATAGTTAAAATTACGTTAAGTGTTTTAAGATCTTTTTTAAGATTCTGTAATTAAAAATCTGCGAATTCTTTTGGATTTATAATCCCTACTCCGCACGAATGAAAAAAATTTTAATCCTACGTTTATGTAAATCAATTTTGTAACACCGGAAATTTTTCATAAAGGAAACTTCGAATATCTATCAAAAATTAATCAAAAAGTTCATACATCATATTAGTTAGTTATGTAACCAGTTATTTACGTTTTTAATAATCGGAAACTGTTAACATTTTTTTAATTTGGATATAAGTTGTAATACGTAAAATTAAGCTAAAAATAAATGAAGACTCAATTTAAAACATTAGTTTTTCTCTAATTTCCTTACTTAAATGAAATTTTCACTCAATGGTATTCAAAGGTAATTTGTCAATCTAAAAAAATGATGGTTATATTTAGATTAAAATTTCTGTAAATTTTGCCGTGATCTTCCATATGAAATTCTCTATAATACAAATAATTGTCATCTTAGCGCAAACAAATTGATTGTCTAAAAATATAATCCGAGCGCGACAACTTCCAAATACATGAATAGTAATTGACAAAATAATATTTGAGAATAATTAAACAATATTTACACAATAAATTTTCCACAATAATAGGTTACACCACAACCTAACAATTATTTTTATATATAAAGCAATATTTTTGCCAATAAACCAATTATAGAAATCTATTTATATTAATTTACTATATTAATAATTTCATATAAAATTTAAATTTATGTTATAATCCTGAAGGAAGTATTTTCTCTCTTAAAATTTGTTAATGTTTGTTTAATCATCTTCATAAATTTCATTCATATTTCTTAGAAAAAAATTCAATCAGTTTTAGTAATTGGATGTCATTCTGCTTCCATACTGGAACTTAACCATAAATTCAAGTTTCAAACTTCTCATGTTTTCAAAATCTTTTTTTATATTTTAAGAAAGTTCTATTAGCAATATTGCAGCCTCCTAAATGGAAAACCGAAATATTACTGTTCCTCGTTGCAAACAGATGAAGTTTATGATAGGTTAATCAGAGATTGTTAAAAATAATCCTTCAGATGAAATGGAATGGATTAATAGTCTTAATGTTCAAAAAAAGATTTACAAAACAAATCAAATAGAAAAGGAGAAAGAGAGAAAGAAACTTCAAAGAATATCAGAGTTGCGTGCCTACCAATGCTAGAAATTTTAAAAGGTTCATATGATCCTCGTTATTGCTTCTGGAACTGGAATTATTTTCTGAAGATTGACCTTTTTTCCACCTTTTGAATAATGTAGCCGTAGTCTGGGACGGTAAAGGGGCAGTGAGAACGTTTCCACCGGGTTTGACATCCCTTCGTTTCCAAACATCGTTCAAATCAATAGCTTTTTCGCCGGCAGTCTGAAAAAATTTTAAAAATTAAAATAACTTAAAAAATTCTTATTAATTAAATTAATAAGAATTCGTAAAAAAAAGGATTATTATAATCTCGGGCATGAAAGCAGAAGGAAGTCTAACAAATTTAAAATTATTCCTCATATCTGAAATAAATCGTGATTGTAAAAAATTGTAAAAAAAATTTTTTTCAAGTAGGATGGATAAATCCTTCTTACATTTGCTGTGGATAGGGAATAGTAGCATTTTCATGCCAATCTGCATAAAATTTTTCCAATTATTTCTTTAAAATTTTCTAATTCTCTTTATTATATAACAGTGTTGATCTATCTGTAATTGCCTAACAATATTTTAATCATTTTGTTTACCGCCAAAAAAAAAATTAATTTCCGAAATGTTTCAGAAATCTTAAGATATTATTATACATTTCGAGAATAAAACCTTTACACTTTCTTCCCATTCAGATTTGGATTATGTAAAATTATTTTTAAAACACCTTTAGAAGGCAGAGTTTTTTTAAGTCGTTTAAAGGATCTAAATCTGAAATCAATTTACATGAATTCATATTAAAAAAATGAAATAAAAACAATTCAAATTTTACCTAATTTTTAAGATATCATCATTGAAATTTATAATATATTCAAAGAAAATTTCGGAAATTGCTCACACCATTTCGAGAAAGCAATCTCACCAAATATAATTTGTAACCCCTTCAAATGCAATTGTTGAATACTCATAACAGAAATTATTGAACTAGCATAAAACTTGTGGGAGGCTACATTATACTTTAAAAGTGTAAAAAATTTTCAGGTATTGTTTTTATATTTTTTACAATGTCTTACGAAGCTATTATCCTTGGGATGTCAAAATCACAAGGAACTTTGCAATTGGAACGTATTAATTCGTAATTTAACGAAAAACGCGTTTCAGAAAATGAATATTAATAACCTTTGATTCAGTGATAGTGTTTTTAAACATAGGAAGGATTTAAAATTCAACTTTCTAACGTCCCTCTGTAAAATAACTATTAAAATAATTATTATATTCATTTTAATTAGTCTATCCAGCAATAACGAAATAGTGAATATAACTTTTTATATTGTTATAATATGTAATATAGTCTGGAATGCAAAATTGTTGTACACGTAACGAACATTTATATTTTACATTCCATTATGCAGACAATTAATATGATAATTCATTGTACTCTATATAATTTTAAATTAACATATCCGATAAAAAAATAAGATTACCAGTTTAAATGAAAAAATATTGAAGTCTTAAGATGAGCAAATGTAAAAATAATTGAATATTTGAATAAAGGAAATGTTTTATAATTGGAATTCTATTTTGAAATTTATTGACAGACATTTACATTTCTCATTTCATCGAAATGTATGTGTACAATTGTACAAACATCGTTTTCGTATGTACAAATGTAATGAAATGCAAATACATTATTTGACGAATGTAATGCATTAGAATTTTAGTTATTTCTTCCTCAAAAAAAAAATCTCCTTCGAATGGATAAATTTCCTTCCTCTACTTCCATTAGTCAATTCAGCCAATTCAGCTTTCTTACTGTGAAAGTACTATGTAGGGGAGTATGATCTGAGATACCTAAATAGAACCGATGTATGAATGTCAGAGCGAGATAATTTTACCAACAATAATCGATTAATTCAGATAAATCTGATAATTGCTGCAAGCAACCGCTAATAAATATATTCTCTCAAGATTCGATTCATCTTGTTCAGGTACGATTCTGCCAAGCAGAAAGGAGAATTAACCAAACGAATTCTTTTTAAAATTTTAGACTCTAAAACGTGTCTCCGACACGGCAACGAATATAAATGAATCACAAGATTATAATTTGAATCTCAAGACCAATCTTTTTAAGGAAAACAGGTCTGAAAGGTTTTTTATCTCTTAAATAAAACCTAATAAAGAAGCTCGCAGTCACCCCGTCTGTTAAACAGTTTTACGTCACTTTTTCATAGTGATACTATATTAATGTAACCAAATTTTTTGCAAATGGCTTTAACCAGATCGCGTTTAAGATCATATCATAATATGAATATCATATTATGTCATGTACATATGTGCGTTTCTTAATTTAGATTCATCAGTTTATACTTCGATGGTAATTGTGGAGCTCTTCATCTTCCTATATTTTTGGTATAAGATTCTTAAACGAAAAGTCATATAAAAGGAATTTATTTATCTTAATGTTCATGGGAATTACTCCACAATTTCAAAAATTAAACTAACTATATGCTGAATTTTCAAGTTAAATTTTATAAAGTTCGAGAAAAAATTAAGGACCTCATCATTATCATATCTTACAGTTAAATTCAACCATAATCATTTTAAACATATTATTTTCTACAGTTTCCGAATTGGCATTATAATATTTAAACCATTTTTAATTAAGAAGGACTTAATTTAAATATCTAGTTTTACTTCTTTTTTTTATTCATGAGCTGCATTTAATATTATGCTTTGACGGACTGGGGTGGCATTTGTTCAAAGCAAATGATTTATTTTTCATTATAAGAAAAGCACAGTAAAATTCTGATTTAAAATATTGTTTATATTATTTTCGGTTTTAGATAATTTTTGGTTTGATTCAAGTAAGAACTATTATATCTCATTTTTCCTAAAGTCTAATTATAAAATGAATTTAATAGGATATTTAAATGAGTCCTAAGACTTCATACTAGATTTCAGCTTTGATAAGGAAATAATAGTTCATAAAATAATTCAATTAAGGGCTAATTAATATGAAAAAAAGAAATTAATTAATATTAGTATTAATAATCAATATTCTTTTATATGAAAATAGCATAAGAAAAAAGATCAAATAAAAATTGTAGAAGAAATAGAAAGTAAAATGTTGTAGAAAAAATATCCGGTCATAGCACTGAAAGATAAGTGGAGCGGATCCATCTTCTATGTGATAAACGTAACTAACGGATTCAGTCAATACATGAAAATCAAAATTTCGAATCTAAATGAAATTTTGTTTTGTTTATTATGCATAATTGTTCTAATGAAAAATCACACTCATACAACAACTTCTTTAGCATTTTCAATTTTCGCTCAATTCACACCAATAATTTATAGTTATAATATTTCTATGTCTTAAAGTTAACGTAAAATTACATTTTTCGTTTATAAAAAATCTCCAAATCGCTAATATTTAATTTTATTAAGATTCTTATTTAATTTTATTTAAGATTTAAAAAAGATTTTTATAATTTTTGGCAGTAAAAAACCGAAAAGATGCAAAACTTCCAGTTTTAAAAATAATTTAAAACAAAGAAATGCGCAAAAACTGATCAAAATTCTTTAACTATTCATTATTTGAAAAATATGAAAAAATAATTTACTTACATCTCTTTCCGTAGCATTTCAATATAAGATTATAAAAAGCCAGAGATCTGAATACATTTTTTCAATCTAAAGCGCCAAGACTGAAGGCAATTTTTTTTTTTTTTTTTTAAATTAAAAGTACTGTTATGCTTATATATTGTAGAATCTAATTTTGGTGATTATTGAGTTTTCAAATGATATTGTAAAATGTAATAAAATGTCAAGATTCAAATGATAATGTAAATTGTAATAAAATGTCATGCTTTAGTTCATATTGTAAAAATATTGCGAGTTTTTTTATAAGAGTTTATGAATGATTTCAAATGTAATTTTACAATTTCCACAACTTCAAATGAATTTGTTTTATTGCCCATTGACAGAAACTGATTTAAAGATAATAAATACAATAAACATTTTCAAGATAATATATTATGAGGTAAATGTATATTTTTCAATCCTGATAAATGTATCATAAAACATTTTTAGAGCAGTAACACTAAAATAATGATAACAATAATTAAGATTTGAAAGACAAGAATTCTAATAACACAGTTTTAAAAATCACAAATTTAAATGAGTAAATTAAAAATATTTTGTGTAGATTTTTTTTCATAAACCTTAACTCAAAATTTAATTGACATTCTTATAGATCAAATTGGAAATTATGTACGAGATCGATATCGTTTGCATTTTCCTTGCCATACATCTTATGAAAATATAATCGTAGGATATTAATATTAAAACATTTTTTACCAAAAATATTCTTTTATAAGAAAATTAAAATAATTATATATATATACGTAAGGCGAAAATGCCAATTTTATTTTAAATTTTTCAATTCAACAATTTTAATACTTGACTTGCAGTGTACTTACCTGAAGTAATCCAGGCATTTTTAAAAATTCATAGGTAAAAGACATGCACAAAAAAAATTATAGTTTTCAAATTTAGTTCCGTAAAATATTAGAGTATTTACTTTATACGTGCTACAATTTTGAGGCCGTTTTCCCAAAATGAAACAAGACGCATTTTCATCCGAGAGACAAAACCGATACGGTACCAAAAACTATTCGCAGGTAACTAGGTAAACGGACTGATCCACAAACTCACAACTTCAACACCCCTCCCTCCCATGCTACTCTACGTATCTGTTTAAACACGTAATGCAATGTGAAAACCGGTCTGATTCACCTTTTATAATCGTCTACTTATTATATATTATCATTAATTCCTTCTTCATTTGCTTTATTTGAAAATTTTCACTAAGATCTTTTTCTGCATTTTTTGAAAAGAAATATGGTACACACAATTTTTTTAGTCGGGAAAACGATATCTACGTCTTTATCTCACGAGCTTGCAAATAAGTGAAAGAAAAAATTAATTATCTTCAAAAATTAACAAGATAAACTCGGAAATTTGCAACTTTACGGAAAATTTGCCCGAAGCAAAGGACACCATAAAGTTCCCTTTGTTTTAGACACAACAGAAAACAAAAAAATTAGAAAACAGAAAAAAATCATCTGCCTAAAATGGAATGTTTAAAAAAAAGAGAGAAATAAATTAGGAAAAGCTTACCAAATCTAATCAACTAATAAATAATGCCTCTCCATGATTAAATTAGTTAAAGATATTTAGGGTCCTTAATTAGTTTTATTATTATTATTAATTATTATTATCCGTTAGCGGAAATGATAAACATTCAAATTAAATTAAAATTTGGGCAACGAGAATTAGGCACAAGATAAAATGATCGAAATTTTCAGAAGAAAAATGGATGCAACCTAATTTTCAAAATTAAAATGAAATTTTTGACACTATCGATGATATTTTGAATCGCATAAAATGTGATTTATTGCAAAACGAGCAAAAATTATATTATATTCATTGAATCCTTCGCTTTATATGGATACATAAGCAAAAACAGAAAATCGAGATGAGTTCATACCTTAGACGAATAAGGAAAAATTTATTCTTGGGTCAAAATTCAGAAAACTTGATAACAGCTTAAGCGTGAATATTAGAATTGTAAATTCCAGTGCATTCTTTTCTGAAAATTTAATTAAGGAGGTCTGGAAATGGGAATATTGCCTGTTAACATTAAATTTAGCCTCGAGAAGGTAGTTTCAAAGTACATTAGCTTTAATGGTAATTTTGCAATTTTATTTTCCGTCAACAATTTTTTTCAAAAAAGTTTTTCAAAATACACCTTCAAATCGATTTTTAATCTTAAGCACCGATTTCTTGCATCCTGAATTTTAACTAAATTTATCGGCAATTGAAAGAAAAAAGAAAGCAGCGAGAATTGGTAAGTAGATTAATGTTTGGTTTAGCTTAACTGACTTATATGATTTGAAATAAGGTCCAGTTTAATCCAATATCAGACCAGATATGTCGAAGCTCGTCTAGGTATTCTAGGACATGAAATAAGAGCAAGGCAAAAGCACGAATTTAATATGTAATATAATCGCAATGCTCAATTTTTTTCGTTATCACGATGAGCCCGCTTTGGAAAAAATCATTTAGATATTTAAACACAACATGGACAAGAATCTCATTTTCTTATGTAATATAAGGGACAAGAAATTTCTTTTCTACTAAAATAGGAATAATCAATATATCTCATGTGTGACCTGAAAGTAATTATACGTTAAGTTAAAATATTTACTATGAAAATGCTTAAGTTTGTTAAAACTGGAGAATTTGAAATATTTTATGCTTATATCCGTAGAAAAGTTTGCGTATCGAATATTATTGTCGAAAATAATTGCAAAAGTGAAGCATAAGATAATTTCAATTTAATGAATCATTTTTATCAAATTTTTCACTTCACTTAATTTAAAAATAAAACTCGCGTAAAAACCTAAAGAATTGGCACTTTAATATTTATATCACCCCATGAATGTTAGTATCAAAATATTGATGTATAGTTTCTTTATTTATAAACAATTACAATACAGAAAATATAAAAAATTCAATTCAAACTAACAGAAAATGAAACTTTTTTTTCAGAATCTTTCGCGTTTCAAATTGTATCCAGTTGTAACTTTTAAACTAAATCTACATTAAAAAATCATATTTTAATTCTTTAATGTAAAATATATAATTGTTTTTAACTAATAAACCACCAAAAAATATATCAAATCAGAAAATTTTTTTTTAAATATCTATTTACTATGGTAGTTAAACGACATTCATTTATAGAAGTAGGAATGGAAATTTCACTGATTAATTTTACATTTATTTTCATTAGTTTTTGTAGTCTAAACTTTCCTCGGCGTTCATTTTGCCGTATTCTAGCCACTGGAAATATTTAACTGAATAATATATTATTTTTCCAATTACTGTTTCTCAAAATAAAATTCCCGAACTTGTCATTTTACATATGAGATAAAGGTAATTATGAAGTAAAAAATCAGATTCACGAACATAAATATTATGAAAACAGAAAAAATTATTAAAACAGTCTGAAGGTTCATTAAGTATACCAGGGAGTAAAAAATCTGAAGGAATCTCTAAATGAATAATTAAAGTTTTGACAAAGACAAGCTTACATATTTTATCAATTTTGATGTAAACCAAATTTTAATAAAACCAAAATTTCATGATTCTATGGTACAAATATTCATAAAAATGAGAAATATTATTGAGCGTGAATCTGAGCGAGTTGATATCTTAAAAACAATTTTCCAATATCTGTCAAAAAATAACGATTCTTAATTACAATGTATTTCAGAGAAATAAAAAGGGCAAATTATTTGCGTCTAACCGCCTAGCTTATTCGCTTAAAATAAATATTAAAATTTATGTGAATATTAAACATCGGGTGACAATCACGTCATTTCCTTCTTCCTTGAGGATTTAATAACGTAACAACATTAGATTAAGAGTGATGAGAACATTAGCTACCCTTTTAAATAATCTTATTAAATAAATTTTAAATGATTGATTTTCTGACACTTACTAATCGTAATGTATACACTGTACAGCAATATTAATATTTTGCAATGCTTACGTCATATTTTGGATAAAAATGATTCAATTCAAAAGCTTAATTCAATCTATAAAAACCATTTTTGCCTTAAAAATTAATCAGAATAGCAGTAAATATGAAATTTATATGTCCGTAAAAGATACTTTTTTAATTTGAGGAGATATTTTTTGGACCATTAACAACAGATTATAAAATTGAGCAAGAATCACTTTAAGGAGAATTTAAAGTTAGGAAATTGCAACCGCTTTATTGGCAACATTAAAATATATTTCTAGTGACGTCAATAGCAAAAAAATTTTATAACTTACAATGCCTTAAGCGCTGAGAAAGAGAAATCCTGATACTCGTTTGTACGTCAATACTCACTTTTTTCCCTTACAAGCTGCAAAATTTCCAATGCACTGCAATTTGATTCCATTTTGTTTATAGAAAATGACGGCTTCAACTTCAACCTGATTCATTTATTAAAAAAGGACAAAAACCTCTATATTTCCATCGTCTGATATATAAATAATCAACAAATATAAACTTTATATTTCCGTTAAAACATAATCAAGTGAAGAACTCATCAGTTTCTAAGACAAATTTACTTTTTAAGTTTTTATAAATTGCTAAATGCTGATTTAATTTCAAGAACAACATTATTCTAATATTAATTCTAAAGATAAACTGAACTAATATCTCTATTTTTATTTTTTTCTCATCTAACAGAAAATGAAGTTTGTTCATTGCACATATGTCCTGTAGCAACATTACTAGAGCATTATAAGAATTCCTGTATGAATGAAATTAGAGTATTTGTTGTCTCTTGGAATTTATAAATGTTCTTTTCTTTGCAATATAAATAATAAAAAGGAAAATATGATTTTAATTAATTAGGACTATGGCACTCATTTCTATCAAGCGACGATAAAAACGAAAAAAGCAATAACCTTTATAAAATAATAAAAAAATTATTTTAATTTTTACCTGAAATTAAAGGAAATTAAAAGAAAACATTAAAAACAAAAGAAACAAGACAATTACTTTCAATGATTTTTAAATAATATTTTCATCACAATCTTATATTTTCTTTTATGGTTTTTCTTTAAAATTAAAAATAATAATGCTCGAAAATTACTTTCTATGTATATTTATCTTTATTAACCAATATTTAACAATTGTTTTAATTTATTTTAAATGTAGACAGTGATATATTAAAAACAACACTTCATATTTAATTAAATTCAAATTGTTTCGCTTTCTCTTTTAGACTTGAAACTAAAGTAGATTTTTTGCTATTTTTGATTTCCCATAATTATTTCATCTTAAATTTATAGACAAAATAAACAGTTTTAAAATAAGTGAACTCTAAAATCAAATATATTAAAAAAATAAAAAACTAGATTTGATAATTATAGTAGAACAGTAATAAGGTAACCAATAAAAATGAACAAAATAAATTTGCTTTAAATTCTAACGGAAAAAACTTCAATATAAACTTTAATTTTTATAAGAATTTATTTTTTCTCAATCTTAAATTTTAATATGGTGCAGATGATGAAATAAAATAAGGAAGCCACATTTTTCTTTTCTTATTTTGGGTAACGATATTTCATTCAACAACAAAAGATATTTTGATAGTAAAAATAGCAAATTATAATCATCCTATTAAGTACATTTTGGCCCCTCAATATTTACTAAAGATTTTAAAATAAGCTTTTTCAAAGATTAATTCCATAATAAATTTTAATTAATGGATATATAATACATTTTATGTTTGCATTAATACATGTTTTGCTTTTAACTGGATTATCTATTCAATACATTTAGAAGTTCGGCTATATAAAATATATCATCAGAAACAAGCAAAAATTTTTTATCAATTGACATCATTTTGCAACTAATATTTCATGTTTTAAAATGTTTTATTTATTTACTTAATAAAATACTTTATTTATTTTTTCAATAATCAATTAATTTATTTTTTAATAATGACTCATTATTTCTTAAAAATTTTTTCAATTTTAGAAGAAAAGTTTTACGAATTGTAATTCTCATCTACAAATTTGTTCAAAAAATTTTTCTGCAAGCCAGCAATTATTTATTATAAAACCAAGTTCACTAAATTGAAAAGAAAATCTAATTCAACATAATCAGGCCGAAATACCAAAAATATCAACTTCTTTAACTTAAATTAAAATTTATCATTAGTATAGTGACTTAACGTACAACAAAACTGGCTTAATTTGCAGCTTCAAAATAAAAAATTTCTAAGTTGATCAAAACATCATTTGAATAATGGAAGAAAAGAAAATAATTTAATTTACAACTTTTATTTCATATCGCACTACTGCCTATTATAAAATAATTAGCAGGAGGCGATGAACCGCAATAAGTCAATAGCCGCTTTTTAAGTATTATCGTTTTGATTCAACAATTTTCTTAAATAAATGGCAAATAATAATTAATCGAAGAACGTGTCTTTTTCCATTATATCTTACTTTGTTTCACTACATTTTAATCATTGAACAGCTACTTAATATTTTTGCTAATGGAAGAAGCATAAATTGTTAACTAATTTAAAACATTAAAAATATTCAAATCTCATTTTAAATGAAATTTGTAATGAATGCATTGTGTTGGTGCTTTGAAAATTTCTTATTAAAAAAATCTAATTTATGATATACCCATTGTTCGGGTGGAAAATGATTTGAGTGAAAATATCAATTATTATTATTAAAGCCCTGTAATTTTCAGAATCTGTTCATTAAGAAATTCACTAGAGTACTTTTAAACTGATGCAAAGTGTGTTTAAAAAAATTCCAACTCACATAATTATCTTTTTTTAATTTTTATATGATTAACATGGTAATTAGAAACATGCCTTAATTGCTTTATCTTTTTTACATCTATCGTAAAGCTGTTTTCACGAAACTTCGAAATTAGAAGTACTGTTATTGCTAAGTAAATATCATGCATAAGGAATGTGTTTCCATGCTTCTTTGAAATTTGTTTCACTTTTGGGATAACCCATTGAAGAATGATACCGGATAAAGTTTAAAAATTTATATTAATCATCGTTTATACCGTAAAGAATCGAAGTTTGCGACTAAATTGCTTTCTGTTAACGGATGAACAATTGAATGGGGGAAAAAAAGATGATTTTAAAGAGTGAAAATTGCGAAATCATCAAGATTAAATATAAAGTGACTTTATCGTAGCTAAGGAGTTATTTTTTCAAACATTTCGCTAATATGTCAAACTATTTTTGTCAAATAAAATAATTATCATTCGCAAGAAATTAGATACCGCAAATGAAATTTGTATTTTAATGTAAAAATTAATAAATTTTTGAAATAAGGATCCTTTATAAAAACTGCTTTAAGAAAGGGAGAAGACATTCGTTAATGAATGACAATCATTATATCTGATTAAATATACATTTGTTGTTTCATATAAAGCATATATATTTTTAAAAGAAAATATTTTCATTTAAAATTTTAAAAGAAAAAATATTTTTTTAAAAGGAAATATATATTAGGAAATCTTAAATGAAATCGGCGAAATATAAATAACAGCAAAATAATAGCTGTAAACAATAAATAAATCCATAAAAATTTTAGTAATCGTCTTAGATTGTCTCAAATTTATTCTTTTTCTACAGCTTATTTTATTGTTTTATTACATTCTATTTTTTGAAATATGTAAATTTATATACATTTTAATAATTTTTAAAACGTTTATGAAGATAATTATTGCTTACATATTATCAGACAAATCTTTATTAAAATGTTTTCATCTATCAATATTTTATGCATTCGAATGAAACGCAATGAATCATCATTCATTGCGTTTCTGTGTATCTGTATAATATTTTTAAAACATAAATTTTTCGAATGAAAATATAACTAATTCAAATTAAACAATTCTATTTACAAGGCAAATTCTCTAAATAAAAAGTAAAATCATCTACAAATTTCTATAAAACTACAATTATTTGCATAAAGTGAGATGATAACCATAATTAAAATTCGTTATTATTAAAAGCTTCTAATTATTTAAGTGCTTATAATCTTCTAATAAATATTTCTTTGCTATTATATATATGTATGATTTTATAATTCATTCTTTTCATGGAGCATGTTTAATGTAAATAAAAGCAGCTCCTTTTGGTTATTCAATTGATTTCAGAAAATGAAATTCGAAAATTATTTTCTCTCAGTATCACAAAGTTGTAAAGTATGTCCTTTCAGAACTTAGGAAAAAAACAAATAAGGTCATATAAATATAAAGTTAAAAGCTGAATGAATTAATTTTAATCTAATGAAGAAATTATTAAAACCATATATTGGGAAAAATACGTTTTGAAAGGAAAACACAATTTTGAAAGACTTTTGCATACACAACTGCAAATATTTATACAACTTTTAAAAATGGTTTTTGCCAGCTCCGCCACATTAAATCAAGCATTCAACACATTTACAAATTGTCAAATTCATGAATTTTACGTTTAAAACTTTAAGAAATTATTCCAGATGCTATATTCCATAAATTTTTCTCTCATATATAAATTAAAAAAATCCTTGATTTTCTCTGATATCATGACTATTGTTTGGAGAGGAAATCCTTGCTACAACAAAACAGGAAAATTTTTTCATATTTATCATTGCTCTTTATTAATTTTTCCTGAATGAATGACTTGTTTTATTTACTTTTTCATCAATAAATCAATCCAAGACACTTAAAATTTACTTAGATTCATAAAAAACTAAAAATTAGCAAAAATATTTTTCACAAATTTTTTAACAATACCTATAATTTATCATATAAATTTTAAGGAATGATAATCATTAGCCATATCGATAGCTAATATGATACATGAGCCCTCGAATATATTCGCGAAACACGATAATTAAACTTTTTAGCTGAACGGCAGATGAGTGACTAATTCCAATAGATAGTGATGGTACAAACCAGAGCACAAGCACTGATAAACCGAGGACAATAAAATAATTATTATATAAAATTTAATCAAACTTTGTATTTATAATAGTAATAAATTCTAGGATGCAGTATTCGTAAACAGACACGAATTTTAAAAGTAGTACAAAATATTTTTTTAGTATTCATTAACAAATGCAAAGCCTATACTTTGATAAAGAAATAATACAATTCAATTATTAATCTTATTTATTAATTTGTGATTAACGTTACAAATAAATATTACAATCTAGATACATAAATAATTTTATATTACATTACAACAATATTAATAACTTATTATTGAAATAAATTGATTAATCAATATGGGAAGTATGTTAGGAAGGATGATATTTCATTAAACTTGATGAAACAGAGTTATTTATTATGTAAGTCTTTTTCCTGTAAAGGTTCTTTCATATCCTATGATCTTTATTCATTTAATTGTTTCAAATAAAAATAAATTTATGAAATTTAAAATTTATACAATTAACGACTACATTTATTCAGTTTTAAATTTTCTTACCATTAAAAATGACAAAAGAGCTACTTTTTCTTTTATAATTTTATATTTTCTATCGGTTTCATGAACATGTATCTGAACAATAAACACGAATATATCTTTTTGCCACCAAATAAAAAATCTTCAGAAAATAATTTACGTATCTAGAACAAATTTTTTTCATAATTTATTTGTTTTTTTTTCAATCGAGGAATACATTTTTTGCAAAAGATAAAAAAATATTCAATAAAGGAATTTTCTTAAATACTGATATTTTTTCATATCAAGATCGGAATTTCTTTGAATGTTGTATTTAATTAAAATTTTTAAGTTTAAAAATGTAAAGAGCTTTATAATTTCTTTTGAACTTTTATTTAAAGTGTTAACGTCCACAATAATAATAATAATGTATAAAATTTAGCAATTTTTAATGCATGTATATTAATAAAGGTGTTTACGTATACTGGATTCCTCAGTCGTAAATTCCTTCAGAAATATAATTCAATTTATAGTTTGATTTTCTTTAAGTTTTAAATGTGTCATTGGCATTATAGTTTATATTCAAAATATCCCTGAGCTTTGGTTCATAAAAAGTTTTGTCCTGTAAAATAACAAATCTAGAGTAATATTAATTTTAGTTAAACAATAACAATTAAATTTAGGGTAAAAGTTTGGTGAAAACTGTAAAGACAAAATTTTAACAAAGATAAATTTAAATTACATTAAATAATAATTTTTTTCGAAAAATTAATTAATTACGGTCTTTACTTATCAACTATATTTTTTGCAGAAAAATGCTTTAATCATAAATTGATGTCCTTAAATTTATTCATCTGCTTACAAATTGAACTACTTTGAGAATGAAAGCTTTCTATTTATAGTCAGTTCAGCTTTATACTATTCAATATAAAAGTCTAGACCAATAACATTTAATTAATATGAACTCATTGGTTAAATTATTTTCACAATTTTTGGTCAAATTCACAATTCTCATTTTATTCTTCAATTTTTCATACAAAAAATAAAGGAAATGATCAAAACATTAAAAATATTTTATTACCGAATCTAAAAACAATATTCACATTAATATTTATAGCTTTAGTTATAAAATTAATAAAAATCATATATTAAATATTAAAATAGTTGTTTTACATAATCAAATAGCTAATTATAAATATTACAATAGTTACCTTTTATTTGTTACATATTTTAATTTATTATTATGAACTATAATAATTATTACGATATGAATATACTTTATTAAAATACTCCGTTATTTTTCAGATATATATAGATTATAGAAGATATTTAAGTAGTTTAAAGTTTTGTTTTGTTGAACGAACGATGTTGTTATACTTTCTTTTTTCTTTAATCAAAAATTTTAATCTTTATAAAATTTACTTTAAATCATGAAATACTCATATATACATATTTTTAATATCAATAATGTTTATTTTGAATGATATCAGAAAATATAGAATTGTCGAAGCTTATTACAATTTAATAAGGGAATGGGATACCATTTCCCTATTAATAGGGATTAATAAAAATCCCTAACAACAGGGATACCCCTAGATCAACGTTTCATTTTATTTTTTTTATAATTTTTTCAGTCAAAATATTCATTTTCTCTATCTCTATCAAGATGTTATCTAGGAGAGGATTATGATATTTAATTTGAAACAGTTTATTTCTGCCTTCAAAATTCACTTCTTTAATCGTGCAAACATCTATTAATTAATAAAATTTTTTATATGATATACAAAATAATTTAACATTTTTTGAGGCAAATATTTATTTCATTTTCCTAAAAGCAACTCGGATCTCAGCTCTTCGTGCAATCAGCCAATAAATCTTGTACTTCGTTTACGTTATATAACTTCGTTAGATAAAAGATATCATTGTTTCTGTGCAATTCACATGATAGCAATTGCAAGAAATGCAACCTTTAGAGTTTGAATGGGGCTAACATTCGTATAAGATTGGTTTTCATATAAGTCTAAGAGATTTGAGAAGAATGTCCAAGCCTATCTTAATATCACGTGACACTGCATTGACGTCAATCTTGACCTCCACGTAAATCAAGAAATGTTAAAATTGAACATAAAACCCATAAGATAAGCATTAGGGTGCCCTTGTGACACTACGTTTATATAGAATGTTTCTGTACAAGTATAAGATAAAAGAATTTTCAAAATGCTTAGCCTTGTTTCAATTGCATTCCATTATCAGACAGGAAGATAAAAGGGACCGAAACTATTATTGTCTCAACATAGAAATAGGAAAACATTTCCAAAAAAACGCAAGGAAAAGGATAAATCAAACAAGAAGCACAACAAAAATAAACTAAACAGCTGATTCTGAAAGGTCATAGCATTCTGACAAATATAATATTTTATCATTTTACTATCGCCTTAGTAAGATGGCGTTTTAGGGATTGATCAACTTAAGCAATAAGGAATCATGGCCAATTGACCGACATATGCGGAGAATTTATGAAAACTAAGTATATTTCTTAAACCATAGTTTATATTATTTACGAAATTAGATCCTGGCCCATCAGAAAAAGTTACGCCAAAGTTCTAACCTGATGAAAAAATAAATTATTAATTCTTAATTTAACCTCATTCATCATCAGCAGTCATCGCAATCACATCATTCTAACCCATATAAAAACAATATAAATGAGATAGAATTTGGGAAAATATATCTTTAAAGTACTTTTTAAAAATCATTAAGTTAAAAAAAATTCCTTCCTTCATTCGAAAAATCACGTTTTAAAACTTCTATTGAAAATAATTTATAACTCACCACATTGGAGGATTCTGCAGAGTCGAAAGATTTCGTTCGAAGCTTCTTCGGTGAAATAAGCTGAAAAATCAGTGCATATTAGGTTAAAAAATTTTTTTAAGAGTATAACAGTCTTTCTTATTTAAATAAAAGAATTTTTAAACCGAAAGATTTTAAAATAAATATTTAAAATGACGTGAACGTGAGTTATGTTTTAACAAGACCTAAACAAGCTTCCAGAATTTTCAAATGAAAATTCGACAAGACTTGGAAAGTGTTTTTATAACAAATTAAATTAGATAATGTAATTTTTAATATACATAAGCATGTAAAAATGTAATTTATAAGAATCAGCTGGCAAGATTTTGTTAGCACTGTAAAAGTTTATTATAGAAAAAAATCTATGAAATGGGCATATTATAAAATGCAATAGTTTATGCAGTATAGTTAATGTTAAAGTCAAAACACCAATAATTAGAAATGTAAGTGAAAGAAAATTTACTTAATCCACTGAGATGAAAGCTAAAGAAAAATACTGCAGTAAAATGGAAATGCCTTAGTAAAATATTTCATACTTTTTTTTTTTTTTTTACAGAAAATGGGTCAATAAATATCTTTTTCAAAACTTTAAATAGCTTTTCACCTTGATGAAATTAGAATTTCACAACATGTACATTAGAGATTAAATTAATAATTTGAATGTTAAAAAAAGCAATTGAAATAATATAACAATTTAGCAATAGCTAATATTTCCAAGTGTTCTTATTCTTTAGAAAGTACATTAATTATTACAAATATGAAAAATCTTAAAACTTCATAAATGATAAGATACATAGAGAAATTTAATAAAAACAAAAAGAAAAATCAAAATTATCCTTAAATATGGAACTTATTTTAAATTAGTTTATTTCATTCAAAGTTAGTAATGGAAACTTTTTAAACATTGGAATAAAACTATATAGTCAATATATAATTTTAGAAAATAAAAAAAGAAAATATTATTATTATTATTATTATTATTATTATTATTATTATTATTATTATTAGCTTTTACATTGTTTTATATTCAATTTTTAAAACAAATTC